>CALNXJ010000047.1:157500-252500 GCA_942486045.1 Pocillopora meandrina
TAGAGTGCTATAAAACTATAACTGTGTTATTTGAGGATCGAAATCCAAACTGTTTCATGTTTTGATTGCTATGTTCCGAATACAATAAATTTTCCATCGATTCTGGCATCCAAAGTCAGTTGTTCGTTAGTCTTTCGTTGCCCATCAAAGCCTGAATCAATTTTCCGGATATTTGCCCGATGATGAGCATGTTTCCCGTACGGCGTCTCAAGTTCTAGGAAACTGAGAAAATATTTACTCTGACATGCTAATATCCAACCAAGAAAATCTAGCCAAATTCAGCAATATGGAAACAAATAACGGGGTCAACCTCAAAAACTGGGGAATATATACATATCAAGTGTTACAATTCCCAATGGATTCGAAAATATGAACCTGTTTCCAACAAACGGGAAGAGCTGACCTAAGCACTAAGCCACGAGGTTTAACAGTTTGGCTCTTAAGACACAATTTCCTCGCGGGTAGTTTCAGGAATAGAGCTGAAAATTATATGGTAAATCAATTACTTTACCTTGGCGTGAATCGTCTGCTTAGCAACGTCAAATAAGTCTCTCGAAGTAGAGATCAACCGCATCCAATCTGCAACTCAGCCATGTTGAAGACAGTTGTCAAATGAGCAAAAAATCCTTTCGGCTTGAAAGTTAACCAAGGAAGACTAGAAACGAGTTTCTAGTCTCTTTCAGTTCTTTAATATTCCAATATATAACATAATTTAATTTGCTTGTTGAGTAGGAAATGTACGTTTTTGTCTACTTTACACGTTAAGAAAACAGGTTAGGGAGTGATTCTTTATTAGCAAATTCCTTCTTATTAGTATTAAAAGTCATTAAATAAATAAAAAGTTTTATATTCAGAGCTCTCGTTTGTTATTGTAGACGCTTGGACTCGTACACCGATCGAAGCTTCAACATCCTCCTCGGGCAACTCAAGAGAATTTTCCAAAAGGAGCCTTACCGGAAGAGGGGAATTTGAACCTTGCTTGGGTGGGGTGGGAAAATTTGAACTTGAAGTATCAAGTCCTTTCGGTGGAATCAGTACACATGTTTTAATTTTTAATGAGGAAGAGTTTAAAGGTGAAGAGTCCGTAGAATGATTCTATTTGATTAATCTTTCAAAAGAGATATTATGTGAATATCGATACCATCGTCGATTTATACTACGCTCCTGTACACTCTCTTTTGTTTTTTCTTTAATATCGTGGGGTAATTCTTATGAGTTCAATCTCCATCCCGTATTTCTTTTTCAGAAACGTGTCATTCGTATTATTACTTTCTCCTCATTCTTAGAACATATTAGCCCTTTCTTTAAATCCTTAAAAATCATGAAATGTTTTGATCTTGTCAGATTTATTTTATCAGATTTTATGTACAAATTCCATAAACACCTCCTTACCTCCGTTTTCTCCAGCCTTTTCAGTTCTATCAGGAGTATTCATACCTACATCACTAGACTGGCTTCCAAACTTTTTTTGCTCTTCAAAATTCTCGCACAGTTAATGAATATCTCAAGTTAAGCAGCTTATCTGTTCAAAAAGAAGTGAAGAATATATATATAGACATTTATCTTATCGCCGGCTGCGAGCATTCGCCCCACGTCATCGCTCTGACGAAGAGCGAACGCTCCAAACGTCAGCCTTTAAACTCTCTGCGGTGGCCAATTTACGTTATCAACTCTGTTGATTACACTAAATTACACTAAAAAGAAAACATAGGCAACTCTCGTGGGCATTATACTGTATTACAAACGCAGTTGGCTTTTCTCCCGGCTCTTGAATTAAACAAGTCATTCTCGATTCTCAAGAAAGCGAAACCTTTTTGCTATATAACAAATCCTTTATATATCCAGCTTGTTCGGTCGAGATGGCTAGATATTAAACTAATTTTTTTTTTTGCATTTTTCTAGATCAAGACTTCGTTCCAGTCCGTAAAAACGCAAAAAAAGAACTCGGCCAACTTCCAGCCATTTTGGCCGAACAAGCTTAGTGAAGCTTAGTGGTACCACTGTACTGGAATATCATATGGCGAGATAGTCCAGAGGTAAATCGGAGCGTTCTGATTGCTACTTACTTGGTCCTTATTTTCCCATACCCCACTTCCTTCAGCCGTACTAGGTAATAAAATTTGCGCGCTTTGAATAAATCTAAGTATTCATTTTTTTAAAATGTTTTCGGCCTTATTTTCATTTTGAATTTCGCTCGGACTGAAATAGTGCATCCGTTTAGGATAGTTTTGTGGAACAGAAAACAAGGACAGTTCGAGCTACAGTAAAACCACAATTACTACATTGAATACCAGGATGTAAAAAAGGAATCCACAAAAACTTTAGTACCTGAAGCTGTAACATAATGTGTCCTGGTGATCAAAAGGGAAATTTTTGGGACCAAATGAGGAGCAATACATCGGAGTTGAAGATTTCAGATTTCAATTTTGATCAGTAACCGTGCGACTTAGAATTACTCTAGGTTCTTTTTGTCATAAAGTAATTCTACAATTTATGATAAAGAAGTAGGCTGCTAAGTTCTGTATCATATAATAGCCGTTTTTAACACCTTTCACACACCACAAATCCCTACCCCCCACCCCAAGGGATCGAACTCTCATGTTAGAAGAGCGGTGTTACTCGTATACATTATCTAATCATGTAACTCTTAGAACTTTTTGGAAGCTAGTTTTGACGAAAGCAAGTCGTCGTTTAATTCTGCACTGGCTCGTTTAGTGCGTGCCTTCACAATGGAACGTTTGGAGGCTGACTGTTTTTCTGGGGAGATTTAATTGGCAAGATCAGCGGCGTTTGGCTGTCTCTTATTTTAGCGAGTATAGCACTGACTTTTCTGTCTCCAATAGTGGCCATGAGGTTCTTAGAAGAACTGTTAAAGATAGCAAAACCGGTTTCGAAAAACGGACAGTGGCTTCCTCTGTCTGTTGCTTTGTAGGTGCTCGTGTGAATGTGAGCAAGCCAGGGAAGGGGGAGAGGGAGCCTTTAACGGAGGCAGGTCTCGTAAAGGAATAGTATCAAAAGCTCTCTTACGTTATTGCAAACTTACTCAGTATTAAGTTCACCGTTTTTGTAAAACGCCAAACATACCACCTCAATAAAAAAAAGAAAACAATTTTTTCCGTTTAATCTGTTCCCATCACCATTTTGCGTCTTTGTCGAGCGGCACTAACAGAGCTGACTCGAGATATTAATTGGTGAAACCAGAGATTAAATGTCCAATCTGTGAACTAATCTGAGTTCGGATACACCACGGCAACTTACTCCAAAAAGGTTAAAACCGGTGGTGCATGCTACATAGGCTGGGTTCTCGAGTGGGAAATTTAACCTCCTAATCTATCCCTCGATCCAGCTTTCTACATGTAATTCGTCTGGAACTTAACTTTACAAAGCTGAACAACTTAAACGAGGATGAAAAATTTTTGCAATGATCGGTACAGTGTAATGGCGGACAGTTGAAACGAAAAATTTTTGCTTATTGAAAAAAAAAAAAAAAAACAAAGAAAACCATATTTTTTTGGCAATACTTAGAAGGGTGTAATTTCACCAAAAATTAAATCAGAATCAGGTGAACGGGAAGACATTTTTCCTTTTTCTTACCTCGAGAAACTTTAACTAAATGTTCTTGTCCGAAAGCTTCCTTAGATGCCCAGTAGCCTCTCGGAGGATTGCCCTCCACACCTCCCCGACCCCAAGTCTTACTTGTCACCACTCGAGTGGGGTACACCCACAAACCAAGTACAGTAAACAATGTTGCCAGTAAAAAAACCTTTATTACAAAATATTTGCGGTTCTATTTACATTAAGCGTTGTTTTTCACTCTAGTGATTAAAAATTATTCGTCTACCTGGTAAGTCTCTTTGACACAAAATTAAGATTTGACTTGCAACTATTTATTTTGTTTAAATATAAAAATCTACTGAAAATTGATGAAACTATATAAGATTTAGACGACCCTCAAAAGACAGGTTTAAAGCTGGTCGGTGTCTCTGAGTTATAGCTTTAAGAATTGCGACTAAGAAAAGGAAGGCAGATTTAGTCTGGTTAGCTTACAGCTTGGATGCTGTAAAGCTTCACATAGACTGGCAACACCGATATCATTAATATAACTACCCTGCAGATTTAGTGTGGTTAGCTTACAGCTTGGATGCCGTAAAGCTTCACATAGAATGGCAACACCGATATCATTAATATAACTACCCTGCAGATTTAGTGTGGTTAGCTTACAGCTTGGATGCTGTAAAGCTTCAAATAGACTGGCAACACCGGTATCATTGATAGAACGACCCTGCAGATTTAGTGTGGTTAGCTTACAGCTTGGATGCTGTAAAGCTTTACACAGACTGGCAACACCAGTATCAGTGATAGAACTACTCTGCAGATTTAGTGTGGTTAGCTTACAGCTTGGATGCTGTAAAGCTTCCCATAGACTGGCAACACCAGTATCAGTGATCCAAGTGCTCACTAAACTTAATGCGGTTAACTTCCTTACTACTAATCTATTAATAACATCAACACATTCATCAGCCAAGTAAATGTCCAATAAGTTCAGTTTAGACACAAGACAGTGTTTATTGTTCAGTGAATTACAGACTCGTTGTATTCCAGACCGTGTTAGCTGTGGTCCGCTAAGTCCTACCTTCTTAACTTTGACGAACTTATCAGAACATTTGTGTTGTGCCTCTCCAGCTTCCTCTTTATTTAGTTCACTGATAATGTCCAACACAAATGATACACCAATGCAGCCCACATCAGAAAAAAAAACCTCAAAAGCCACGACGCCGTCTGAATTACAAAACGCTTGCGGATTATTCCTGATGAATTTTTTTGGCAAATTCTTTGTTTTGATACTCATTCAGACACGTCATTTTAAGATTACGATGCATAAAGGGTGAATCTAATAGTTTTTCCATCAGTTCCTCGTTTCCTTCACTTGACAACATGCCAGCCATGAATTGGAAAACCATTTCAGAGCCTTCTTCGTCTGGAACACAATTTTCCTTAACAAACCAACGAGCAGCCAAGAATTCTTGGACGGTTAGATGCGTGAAGCTAAAGTGCTTCGTGGTTGTAATCAGTCCAGTCCTGAAAGGCTGATCACAGTAAAGAAGACCGCTACCTTTCAGTTTGTTGACTTCTTCCAGCTCAAACTCGCCTTCCATCTCCCCTTCATCAAAAGTTGGCTTTCTCTCAACCACCAGTTTCGCCGCTAGTTTTGATAATTTCTCTAATGTGTTCTTGATGACAGAAGGGGGCTTGAATTGCTCAGGAATTTCTTTCTGTCTGTATTCTGACTCGGCGCAGTGCTTAAGTTCAAAGATATCAACAAGTTTGGTGTAAATGTTGGTTATTGAGACAGGAAGGTCATCAGGATTTTCTGATTCAGCAAGGGTATACTCCATCTCGAAGCACAACAGATAACACAGCATAGGAATATGAGCAAAACTGACAAGGTTCTCATTGTTCGTGACATGTTTAAGTACAGCGTTCTTCATATTTTCGTTGTTCTTGAAGTATTTCTCAATGTACTCTTTCACTTGTTCTGACGAAAACCCCGCAATTTCCACGTATCGTTTAAAACGGATTCCTCCCATTTTGTCAGATTCATCAGGTCGCGAGGTAACCATGACGATAGTCTCTTTCAAGATTTTTCCTTTGATGAGTTTTGAACATAATGCGGTCACCGGCATTTTACGTCTAGCATTATTGGGATGCTGTTCTTCTAAGTTTTCAGCGATGTAGTCTTGCTGTGAATACTCATCATAGCCGTCGAGGATGATTATAACTTCCTTGGGATGCTTTAAAATGTACTCAAATGTAGAGTCATCAATGTTACATTTGTCGTCCAGAGCCGAACAACAATTTAAGATTTCTCTTAAAGTCACACAGTTATTTTCAAGCAAATTCAATTGACGGAAAGTAAGCAAATACACAAACTTTAAATTGGGGATTTCGGTGTTTTCTCGTGCTTGAAATAATTCGTTGTTGGCCCAATCGCGAATCACCTTTTGGCAAAACAGGGATTTCCCAATCCCTGCTTTTCCAACGACAAGAATAGAATTAGCACTCTCCTGATCATCAATCACGCCAAGAAATATTTCACTAGCGTGCTTGACTGGGGTACCGCTGACTTTTCCGTAGTACTCAAGCTCTTCACTTCTTGAATAATATGTCTCGTCATTGTTACTCATGATCAGGGCTTTTCTTCCATGTTGTATGAGAAGATTAGTGAATATTTCGTCTGTCTTCGCGTTGGAAATCGTGCGAGAGGCAAGCAGTTTGGGTTGGAACTCCGTTTGGCCAATAATTGAAGACTTTAAAGCTGAAGTATAGGCACTTACGGCTGAAATTTAAAAAAAGGAACAAACTTAATAAATAATATGAACACAAGGATAGTAGTTTAAGTACTTTCTCTCTTGCTCCAATGGGTTTAACTGTTTTGAGGGCAGCTCAATTAACACACAGGATCTTAAGACAAAGATTTTAGGCTATATTGGTCTAACTCTTATTGATGAAAAAAGTATAACAAACTAAAGGCACATTAATACCACAAATAGTTGTACACCTTGGAAGCCTGGTCTTGAATGTAAATTTCAAAGTCGAGTGTCTAACAGAGAAACAATTCCAGTATTGGATATCAGAGCCCCAACTCATGGACCCTATAATAGTTAAAAATCGGTGGTGGTTTGGGGAGGAAGGCCCCCCCCCCCTCCAAGAGGTCCTGGTTCTACCCCCATCAGATCCACCTGTCTGACACCCAAATTCTTGAAACAACAGGATCACATATTACTATCCAATATGAAGCATTTAACAATTACTTTTCTAGACAGAAGTCTTGGCCTATTGTGGTTTCAGATTAAAAAAAAAAAGCCTGTGTTTTCTAAACAAAAATTGACCCCCTTCTCTCAAAAAAAAATCCTGGATCAACATTTGATTACAGTATCTGATTATGAGAGTTAAAATAGTGGCATATAAGTTCACTGTTTATCATTATCATTCACATGTTCACTATTATTACACTCATCAAAACATGTTGGACTTACCTTGAGAGGGTAATTCATTGGCACCTAAATGAATTAATAAACAAAAAAGTAATGTTGTCTCTTTAAACCAATTTACTTAAGAAATTTACTTGAAATCTGATTTATTCATCTCAAACTAATAACATGTCAGGTTCCATAAAAGGTTAAAAAAAAAAAAAACCATAAACATGTGTGCTGGCATTTATCACTTCCCCATCCATTCCAATAGTTTCAACATCAAAATACAATCGCACATACAGTATTGGATACATCAATTTTTTTAGTTTAAAACAATTTGATTTTTCACTTATTGGCCCAAGAACATATATTAAATCACTTCAAATCACTTTGGCAGATGTCATTAGCCTCTGAATTCTCTGTATTTTGGTGATGTTACATAAACCAAGCTAACTATAGAATACAGGCCAGTTCACCTGAATCATGTAGTGAATTGTTATTCATAATTACATCACTCAATTAAACTACAAGTTTTTTCTCCCACCACTCCCATGAGTGACCAAGACAGAATTTCTCCTTACTATATCTATACAATATCATGCAGACAAGTGATGAGAATAAAACAAAATTATAATTATGGGATTACTAGTTGATCTGATGCCAAGTTCTCCAAACTAACATAATGAGAATCATTTGGCAGACAGTAAGGAGAATTGTTAAGTTCTTGGGAGTTAAAGGGTTAAGACGCCTTGTTAAACCTACCGCTATGTAAACTCAAAATAAGGGTAATTTAATTTCCTATTTGTGAACAATCACTAAATAAATCATCTTGATTTATGGGAGCGTAGATCTAAGTCAGACCTATCCTTGTAAAAAGAGAACATTGAGACAGGAAGAAATACCTGCATTAAAGTGAGGCCAATCTTGGAATATGACTGGATCATTCAAAATGTTGGCCACAACAGATGCTGCCATCACACAGGCAATTTGTTTCCATTTCTTACATGGAGACTGTGTTTCATCTGCAAAGTCTTTGATGCCTTTGACTACCACCCATTCTGTCTTAAAATCATGGGCTGCTGCATACACTCCTGAAAAACAAAACAAATAAACACTCATGTCTGTTAACTATATATTATAAGCTTATTTTCTTTGCATCCTTAAAATACATGCAATTGTTCAATCAAAGCTCACAAAGATTCACACTCTAGCTGCTTGTAAACATGCACATTACAGAAAGACATAAGTTGGAACAGAAACCTACTTGTTTTCAACCAGTAATTTAAAAAAATTTACACTGAGACTGTAAAATTATTCTTCAGGCTTTGTCTTGTTTCATAAGTAACTTTCAACATTTCTCAAATGACAAACTTTTGTCAGTAAGAGTTAACCCTTTCACACTTAAGATCTATTTAGTAATTCTCTTTAACCCTTAAACTCCCAAGATCTTATTGTCAATTCTCCCTTCTACCTGCTACACATTTCCTTGTAAATTGGTTACAAGAATTTGATGTTTGATCAAGGTAATAACTCGTAACTGATGAGTTTCAGTATTCTCACCAACTGTTTGCTGGATAATGTGTGGACATTACAGGGAGAAGTTACATGTTAATCACTTCTAGGATTTAAAGGGTTAATGTATGTCATAAAAATTCCTATAATGTTAGTTAGGAGAATTTAGTTTTGGATCAACCAATAATCCCCTAATTCACACTTTTTCCTTTTCCCATTACTTGTCTGCTTGTTATCATAATTATTGATACTGTAAGGAGAAATTCTGTCTTGGTCACCCATGGGAGTTTCAGGGTTAACAGGGACTGTGATACTATTCCTCAGCTCTCAAACTATTTAACAAAATACTTTTTACAATTTTCATGCCACAAATTTTAAAAAAATTCATGACATCCTGATGGAGCACATTCAATTTAGTTATCCAGAAGAAGTCTTAGTCACCTTCACCTGCCAAACATCAAATCACTTTAAATACACAATATATAATTCCTGCAAACTGGGCATGTTATATGGTATAAGCTATTTCTTGTACCAGCAGAGACAATGCCAGAGAAGTGTTTTTCAAAACACTTTTGCTACATGTGCAAAAATTCTTGGCTTATCAATTATTTGAATTATTATGATTCTCACCTCCACCTTCCATTTCAACTGCAATTGCTTCAGGATGTTGACCAGTTATATCTTTCTTTCCTTCTGAGATACTCAGAACCACTCCATCACAGTGCACTTTGGCAGCATATTCATCAGCATTTTGTAAAGGTGCCTTCCACCCATCAGCTACATGTTTGATCAGGTTACCAATATCTCTGCTGGGGGGAGTTTTGTGTGCAGCTGTTATCAGCTTTGCTGAAACAACCACATCTCCTAACTTGACCTTTTTGCTGTTCAAACCACTGCAGGCACCGACAGAAAAAATAGCCTTGGGTCTCAGTAGCAAGATGGCATCTTTTGAAACAGACAAGGAACCCCCAGGAACATCAGGACCTTTGGAGCACCTCATCAATGCAATTTTCATTTTCTTTCCTTGATCATCACCCATGCACCCAAAGTACACATAGCCAGAACTGATGTGGTAACTCTTAAAGGGTTCCTTCAGGTAAGCAAAGCAACTTAAGAACTCACAGTCCTCCGCTGTTAATAAAAGAATATCAACAGGAAGTTCAACATTGCTCCAAGCAAATGAGGTTTCAGGAAGATCACTCATCAATGGAAGTGTAACATTGAGCTCTGGTGGGCTTGCATTGCTATTCTGTGCTGACATATTTTCCCCTGGTATCATGACTGCTTCTGGAAAAGAAGAATGTAGTTTTTAATATTTTTTTTGTTTCCATTCATTTATTAAAACTTAGTGGCTGATCCAAATGAAAATCAAAAGACTGCAGTGAAGAAAAAGAAAAGAAAACAAGTTATGAATAACAATTAAGTCAATGCATCCTTGACCCTGCATAAAACATTTTAAGTCCACACTAACTGATTAAACAGTACAAAATTAGACAGGTATACTTGAAGAAAAAAAACACCTCTGAGTGCTCCCCTTTTTTCTCTGAGTTTGCATTGGTGGTATCATTCACTGAGTAACATCATCTTCACTCAAATAATTAGGATTAAAATCTATCATCTTCAGTACAAAATTATACCTCAGCCATGAATTTTTCATATAATAATATTCATTCACATCATCAAGAAAAAAAATACACAAAACTTCATTTTGATATACAGTGTACATAATATTATGACTTTCCAAACAAAAATTTTGGAAGTAATTCCTTTTATTTCATGATCCACTATATCTAACATTGTTGATACATTATAGAAAGTTTAAACCTTAAAATCAACAAAAGTAAAGCACACAAACCTTCCTTCCCTGAACTTTGTTCGTATATCTCAATGGAACCCTCAGGGTCATTTTCCCACCTGGCCTTTTTTATCATTTCATCTTCATGTGACTTGTCTGTGATGCAGTCTTCATCCTTCAACCACTCTCTGAAAAGCTCCTGGTAGTCCTTTTGAGTATCAGCATCCATACAATCAATTTTAAGATCATTAATAATGTCCTGATAGCGGACCCCACCAATACGCTGAAAGGTGTCTTTGATGTCATTCCAGTAGGAAATGAAGGTTGAATCATCAACTGAACCACTGGAAACATGGCTGTAAACCCTGTCTCTGAGGATCTTGATGCGAGTGATGTCAGCTGCTGGAGTGGTGTCTGTTACCAGAGAAAGGTCATTCTGGCCAGAGGCAGGGAGAGTCAGACCCCAGATATTCCTCAGAAGAAATACCAGTAGGGACGTGTCAAAGTCCCTTGGGCAAACTGAAGATTTGAAAGCAGGATACAGTTTTCGCCACTGGGAGGTACTCAGGACTCTCTTCTTTCGCAGTGTTTGCAATTTTGCATGATTTTTGGGATCATTCAGAACTGTGTGAAGATTTCCTGGTGGACATATTCTGTCAAAGATCTCCCTCAGCACACATGATCCAACATCAACAAGAAGGCAACAGAGCCAAGCATAATTAGAGGTCTCTTTGGTAGAAGGATGTGATGGGGTGGCAGAAGCCATGAAATCAAGTCTTCTGTAAAGAAATGCTTATAATTAATACATGGACGGCAACATTTAAAGAGTACACCTTGAAACCATTACTTTGTTATAACTTTGCAACACCAGAATATTACAGCCCTCAAAAAATGAGTTAAATATCACACAACAGATCAATAAAATAAGTTTGCTGCATCTTCCATTTTAACCCTTTAACCTCTAAGAGCTGTGATTGGCTTCTAATTTCTCCTTACAGTATCATTCTTGAATCAAATGTATGAGTCACAAGAATAAAGGAGATCATCAAAAATTTAAAAAGTTCCTGATTCTCACATCACACTTTATCTATTTTCTCATATTTCAATATATAGTACAAGATATTCCTTTGACTTGTAGATAGCAGATGCTAATCCAAGCAGGGCAATTTTTTTATTTACAAAATAATAGGGTTACTGTCAATGAAATCAGGTGCCTTCCAGAAAAATCATCCTAATCGTACTACTATTAAAGATCATGGCTAGTTTAATCAAAGATGAAGTCAAACGGTACACAGAAAACTTTCATGCGCTATATTACACATGTGATTAGATTGCAACAGAAACCTCAGAAAAAATACATCACAGTAAAGCTTATAAAGTAAAGATTACAGAAACAGCAAAACTTTTCACAGTTTTTGTTTTGGTAGGCACATGTAAGCACTTAAACACAACATTGATGGTGTTTGCTTTACTGAATTCCCGGCCTCCACATTACCCCAGACCTCAAAACAAACTGGACAGTATTACTCAGCAGATTACAGGCTGTGATTGGCTTCTAATTTCTCCTTACAGTATCACCCTTGAATCAAATTAATGTATGAGTCATAAGAATTAAGGAGATCATCAAAAATTTAAAAAGTTTCTGAATTTCTCATGCCACACTTTATCTAGTTTTTCATATTCAATATACAAAATACTCCTTTGACTTGCAGATAGCAGGTGCTAATCCAGGCAGGGCAATTTTTTACTTAAGATTGCTGTTAACAAAATAGTGTGCCTTCCAGGCTAACAAGGTGTGTGAGGCAATTTCGATATTCTTATTAGTTCCTGAGAAAATCTATTGTGAGGTTAGACAAAGGGAAATATTGCATGTGTCAATGTAGTCATGCTGCTGACCAATGCAACATTAAAGCCCCTGGCAAGCCTCTTGACAAAGAGCTCTTTTGAAATTTGAAAGGTCATTTCATGAAAAGGAAACGTAAATTACACATAACTCAAATGTCATCAAGCAGGCTGGGGCCATGGAAAATGAACAACTTAACTTCAATTTCTTTGGCTTGAGCTCTCTCCACCAACTTTTAGTTGACTGTTTGGATCATGTGTACTATAGGTGGACTCGGTCGACATATCGGGCGACAGTCGACCGATATATCGGTCGACTATCGGTCGACTATCGGTCGACTATCGGTCGACTATCGGCCGACAATCGACCGACTATCGGTCGACTGTCGACCGACTATCGGTCGATAGTCGACCGATGTATCGGCCGACAGTCGACCGATATAGTCTTAAACCATCGATACTCGACCGATACATGACCGATACTTGACCGATACATGACCGATACTTGACCGATACATGACCGATACTTGACCGATACTTGACCGATACTTGACCGATACATGACCGATACTTGACCGATACATGACCGATACTTGACCGATACATGACCGATACTTGACCGATACTTGACCGATACATGACCGATACTTGACCGATACATGACCAATACTTGACCGGTACTTCACCGATACTTGACCGACACTTCACCGATACTTGACCGACACTTCACCGATACTTCACTGATACTTGGCCGATAATTCATTGCCCCCCCGGGGGGAAGGGTTTATTCCACGATAAAAGATATAAAACTCTAATAAGTAATATGATTACCTCATAATTTACATGTAAATTGCGTGTCTGGAATCCAGTTTTAAATTTCTCTTGTGCCGGCCATAGCGCGTATCGTCTCCGGTAGCGAATTCCAAGTCTTTACAGCGGCGAAGTAACGAAGAGACCTTGTTTTGTACATCTTACTTTAGGTATCAAAGCATATTTGTGCCCCTTTAATTACGATGCGTGTTCTTTACTTAGCTTGAAATGAATTATCTGTAGTGGTGGGTGTCTTCTTTTGAAAACATCTGTCTATCGTAATTAACATATCTTGGGTGAGACGACCCTTTAATGTGTTTTGTAAACCAATCAAATTGAGCATTCTTTCTTAATGAAGGGTCTTTGCTATAAATACATGTCATACCTAAGTGCACGGTCCTTTACCCTCTCTAGTTTTTCAAGTATATTCAACCTATTGACTTTTCCTGTTACTTTTCCGGAGATAGATGTGGTGTGAGAATTAAGGATCTGTGTTCACTTACAGTAGATCAAAATTATGAGATATACAACGCACGATGTTTATTGCGTTGGAGACTTACTACACCCTTTTCAAAGGTTAGGTTATATTTGGTTTTATTATCTGTGCTTTGGAAGCTTATTTCATTGGACAATGAATGGCATTTTAACTTTTTTCCACCGCCGCTGTCATTATTCTTTAAAAAAAAGTGTCACCGTCTGTCGATAAAGAGCACACAATTCGACTATTTAAAGGGTTAAAAACCTCCAGTTTGAGACATGACGGCAAACGGGACGTCGGTAGAGTGAACTCGCAATACTTTCAGCCGCACTCATAAAGTTTTGATTTCTATTTCATTCTATATCAAGCGCGTGTTTTTAGTAAACGTCAAAACAATTCTAACACTGTTTGTTCCCATTGGACCGCGAGTAAGGAAATTTCATTTTCCGATGATGTAGTCTTCAACACTGGTGTACTAAATGGTGGTGACGGTTGAAAATGTAGATCGTATTAGGTTCCGTAGCTTTGTAAATCCACTTTATAGGGATACAACTGTTTCGAGATATTTGTCCGACAAAATGGAGCAAAACAATGGCTGTGTGCAAGTGTTTTAAAAAACATTGGTTAATTTCCTTTCTGTCCTCCGTAATACAAGATGTATACTGGTAACTACAGTTTGTCATCAAAAAAAAAATTACATTCCAAAACTCAAATGGGAAATGGTTTTTGATCGCATGCATTTTAGCGAAAGCTTAATTGACTTTCTTTCCTTTGATTTGTAAAAACAAAGTAAAATGTGAGAAATTGGACCTTTCTCGGAAACCTTCGATTTTTTTTTACTGCTCGGTGTATTCATTGGTTCAAATGATATAGATATAGAATGTGAACCGCGAAGCACCCGTAATATAAATTATAATTTTTTTTAAATAAATATTTGGGTGCTGGAAGAAGGCAATACTGCCGATACA
Source organism: Pocillopora meandrina (assembly GCA_942486045.1). NCBI lineage: Eukaryota > Metazoa > Cnidaria > Anthozoa > Scleractinia > Pocilloporidae > Pocillopora > Pocillopora meandrina. Next base: position 171,880 of record CALNXJ010000047.1, read on the forward strand.
ATAAATCCCCCTGGGTTACTACCCTTTTAAGGGAAATTTGGGAGTCCTCACGGGGCAAAGAAAATTTGACCAAGTGGGGATTGAAGCCACGACCTCCGAATTAGATCTACCGACTGAGCTACGAGACCAGCACGAGAGCAGGTCGGGGTAAATTAGGTAGTCAATCGCGATAAATGTGCAAACGATATCATATGTACAAAACGGGGTAGTGTGGGGAGAAATTAGCATTTGAGGGTGTGTTTGCGTGTGCTTCGTGTAAGCTTATTGCTGCATAAAATGGAAATAACATAAATTAATAATAAGAAATACAATGAAAATAAAAGAAATGAGAAATAATGAAATAATTATAAAAAAATAATAAAATAATACATATCTCGTTTCGCCCCAGGAGTCTTTGTGTGGGTAGTTATTTGAAGTTGCCCAACCCCCTACCCACGGGAAAAACTGAAAACTTCAAACATTTTCCACCCTAGGGTCACAAGGGCCGATCTTCTCCCGGGTATTACCTCGGGAGGGTGGTAACCGTAGGAAATCAGCGTTGTTGTTCAGCCTACAGGATTGAATAGTATTTGAATTTATTATTAATTTTGTTATTGCTATTTTATGCAGTAATAGGCTCACAGGAAGCATTAAGGAAGGTCTCTTCCCAGCCCCCCCACCCCCATCACACACGCAGACACACACACCCTCAAATGCTAATTTCTCTCCATACCGAGCAGTGAAAAACAAATCGACGATTTCCGTTAAAGGTCCAATTTCTTGTATTTTACTTTGCAGATTTCATGCGTATTACCCACATTTGGCCGTATGTTATCTGTGTGTTACTCCATGTATTCTATGTTACTTTCATGTTACTCATATGTATCTGTGTGCGCCCGTATGACTCGTAATTACTCGTATGTACTTGTATGTTACTCGTAGTGCTCGTGTGGTGTTTTAGTCACTATCCTTTGAAGATCAATTGAACAAATGTAAGCTTATTTGCACCTTATCTTCTTCTCGCGAATGGCTATAGCACGTTTTATTCTCTTCTCTTCCATCCCAGCAAGTCGATCTCACCGTAGTGACTTCAACAGAAAAACAGCGCCATCCGAATTATTCCCAAAATCTTCGGCAAAACCTGTAGCCAGATTAGAGCCAAAATGCCAAAAACTGTGCGCATTTTACCTTGAAAATGTTAACAATTAATGTGTCATCAAGAAATGTGCCCATAAAGAGATTCACCTCGATGCCTCGTATACATTGTATTTCATCACACAAATCCTAACTTCCTACAAGAATACCTTAAGGAATTCATGTGGAGAAGATGGCATGGTGAGCTTCACCTGATGGAGGACATTGCAGAACAATATCCACTTTAAATACCCAGAGGTGGGGGTACTCCCATATACATGTTTGTGCCGCGGGATAGGGTATGGTTTTGGCGGTTATCGTTTTGCCTCTGTTAGCATTGTGTTTCCGTTGTGATCTTTAGATAGAATATGTAAATTGTATCGGCTAAAATTGCAGTGTGTAAATGGCCAGCTAAACAAAAAGAAAATTCCGCTAAAATTGTCAACAAAGCGATTTTATCGAGATTTGTGTTTTGCCGCGCGTGGTTAGCCGTTGTTTGGTTATTGTTTTTCCTTGAATAGGGTGTCATATTTCGTGTTTGGACAATTCTTGTTTGTTTCATCCTTAAAGTGGGACAGGGTTCAAGACTCTTCGAGGCACACACTTATTCAAAATTTACGGGAGTACCCCCCTCCCCCGAAACGGGACAGTTCCTGCGACCTTAGTGCAACATTGGTGCAATTTGGTATTTTTTATAATTTTAGACTCAGAAGCATATACGGTAAAAACCCGCTAATAGGAACCTAATTTTTTCCAAGTAAGGCTAAGAAGGTTATTATAAAAGATGGTGCTTAACTGGAAAATTTGGCTACTCAGGTTCTTTAACAGGTTCTTGTTTTCAAATAGACTGCGAGCAGTCTCTTTTGCTGTGAAATTCCACTGGAACGAACGGGGAAAAAGCGGACGTGATCGACGAGCGATGAGGGGCGTGGCCGTGATCTGCGAGCAGCAGTGGCGCCAGTCACAGCGAAAAGAGATCGCAGCTTGGCCGCTCACCGCTCGTCGATCGCGCCCTCTGCTCGCAGTCTAGTTTTCAAAATAAATGAGTTGTTTGTCATTGGAGGGCGTGGCCTATTTTTGGTATTGTATGCATAATATGTTAAAAATCCAAGCATATATTTACCAAGTTTACAAAGCTATCCAAGATAAACAGAACAAAACGCAATATTAATACATGGAACTGTGTTGTTGCTTTGACGGAATTTCTCAAAAAAAAGAACCTGTTTCAAAGTTGTAGGCTAAAACAGATTCTCGTGTAAAAGGAGTTTTAATGTACAATTTTTGTCTAACATTTTCAGTTAATCTATTTTTTTCGTAAAATCTAGGTTCTTAAAAAAGGGTTTTTTACTGTACCTGTAATAAATTCAAACATTGCAATAGTCTCGTACACTCGAGTTAATTTACGCGAGGTATTTTGAGTATTTGACGTCATTTTCCCTAATTCTCAACCAGGCTATAATTGGAACGAGATAAAGAAATGGCGACTGCAACTTCTCGGAAATAAAAATACAAATAAAAAAAAGATTTCTGAGATATTTAGCAAGGTATTTTAGACAGTCATATTTTACACGAAATTATAAAAATGGATATGGATAGTTTGATCGTAGTAGCACTTTAAAAACATTACTTTCCCCCTACACTTCTGGAGGTGGAAGTCTACGAGAAGTTTCCATTTACCCACTTTTTGTTTAGCAATTTATTAAAGCTTTGAATATCTATCATCTTGAGGGCTCCTTTATCGTAATCATTGATCATTTGTGTCCTTTTAAGTTTGTCCCCTTTGCTTTCCCAGAGAAAGTCATATAGCAGGGTATCGATTTCCTTAAGTGCACCCTGATGCGTTGGAAGAGAGGTTAAAACATGTACAATTTGGGATACTGCCAAAGCTTTTATTATCGTGATTTTACCTAGAAGAGTAAGTCTCCTAGCAGACCAGCTGCTTAGGATGTTTTTTACTCTCTCAATTTTCTCTGAAAAAATGGCATCGCTAGAACACATCAGAACGCTTTAAAGGTAGTGCAAAATGCGATGGAAAATTTGGAGCTATGCGATGTTTGGAGAATTTTTAATCCAAATGGCAAGAGGATTATCTGGAGGCAAAGACAACTAGATATTCATTGCAGACTTGATTTTGTTTTAGTAAGTCAAACTACAGTACTTACCCGCTTATAAGAATCTGAGTTCTCAGTTCCAAATGTACTCGTAGGGTGTACTCATGTGAATTCTAATTCAAAACCAACATGTACATACTACTGTTTTTCATACATTATTTATACCAAATTTAGAGATTTTTATAGTTCATACATGTTTAAGTTCACTACTTTTGAGAGTCATGTCTTTTATCTTTGCCTGATGATCTTTAAGGTTTATTTTCTAAAACAGGAACTTGTTTCAAATTTAGGCTAAATAGATTCTTATGTAAAGGGGGTCTAAATTGATATTTTTAGGCTAACAGGTTCGTGAATTCTAGGTTCTCATAAGCGGATTAGTACTATATTTCCGATAGGTGGGTGCCGCGGAGTTCACTATTTAAGGATAAAAACAATTGATACCATTGTTAAGGCCCAAACCCCCAAAAAGACGCCCTATTCTAGGTCAAATAACAATAATGAAAAAACAAACAAACAACGGCTGACCTCGCACTGCAAAAAGAAGTCTTTCTAAAATCGCTTTGCTTATGAGTTTAACCGCCTAGTTCAGTTTCAAAAGATCATTTGCTTTTCGTTTAGCTGGGCAGTTACACACTGCAATTTTAGCTGATACAATTTAGGTGGATCCCATTACCAACATAAACTGGACAGTTAATATCGGTAACGTTGTACAAGCAATATAACGTTAAGGACTATAAGGACCTGTTAGAGCTATAAGAGCTAAGGAATAATAATCATTTTAGGTATGTTGGATTAAGGGCAGCATGACATCAGGGATAAAGCATAAGCCGGGTAGTTTTAGGAATAATGGAAATACGTTAAGGTACAACATTAATTACACAAGAGCGACCAACTTTACAATGTATTTTTCCATTACCAAATCGGAACATATATCGAAAAAACCTCGCACTCTTTCTTAGCCTATTTTCTTCTAAGCGATATGGTCGGTAAGTGAACCTATACTTGGCCGATACTTGGCCGATACTTGATCGACACTTGACCGATACTTGACCGCTACTTGACCGCTACTTGACCGCTACTTGACCGATACTTGACCGATACTTGACCGATACTTGACCGATACTTGACCGCTACTTGACCGATACTTGACCGATACTTGACCGATACTTGACCGATGCTTGACCGATGCTTGACCGATCGATAGTCGACCGATAGTCGACCGATATATCGGTCGACTGTCGCCCGATATGTCGACCGAGTCCACCTATAGTACACATGATCCGACTGTTTTAGGCTGTTTGATGAAGCCTCTCATTACTCAACATTTTGCAAATGTGCTAGAGATTCCCAGTGAGTATGCAGTGCAAGATGTGATGTAAACAGTATTTGCAAATTAAGATCCTGGATGAAAGCCTGCAGAAAACATCAACACTCTGCTGGAAGGCTTTGCATTTATGACACCTTTTGTTCTACGCGACAGGTTTCCTAAAACATTCTTTCAGCCATATCTTGCCTCCTTTCTAAGATTTTTGTTTGGCAAATTAAGCTCTTAGGCAGTTAAAATGGTTTCTCTAACTTAGGAGAAAAAATGAAATTTTAAACATTTTTAGCAGATTTTGTTGACAGTAAATTAGAAAATATTACATAAAAAAGATTAAAAAATACACAAGAAAAGAAAAAGGAAAATGAAAGACATTCATTGTAAAAGATAAAAAGTTGTCGAGTATCTAAGTGCACTAAAGATATTGTACAACTGCAAGTTTAATTTGTTTCAATTTTGCAGTGTTTGAATTTAACCATTATCTCATCAGGCTTGAAAGAAGAATTTTCAGTCCCTAGAATATTGAGACCAGCTCTTTTGTTTCTTTTTAGAAGGATTTCTTTGAAAAATTTTTCTATTCGTTAAGCATCTCATTCCAGATTTTGACACCTGGAGTATTTAATTCTAAAGAGTTGTGATGTTGATAAGCAAGTATAGGTGTAATTGTTTAATGTTCTCACAAAACTTTTCATGATGTTAGATGTTGCTCTATTGTTATGAACATCAAGCTTTAATTTACTTACAGCTTCCCAATAGAGGAAGGCAATAGGTAGAATTTTTGCATTTATAAATAAGGAGATAGCATGTTCTTTTCTGTCAGGAAAGTATTTAAACACAATACTTGCTCTTGGAGACCAATTTTGTTTACAGTATATTTTTGGATGCATTGCCCCAAGCAGTGAGTTAATAGTTATATTAGGTAAAATTAAGGATTTATAGATATTTAGGAGGACAGATGATGGAACAAAGTATCCCAGCTTAGCAATCGTTTGTATGGTCTTTCTTATTTTAGCAATAACACAGTCAATGTAGTTTTTCCAAGAAAGATTTTCATCAATTATACACTTATAAAATAATAAATGTAGCTCTTATGTTCTAAACTGACTCTTCTATTTGTTTCACTATCAAATATACTTCTTTGACAAATTCTCCTTGTCTGTTCCATAGGAAATGTAAAGAGAACAGTGTGGAGAATAATGATGAATACTAATGTCTTAGGGTGCTAAAGGTTAAAAGTCAAATGAAGTAGGGGGAACTCACACAATTCCACAACACTCACACTACACAACCTCCCTTTGCTACCCTCAAGACTGAGATTATCACCTGCATATTAGCCTTCAAATGGGATGCAGCAGGCATCACCATCCTTAGGGGAAATGGGGGCATACTAACCCCCGAAAATTATGAATTGCTATGGAATACATTAGTCTTAAGTGAGCATTTCCACTGCTGGAAAGACTTTGAAGCAAGTCAGAGGGAACAAGGAGTAAATTATATTTAAAAGGATAATTAATTTCAAGTTATTTAACGAAAGCCGTGATTTGCTGTAAGAAACAATAGTTTCAGCTTGAGAACATAAAATTAAATTTGTTTTCATGAGACTCACACTCAATGTGAAAGACTTGAGAGCTTTGACTAGCGCTTTTAAGTGGGGCAGCTTATAAGCAGCAGTTTTCAATGTTTTTGGAGTAAAGGTACATGCATCAGTTGTTCCTTTCGCTCAAAATTAAGGAATGTATCACGTTAATCACAGCAAGCCAGCAGTAAACTAGAAAATTGATTTTCAACAACTACTTTGAAAACATATTTCTAGTTTGGAAGCACAAATGAATTCGGCCACAACGGTATTTTGATCGATTTTCATCCCACGGGAACTGAAAAACTGTTCAATGTTTTGCTAGTATTAATTGAAGTAAAATAAAATTTTTACGGCATCAGGCATCCGCGATCTGATGGGCCACCAGGCAAAGCTGATGCCCTTCAAAAAGTTGACTGTAATTTTCAGGATTTCAGTCAGAATATGTTTTTCATGAGTTACGAGAGACGGAAGAGATACAGTATTATATATAATAATGAATGTAAAAACATTATGTGTTGGTCTCACCAAAAATAAGCGAATGGTTGGCGAATACGAAGATGTCTCAAAAAAACATGCAGAAGTGGTTATCGAAGCACTAATCCACGAGTTAAAACCATTTGTCTTTTAAAACACATATTTTTCAGCTGGAAGTCGAGCGAATTCAGCCAGATTCGGCAAAATGATAACAAATAAGTGAATTAACATCACAAACTACCGAATAAAGCGATGTCAATAACAACTATGAGCTCCAATTCGAAAAATACGACCATCTATTTCACTAACAAGCAGAAGGTGCTGACAGGAGCACCTAAATCCACGAGTCAAAGCCATTCGTCTTTTAAAATACATATTTAATAGCTACCAGCCGAGCGAATCAAGCCAAATTCGACAAAATGATAACAAATAAGTGAATCATCATCAAAAACTACTGAATACAGTGACCTCAAGGGTAACTATGAGCTCCAATTCGAAAAATACGAGCATCTCTTCAACAAACAGGAAGTGCTGACCGAAGCACTAAGCTACGAGGGTTAAGACAAGACCCTCTATAGCAATAACATGAATCAAGTTGAAAAGTATGTATATTGGTAAACAAATGACTTTACCTTGGCGAAAATCGTCCGCTAAGAAACGTCAAACAAGTCTTTCAAAATAGAGATCAACCACATCCTACCCGCACCTAAACCATGTTAGAAACTCCTGTACGAATAGTCTTCGGGCTTTTGCCTAATGCGAGAAGGATAACCGAGGAAGACTAGAAACGAGTTTCCGGGAGATTCAATTCTCTATATGGCGGACTATTCAATTTTCTAATAAACAGTCAAGCGACGTTGCCGAACAAGACACGTACCTTACTCCGATAATTACTGATTAAAAGCCGTAATTGTGACCAACTCGAAAGCTTATTAGCTACTTTGGTCACTGTACACGATTAAATATTCTTTCTTCTGGTTAATTTCTGTTTGAGGTTTTTCTATATCATTGTAAATCATGTTATGTTAAGTTATTTTTTCTGTAAACAGTGTGAAATAATAAACTTGAACGTAATTTGGAGTAAATTCTTTGGCGATACCATACCATGATAACTTGTGCTGATGTGGTGTGGAAAAAGCCACTCAGGTGTGGAATCTCGCCCAATTTCCGCCTCAGTTGATAACTGAACACTTCCGAAGTTATCAGCCGTTTTCATCAAATTTCCCTTGCTTTGACTCGAGGGCTCTTTTGTGAGGCTTCACAGGATGTCCCCAGAGCTATACCTGGAAGAAATTTTGGAAATTTGAATGAAACGAAGTTTGTTCTCCGCATGATTACCTGATTAGAACTCAAAACATTTATTCACCTCACTGATGAGCTGAACAAAGAATGACGAAAAAACGTAACATTTTCGGTTTGACGTAAACTTCGTGCCTAATCTATCTGTTTACTAAACACACCTCAAGGTTAACGATAGTGTCAGTAGTTAGTCCCTTCTGTTGATTTGAACCAAAATTTCTCTGTTTCTACAGATTGCCTGTTATCGCATCGAAATTGTTCTGATCCTTATGCTTATGTAGCATTTGACATTTTTGAGAATGGAAACCCTTCAGAAATAACCAGCGCAACATTGGACCTCTCATGAACTGTTGCTGGGTTGTATGGTGGACCTTACAGAGCAGCAATAGTAGCATTGTACAGTGTGATTGGGACGATTGCCTCAGCAAACAAACCAGATGAAAAGAGTATAATAGAAACACTAGATGATTCAGACCTCTGAAATGATTGCACGCAGCTGTTTCTAGGCAAACTCTCACAACGATTTTAGAAACCGCTGCCATTCAAGTACGAGGAAAACCTTTCAAAAGATTCTGATGTGGAAGACTTTGTGAGAGCTTTGTTGTTGTTCTGCCAGGCACATACTTGCTACTTGACGTTCTTAATGGCAGTAAACGGAAGATTCGAAGACCTTAGCGACAGAGTCCTTGAGAAAAGAAAGGGTACAGCGAAATATTGAAGATCAAATGCAACATGCTAAAGACGAGTTGGCTTTTCTGTCAGATAAGAAGTATCTAACATTCTGTGCACGGCTTCCATCATCCGGTGGCAAGTCAACAAAGATCTTGATCCAGAAACCCGAAAGCGATAGAGGTGAGGAGGACAGGCGCAGCTTAAACCTGTCTCCAATGTCTTCTAACAATGTCGTTCAGAATACAGCTATGACACTTTCAAAGCGGCGTGTCCGTCTTAATTTTGAGAAATACGATTGTCCTTTATATGGTGTGCAGTTTATCAAACGCACAAACTTGCCTTTGAAAATCGTGTCATCAGAAGCAGGCAGTAACGAGGACAGTTTTAATTGGAAAAAGATCTTTTAGCTTCTGAATCTCTCGAATCTTGCGGATTCACAATCCTTTACAATGACAGAGAGTTACGTTCAGATTAAGAACCAGGAGTCATGTGAGACTGATCGAAATCGCCGTGTCTAATCCTTGCTTTGGAGTTAACAAAATGTTTTCATATATATCCATTTCACTCCCACGATCTCAATATTAATTCTCCTCCCTCTCTGTCATACATTACCTATAGCGTTAGTTTTGAGAATTTGGTGTTAAATCAAACAATATCCCCAGTTGATTTTTTCCTGATTCTCATTACCTGTCTGCTTTACAGTGTAATGATATTGCAAGGAGAAATTACTTATTGGTCACTCCTGGGAGTGAAAGGGATATTTACAGTTATTTATTCATCACTTCTCGGGTTTATTTGGAACCAACATAATAACCAACTCCCAGTTGGCTTGTCAGCTCAGTTGGTAGAGCACTGCACCGGTATCGCAGAGGTCATGGGTTCAAATCCCGTACACGTCTGAATTTTTTTCAAGCCTTATTTTCACTACTGCTCAGGTAGTGTTCATTACTGCAAAGATTGCTTTCATATTCACTTCTTTATCCGCAGTTCACATGGATGATTTTCGTATATATTCACAATTATTCAAAAATTAACATTGAAGACAAAAATGATTAACAATTCACAAAGGGTTTAGATACCTACAACACAATGTGTGATGATGATCGAAAGGAAATCTTACGGGAGGAAAACGTGGAGCAATACACCGGAGCTGTAGATCTCCGATTTACTCGGATAGAAGTGCCGAGTCCTCCATCAAGATCTAATCACATTCCTACCTGGCGCTTTTTGATCCGGGAACTCAAATCTGATACAGATGTTGAAACCGACATGATCAACTCAGGCGACTGATTTTAGAAATGAAGATTAAGTTTTCTTTTTCAATGATCAAAATGGCAATTCATTGATATAAGCCTCGATAATGTTTTGATTTAATTTGTCCATCGCTGAAACATAACCTCAGGTTAGAAATCAAGAAATGGCCATCACACAATCCATAATGAGTATGCATTATCATATCGACGGTTTACGAAGAACAATTACGAAAAATAATTCGCTAATTCATATGAATAATGGGGTTCTAAAGAAACTGTGGTTCTGCGTTAGTGGGGGAGTATAACAAAATAATTTTGGTTTAACAAACCGAGTTGATAAAGTATATTGGCCACCGTCGAGTTTCGAAACTGACGTTTCAAGCGTTAGCCCTTTGTGAGGGCGAACGGAAGAATTGTGGGTTGTGTGTGTGTTTATATGCTGAAAATGGAACTACGCTATTGGTGGGAATGCAATGACGAGAAAACAAGACTGAATATGTTGAATGAAGGGCATTCGTTGATACCGTTCGGTTTAAGAGTGCCGATTTGAAAGATAAATTTTGTTCAAGAGTTTTGCAGCTTTCCGAACTGCATAGATGTAAGGAAACGCCGCAGAGTGCCATGTGCTGCATAGAATGACAAGAGAGATTAAAGTGTATGGAAACTGGTTTGCATGCGTCCTTGTCATTACTTTCTTAGTCGCGAAGGCGTTCTCAGAGTAAGTCACCTTGTCATCTTTCTGTTTCACCAATTTATCTCTTTTTGCAATAAGTGCACGTTCTACAATAGATAACATTAGCGGGGGTGCACGTGAAATGATCGGTAATCTTAAGGGATCGTTTGGCTCCCGAGATAATTTTTGTGTCTGCCAACATTTATTAGTATACTGCTGCCAGTTTTTTTAGGTTTTCAAATTAAATCATAAGAAACAGGGCCAGCAATCACTTCAGTTCACGATCAAAAGCGATATTGCATTTGGCTGATTTATAATTCTCTTTTCATAAGTTTGTGACGAGAGGTGGGTGGTTGGAGAGGGAAAGGGGGGTGGGGTGGGAGGAGAATAAAATGACAATGCTATTTCTTTTCATATAAGAAGTATGAATGGCAAATCTAACAGAAGAACTTGACAGGTGGGAGGGGAGGCATGAAAGTAGTGGGGGGGGGCTGGGGAGAGGAGAATCAAACAGAGAATGCTTTTTCTTTTTGTATGAGAAGTATGGATGGCACCTCTAACAGAAGAACTTGTCAGGTGGGAGGGGAGGCACAGTGTGCTGTACCCTTGTTTAAATGATAAAACATTATCATTTCCTGGTATTTAGACACCAAACCTTATTTAGAAAATTGCCATCAAACTTACCCTTGTTTGATTTTCGTTCGGCCACCTTAACCTCGGACGTCATCAGTATAACTGTGGTGTACTCTAAATACCTTGCATTTGACGACTTGTTTTGGGTTTGCATAGAAACGAACGTGGTTTAGCCATAACTAAATCTGAGGCGTAATTCATATCATCCAATTATAAACCTTATAACAATTACCTGTTGTTCGGATTTTGCCTCGTCTTGTAGTATTTCCATTAATTAAATCCTTATCGTGTATAACTTCTAAAATGCTGTTGTGTAATTAAAGTGAAGGAAGTTGTGCTCTAACAACAGAATACTTTAAAGACCTTCAGACAAGCAACAATTGGGGGATCAGGATATATTTGCACCAGGTTATTGTTACCTGAAATAAGGTGCCAGTGTTTCATAAGAATCTTTTTGACATTCTGGTTAGCAGGGTTGAAAGTCCGAACGAACGGGAAAATCTTTTTAGATGATTTCGGTTTGTTTCTCATAGCCGTGTTGCGTGATGAGAACTGGGCATCGGCAAAGACCTTTTGGACGAGGTCCTGAGGGTAGCTTCGTTTTATGAGGCGAGATAAAAATTATTTCTTCTTTAACTCAAAAGATTCTTTAACTGAGTTTGTTCTCAGTAAGCGCAGTGCCTCTCATTTTACAAAATCCTTCTTAACCGTTTAGCCCCTAAGAGTGACTAGCATCTAATTTCTCATTACAATATTACCCTTTAGTCACGCACTAAGGTCATGAGAATTATGGAAATGATCAACAACCACAGAAGCTCTGGATCATTAAGCTAATTCTCCTTTGTCAGCACCTTAGGAAATGTATAGAGAACGGTGTGGAGAGTTTGCATACTGATGTTAGGGTGTAAAGAGATCAGTGTGGAGAGTATGCATACTGATGTTAGGGGTGTATAGAGAACAGTGTGGAGAGTATGCATACTGATGTTAAGGTGTATAGAGAACAGTGTAGAGAGTATGCATAGCGATGTTAGGGTGTAAAGAGAACAGTGTGGAGAGTTTGCATACTGATGTTAGGGTGTATAGAGAACAGTGTGGAGAGTATGCATACTGATGTTAGGGCGTAAAGAGAACAGTGTGGAGAGTTTGCATACTGATGTTAGGGTGTAAAGAGAACAGTGTGGAGAGTATGCATACTGATGTTAGAGTGTAAAGAGAACAGTGTGGAGAGTATGCATACTGATGTTAGGGTGTATAGAGAACAGTGTGGAGAGTATGCATACTGATGTTAGGGTGTATAGAGAACAGTGTGGAGAGTATGCATACTGATGTTAGGGTGTATAGAGAACAGTGTGAAGAGTATGCATACTGATGTTAGGGTGTATAGAGAACAGTGTGAAGAGTATGCATACTGATGTTAGGGTGTATAGAGAACAGTGTGGAGAGTTTGCATAGTGATGTTAGGGTGTATAGAGAACAGTGTAGAGAGTATGCATACTGATGTTAGGGTGTATAGTGAACAGTGTGGAGAGTATACATACTGATGTTAGGGTGTAAAGGGTTAATACTGAGAAGGTGGCGTGAAGATAACTGTGTGTATCTTGGAATGTTTCTGTCGGCATGTAATATGTTTAAACATCAACGATTTTGCTATCGGTAAAAACCTCGGTCCTTTTAACACTTCAGTATCGAGAAAAACTATTTTTTTTGATGACTGTTCATTCATGAATCTAAAGGTGGCGCGGAATGAGTTAGCAAAATCAATGAAGTTGTTGATTTCGGTTTCGGGAATGGTCCACACACAAAAATGTCATCAATGTATCTTTTCCAAAGAAATGGTTTCTGCGGGCTTGTAGCTAGTTAGTAGCTGTTTCTCAATATGAGCCATGAATATGACTGCAAAAGCTACCGCCATTTTTGTTGCCATAGCTATTGCGAGTGTTTGTAGATAGTGTTTGTTGTTGAATTTGAAAGAGATTTCTTCAAGAATCAGTCTCATAAGGTCTCCCAAAGATGTTGTTGGGATCGGAGGTTTTGACTGTTAATGCTCTTCGTTTAGCATTGACAGACCACTTTAATTCCCTCTTCCTTCTTTCAAGGACAAAAATGGACTCCGTTTTTGTTCTCGCAGTCTCTCTTTGTCAACAATTATGTTCCGCAGGTTGTTGAAACTCGCTTCCCTCCTAGCACGTTTGGGAGCTGGTTTTGACGAAGGCAAGTCGTCGTTTGATTCTGCACTGGCTCGTTTAGTACCTGCTTTCGCGCTGGGACGTTTGGAGGCTGGCTGAGACGATGGGATTTTGTCCTTCGAATCAGAGCTGTTTTTCTGGCGATGACTTCACTGTCGTCAATAGGGGCCATGGAGTTCTTAAAAGAACTGTTATAGACAGCAAAACCGGTTTCGGAAAACGTACAATGGCTTTCTATGTCAGTTGCTTTGTACGTGCTCGTGTGGATGCGAGCAAGTAAGTGAGGGGGGGGGGGGGGGGGGAGGGAAAGCCTTTGACGGAGGGAGGCAAAACGAAAAATTGTTGCTTGATGAAAATAAAAGAAAACTGTCTCTAGTTTTTTTGCAGTACTCAGAAGGATGAAATTTCACCGAAAATGAAATCAGAATCGGGTGAGCGAGAGAACATTTTCCTCTTTTTTTCTTACCGCGAGAAACTTTATCAAAACGTTCCTGTTCAAAAGCTTCCTTATACGCAGAATATCCTCACGGAAGATTACCCACCCCTCCCCCGACCCCAGTTCTTACTTGTCACAACTCTTGAGTGGTCTACACACACAAACCAAGTACAGTAAACAATGTCGCCAGTAGAAAAAAAACCTTTATTAAAAATATTTGCGGTTCTATTTACATCCAAATCCCTAATTCTTCACACAGCCTGGCAACAAGGGTATTAGCGTTCTTAGTGTCCTTTACACTTGGTATGGTTAACCTCCCTGATACTAATTTATTACCAAAAACATACCCATCAGTGAAGTTCATCTGGAATAACGTCAGGTTAGACACACGACAGTGTTCATTGTTCAGTGAATTACAGAGTCGTTGTATTCCAGACCGTGTTAGCTGTGATAGTTGAAGATCTAACCTGTCAACTTTGACGAACTTAGAACGTTTGCGTTGTGTCTCTTGAGCTCTCTCTTTATTTAGTTCACTGATAATGTCCAACACAAATGATAGTCCAATGTAGTCTACATCTGATAAACCCTTCAAAGCCATCCCGTTGTATGAAATATTTAGCGCTTTGGGATGATAGCTGATGAAATATTTAGCGAATTCTTTGTTTTGATACTCATTCATACAAGTCATTCTAAGATTGGCATACATGATGGGTGAATGCATTAAACATTCCATCTGTTTCTCCTTTCCCTCACTCGACAAAATCCCGGCCATGAATTGGAAAACCATATTAGAGCATTTCGCGTCTGGAATACGATTTCTCTTTACAAACCAACGAGCGGCCAAGAATTCTTGGACGGTCAGATGTGTGAAGCTGAAGTGTTTCGTGGTTCTAATCAATGCAGTCCTGAAAGGCTGACCACAGTAAAGAAGCCCGCTACCTTTCAGTTTGTTGACTTCTTCCGCTTCAAACTCGCTTTCTATTTCGCGTTCATCAAAAGTTGGCTTACTTTCAAGCAGCAGTTTAGCCGCTAGTTTTGATAATTTATCTAAAGTGTTCTCAATGACAGGGGGGGCTTGAATTGCTCAGGAATTTCTTTCTGTCTGTATTCTGACTCGGCGCAGTGCTTAAGTTCAAATATATCAACAAGTTTGGTGTAAATGTTGGTTGTTGAGACAGGAAGGTCATCAGGATTTCCTGATTCGGTTAGGGTATACTCCATCCCGAAGCACAATAGATAACACAGCATAGGAATATGAGCAAAACTGACAAGGTCCCTATTGTTCATGACTTGTTTAAGTACAGCGTTCTTCATATTTTCGTCGTCTTTGAAGTATTTTTGATGTACTCTTTAACTTGTTCTGACGAAAATCCCGCAATTTCCACGTACCGTTTAAAACGGATTCCTCCCATCCTGTCCGATTCATCTGGTCGCGAGGTAATCATGATGATAGCCCCTTTCAAGATTTTTCCTTTGATGAGTTTTGAACATAGTGCGGCCACCGGCATTTCACAACTACCGTTATTGGGATGCTTTTCTTCTAAGTTTCCAGCGATGTAGTCTTGCTGTGAATACTCATCATAGCCGTCAAGGATGATCATAACTTCCTTGGGATGCTCTACAATGTACTCAAATAAAGTGTCATCAATGTTACATTTGTCATCCAGTACTGAGGAAAAGTTTAAGATTTCTCTTAAAGTCACACACTTATTTTCAAGCAAATTCAATTGACGAAAAGTAAGCAAATACACAAATTTTAAATTGGGGATTCCAGTGTCTTCTTGTGCCTGCAATAATTTGTTGTTGGCCCAATCGCGAATCACCTTTTGGCAAAACAGGGATTTCCCAATCCCTGCTTTTCCAACGACAAGAATAGAATTAGCACTCTCCTGATCATCAATCATGCCTAGAAATATTTCACTGCAGTGCTTGACTGGAGTACCGCTGACATTCCCGTAGTACTCAAGCACTTTTCTCCTTGAATAATATGTCTCGTCATTCTTAATCAGGGCTTTTCTTCCATGTTGTATGAGGAGATTAGTGAATATTTCGTCTGTTTTCGCATTGGAAATCGTGCGAGAGGCAAGCAGCTTGGGTTGGAACTCTGTTTGGCTTATAATAGATGCTTGTAAATATGTTGTGTAATGACTTATGGCTATGGAAAAGAAAAGCGGAATATTCTATTAATAATCCGAACACAAAGAAATGCAGTTTAAATACTTTCTATCGGTACAGTACAGAGATTAACTTTAGCACAGAGCTGAGTGCTTACTAGTGTCAAATGTGATTAACGGGTAACAAATCCATCCCTATCAAAAGGGTAAAGCGGATTGTTTCTTTGGAGATAGATAGATAGTCAAATAGACTCATTCATATAAAAATAACCAATGGCAAAACTTAGGGTAGTCCTGTCAGAAGCCTAAAAGTAGAGTATCCTGTTATCAGTACGATCCCTGAATTTCAACATCTTCTGATTACAAATATATCAGAAGTATCTACGAAAATGTTTAAAACATATAAAAAAATTAATGGAACAAAAAATATAAGATAATCATGATTATAACGTGAACTGAAATTATTATACACATTACAGCCATGATGACAAAGAGGATCTTTTGGCAACTCGCGTATGATTTCAGCCCAAATTGCACTTCACTCAGTTCAATTACCATTATTAATTTTATTCAATTAAACGATTGAATATCGATATCGCACTCGTCGCTTAGCGATTCGTGTGACATCGGTTCTCGCGTGCAATCTAACGCGGAATCCACTCTCAGGTAATGAATTTTCCTATAAAATTACACGAATATTTATGGTTAGGTTATAATTCGTCATAATCGTTAACAAATCTCTCCCCTGCCCTCTTCCCCATGTCAATGTTGGTAACAACAGCACTGGATCACATGACAAGTAATCCTTGAAAGGGGAATGTAGTGCTGTCAGAATTGCTTGACAAGGGTCGCGCGACATATCATTAAGAACGCTTGACTGATAAGTCACCTACAGCCGTGAAAGATGGTGAAATCTCCAATACTCCAACGTTTACACTGAAAACCTCCAGTAACTAATTACAGAATAGATATTTCTGTCTGCTCCCTATAACAAAATTTCCATAACTTGGATTCTCTTTGAAATTCAAGTGATAATAATTAAACTATGAGCTGGAAAGGACTCAACTACATAAGATCGCCTTGGTTTAAAAATAAGTCAATTTTCTTCACCGAGCAGACGAAGGCCTTTCAAAAGCAATAGATCTAGGGCTAGGTTCGCACTAAACAAGCTTCTTTACGCATTCGTGACTAGTCCGGGACGTTTTGGTCTAGATTTCTTTATCTTTAAAACACAAATCTGTAACTTAAACGGCGATCTGGTTTGGTTACGACTTCGGAGATTTGGAATGCAGAGTTTAAAGTAAGATCTTTGCATCTGAATACTTTAAAATCCGTAAAGTTCTGTTTTATACGCCGTTTTTCTTTTGCTCAAAGTCTAAGTTTAACTTTATGGGTTGATCCATATTTAGCTAAAGATACAAGCAAAGAAAACTTTTCTTATCCCTACAATGTCATTTCAGTTCTTTTTGACGGAATAAGAGCAGTCCTAGACTCTTAGAGATAGATTTACTGTATCACATGTCGAAACACGACGATTTTTGTGACAATCGGTTCCAGTCTTATCTAGTTTGGGACGAAAGTCGAGCTAACAAAACAGTTGCGAATCCGAATGTCCCAAAGCTCGATTGGATGGGGGGAGGGCATGGGAGAGGGTAGATCGAGAAGTAAATTTTGACACCCCCCCCACCCCTTCCTCAATCAAAAATTACCTAATCCCCTCCCAACACTTGCCTATAAAGCGCCCGCAACAGCAAAGTCATCGAAAAGGTAGACTTTAATTGCAGACCTAAAGTCGCACGGGAGGAATGGTACTCAGTGGCAATGAATGCAAAAACGTCAGGAAGAAGAATATTTCTTGATCTGCAAGGTATTAACCAACCTCCCTGTGATAAAATCAATTATGCAGGGAAAGAACCGCAGCATCAACATCAACAACAAGTATGTAATGATTGGGATAAAAATAAGAAGTAAGAATAGAATAAAGCAAATTTGCGGATCTCAATATAATGACACGAAATTTATAATTCCATACAATAATTATTGAACTATTTTATTTCAGAGGCAATCATTTTCAAGTGGTTGACTGGAAATCAATACCAAATAAATAAAATTAATCAAATTGGTATAATAAGGAAGGTTAAAAAAAACCGTGATGAACTACTCTTTTTAGCAAGTTTCATCAATGTAATTTACGACCAAATCAAAGGTGACGATAGTAAAAAAATGTTGGGCCAATAATTATTTTTCCTATATGAGAGCTACAGCATGAGTATTCAACCTGTTGTCACAAAGTTTCACAATTCTTCGCCTCATGAAAAGAGTATTACTCCTGTATTTAGGACCCAACAGTATTTATTTTATTGCATTTTAAACAATTCTGCCGAAGGTAAAGTGAGAAGTCTTAAATAAAGGTACATACCACTCTTTGTCTTAAATGTTCTGACATCTGGCTCACTGTCTCCTTGTTCGTTGACAGCGAACAGTTTTACTTCGTACTCTGTGTCATACTCAAGACCAGTTATCGTGTGGCGAGTTTCAACAATATCTCCTTGTTGAAAGATTTTTGTGGATCCTGTCATGGATTGTTTCCTACATTCCAGACGGTATTTAATGCTGCGATTACTGCTGCTGGCCTCAGGTGCTGACCAGGTAACAATGAGATACTTGTCAACTTCTACTTCTGTGTTTGTGATGGTTGGTTTTTCTGGAAAACATGTTCAAAATTATGCTTCTATTAAACTTCATCTTTGATAAATGCTAAATACTCATTGTAATCACGTAAAACACGAGTACACGTCAATTTAATAATTTCAACGAGTGATAGGAATGCAACGGGTCCTAACATATCAGATCCAAAAAGTGGTAAGCTTGAAATAGACGTTTTAAATAATTTTATTTCCTTTGAGCATACATAGATGATCTACAAAACTCGTTCCCTAGTCTGTCATACCTGTGGATGTTTCGCGCCCAGTCGATTTATACCCAGTTTGAGTCATTCGTGCTCGACTCACTGGCTGATTCGTACCAGTCCCCAATTTAGGGGCCACTGAAACCCTTGAGATCTCACAAAATATGTCACCCACGGGTGGGTAAACAGATGTCGATTGTTGCATACGGAAAGCAATTAAAGAGTCAAACGGGTATTACAGATACAAGTACATTTCTATGATGTATACTTGTGACCCTCTTAACAAGAAAAAGATCAGACCTTAGATTTTGTGGTCGCACCTAGCAGGATGTAAAGTCGGGTCGTTAACGCCTCAGTGGAAAGGTCAAATGGCCACACTGCAATTGTTAAGCGAGAGCTTAAAGCTTCACTTTATTTCCGTGGGTGAACACATCTGTGTCGAAATTTCCTCCCACATTCTGGAACCACCTCATAGCTTCAAATTCCAACATCTGCCCTTAATTGATCCCTAAATAATCATTATTTTTGGACGCAGCCTTGTAATAGATTAATCTTCCATTTCCAAGTCTGGGTGCTAAAAGATACTTCCCGGCCTGCATATTTCATCGACACAAGAGCGACTTTACTGGGCTGGTCTGAAGGCCTTGGGCAGAAGTTGTGCGGTAGTCAAGGAGGGCCAGCAAAGCATCAGAAGCATCCTTTGTTGCTTCTTTTTATCAAGCTCTAGGCTGCTTCCGTTGTATTTTCAACTATTCCACTGTTATTAAAGGGTTATTAGATATTAGGGGGAAGTTGTGACTCATTGAAATTTCTATTTCTTGCCGAGAAGGGGTCAATGGAATATTGACAAGTGCCAGTTGTTGCTTTCTTTACCGTCATTTGGTCTCTCAGTAATGGAATTTGACCACGTGAACCAAACAGTACCAATAAGACTCTCTCACAAATAGGTTGTTTAGAATTATGAAGTGTAATATATAAACAAACACTCCCCCCTCCCTTCCTATAATTTTTTTGGGTTGTCTCCCATATGCTCATGCTAAATCTCTTTCTTTGGTTTAGTCATTGCCATAATTATATCGCTAACTAACATTTCTGCACCAGTGTTTTGCCTATGGTAATTTGCTAGCAATTAAACTATAAAATATTTACTTACTTTGCAGTAACTCTTGAATCTCAAAGTCTTCAAGGTTTCCTAACAACTTTTGCACATAGTTTTCCCTGATACGGTACAAATGCAGGACTTCCAATATACTGAGCACCATAAAGAAGGCATCGACAGAGATAACAGCTATGTTTAGGTTTGATTTCTCCTCGTGATGACGATCATTACATTGCAGTTTTAATTTTTTCTGGTTGAGTGGACTTGGCGTGGTTTGACTGTTGGTCTGCAAGGTCTCATTAACACCACACTTAAAAACCGAAGGTAAAAAAATTGTCTGGTAACTGCAGACCAGCCCTAACATAACACCCAGGAAAAATATTCGAAAGAATACATGGATGAAGTAGGCGCGAAGAAATTTCTTTGTGTTTTTTTCCTTGCATCCTGGTCTTTTTCGAAGGGTCACAACACCATAAATTGCAAAGCCGATCCAGCATGCACACAAAACACTGAAGGTTATGGCAACAACGTTCCTAGGTATTAACCCATGAGGCTTGGTAACTGTGGAAATGTAGTTGTCATAGCAAAGTTGTTTGATAAAATCACTGGGTTTGGGATCACAGTTGAAGTCAAATCTCTCATTGGCATGATAGCTTTGTAGAATGCCAAAAATGATCAGATGCGATGCAGGAAACAAAATACTCTGAAATCCTCCAAGAGGAGTTTGTAACTTGAGAACTAGTTTAAAGCTATCATCCATATTTCCATAGGTATCAGTACCTAACAAGAAGCATAAGAAAATAATTATTAATATTAATGCACCAACTGACTCGACGACTTGCATAAATTATACCTGACTGCCAGGTCTCCCCGACCTACCATAGGAAGAGACATTTAAAACTTATCTGAAATTTCTGTGAATATCTTAGCATTCAAAGACAATTATCAGTACTTTGGAGAGACTGTCATTCAAAATAGGTGTAATTAACTTAAGTTTGAACATTTTCTTCAATTTTGTGCTGACATCCCTGGAAGTTTGAGTCTTAATTAATACATTAACACTCAAACCACCAATACGGAATAGAGTGGAGACTTGTAAAAAAATCCATAATTTTGCTGAGGCAGCAGAAGACTTGGTGTGGTTGGGGTGTGCAACAGCCTACCGAGCTGCTCTGCCAACTATTGTTCATTATCACGCACCAAATGTATTTGTTCACACTTGATTGGTCTCAAAACGTCATGTGATTGAATACGCTCAGCTAATAACCAGGGAAAACAGAAAGAAATGCCTCCAATTGGCATAAACAATGCCCACGAATACTATTTGTTCTGAAATGAGAATGGATTTGCGAGAGCAAAGCTTGAGGGAAACTGTTAGCTTTGAGGGACTGATAATGTCCGAGGACAAATAAACGAGCATATTTTCACGACAAATAGAGGTTATTGTGTTTATTATCCTTCCAATATTTGTATTATTATTTGATTATCAATGATTAAATATCTGCTGCAACGACTTCACGAGCAAACAAACACGTTCCTCCTTCTTAACAATAGCTAATCAGTCCCTCCCTGGAATTAAATTTCAAACAAACGCGTTTCTCAAAGTATGCGTAAGGTTCGAAAATTGAGGAGTATCATTTTGGGTATCCGGGGATATGCCCAGCTTTAGCTCGGGCATATGCGATAATGTGTTGCTTATAGACCAGTTGCAAACCAGCATATTCCCCAAGATATTTCCTTATTTTAAACACACACGTCCAGGTTTGACCAAAGTCTTCATTCTAAAATTCAATTCACGATGAGACTGCTAACTTTTAGCTGTAGTAACAGAGGAAGAGCCATAATATTTGTTTGTTCATAAAGTAATAAAAGAGAAAAGTGAACATCGATCCCACAAATGCAGTTATCAGCAAACTACCTGAAAACATATTGTCGTTTGTGCACCAAGTAAAAACTGGAGGCCAGATCCCACCAATCCCAAGAGGGACCCCACAAATCCAATCTAGGATCCTGAGCGAGATTTGGGAACTTCCTACATGGTATGGCTTAAAAATGTTCGGGTGGGATCTTGTAAATCCCACCTACAATTCTGGTTGGGATCCTGCCTTAACTTTTAGGTGAGATGCCCTCAGTGCTAGGTACAATTCCAGGCGGGATCCCGCCTAACGCCCATACAATCCTGGATTGGATTCCACCTCACCCAAAGAAAAATTCCAAATTGAGATCCTAACTCAGTTCCCATACAATCCCAGATGGGGATCCTGTCCTTTCTACTAAGGGTCTTGTCTATTGTCTACAAGTGGGATGATGGATCCCAGCCACGAATATATAGCATCCTCTAAAAAATCCCAAGTAACACCCACAAGTACAATTCTGAAAGTTTTTGAGACCTGTATACAGCGTACTGAGCATAGAATTTGCAAAAACCACAAGCAAGCTTGTACTCCCAAACGTCTAATCAGTCACTCAGAAAATTGTGAAATGAATGGTGACTTTTGAAACTATCGCGAAACATGCATTGGAGAACAGTTCAAAGTTGGCACAATTCGAGTCGTGGCCTATAATTTTCCAATTTCCTTTTAAAGTTCAACCACTTGCACTCACCAAATGATTCTAAGTTTGTATCCAATCGTTTTGTGCCAAAAGATGCTTGTAATAAGAGCTATATAAATGCCTTTTTTCATTCCATAATATGCTCCAAGTCTCCACCATAACACTTAGATGCAATTTCTTTTTCCTCTTTTTCTTTTACTCCAGACTGTGGTTTAAAAGTTTGTAATTTCAATTTGAAGTTCAACAGCAAAAAGCTTTTATAGAGAAACAAGTTCTAAGTCCCAGATAACATCCCACTTTTCCCAAATGGAATACCTGGTGGTTGGCAGGATCCCAGTTGGGGTGACTTTGAGACATATGTGTGACAGATGGGATCCCGCTAATTCCACCTGGATTGCTGAGTGCAAGGCGAGATCCCAGTCAGGATTACCTGGTGATTACCTGGATCCCACCTGCATTGTAAGATCCCGCCATCACCACCTGGGATCCTAAATGGGATTGGGTTGGTATCATGCCAAAATCCTGGCTTCCTTTTTACCTTGCGACAACATATTAGAGAACCCAATGCAATCATCTGTTCGTAATCATGATGCATTTAGTAACAATAAAACATGGAAAGAAATTCAGATTTGTCATGCAAAGTTTGTATTCTTAAGAATTACAAACATGTTCAATGTGAATGCAGTGTCGCAACACCATGATTGGAATCATGACCCTTGTAGAATACCAATGAACAAGCTAAAATTATCTGTCACAGAAAAGCAGGGTGTTTGTGTGGAAAATATTCAATCAGCATCAAACTTCATCATTTTTTCATTTGTAGGTTGAAAACTAAGTTAAAATATGAGTACGACAAAAACTAGTTGTGTTAAGGTTTGTGCAAAAAGTGAGAGAAAAGCCAGCTTTTATTCGACCCAAATTGCATCAAACACCCTTAACTTACTTTGGAAGATATACCAGTTGAAAAAAACAAGTAAATCTCAAGAAGTATCATATGTTATCTGCATGATAGTGTGCATAAGAATGTTAACCACAGACTGAGGGAGTTGTGTTATGTTCAAACTTTGTAATGACAGAAACAGAGTCCAGTATCTTATGCCACTCAACCTTTACAACAAATGCACTATATAGTCAAGATCAGAATGCAGGACAACAATTTTTCCCTACAACTCATGCTCTTAGTTATTAGTTAACTATATAACTAAGACAGCACGATTTGTCCCAAACATTACTTGTGGTCAAATGTCCTCTGGTTTATCAGATTGAATTTAAAGGCACAATAATTTTGTTGACAAAAATATCATCGATAAATAACGCCTAACTCGAGTTCTCGGAAAACATGTTATTGAATTAGAGAAGGCAAGTCATTCTCTTGCACCGGAAAAAGAACAGTGAGGAAAGGGATTC
This sequence comes from Pocillopora meandrina, assembly GCA_942486045.1. NCBI lineage: Eukaryota > Metazoa > Cnidaria > Anthozoa > Scleractinia > Pocilloporidae > Pocillopora > Pocillopora meandrina. The sequence goes on from CALNXJ010000047.1 coordinate 195,711, forward strand.
GCTCTCAGTTTCCTGACGCCTTCGAAAATAGCAACTTTTGCCTTGACTGATACGCATTGCGTGTTCCCATCTTTACTAAAGCATTTCCCTGTCCCTTTAATCTAGATCAGTAACGACTGCTGGAAGTAAAACAGCTGGTCTGAGTACAAAACAGACCCTTACTAAAGTATGAAATTCAAATAAAGTGACCTTTTAGTGCGCATCAATTCATAATTCATGAATCTACTTACCTCTCAGAATGGTACTTTAAACGAAATAATTACACCCAAGGTAGGTGAAGAGGCTATGCAATCGTCCTGAAAAGAGAAAAAAGTAGCTTATGTATCAAGTATATCTTCACCATACGCTTATTTCCAAAGGCTTGTGTTAAAATTTTCGTAATCAGTTGCATTTTAATACGCGAGTGAAATACAGTAAGTCAAAGACGGGTTATTGAAGATCAGTGCTGCGGAAAGTATTTTTGCATAACCATTTGGGCAGAACCACACAGAGCTAAAAAAATGAGAACATCACAGTTTTTGCATATCGTAAAGCTCCAAGATTAATCCTTCAAGCCTTTCATCTTTAATCCATGTCAATATTTTAGTTGATTATTGTCTCTCTTATATTTTACCAGCTTCCTCATCAAATATATTTTGCTGAATCCGTCAAGTTTAGGATGATTAGGCACGGCATGTTTTAAAACTTTGCCATACTGCTTCTTCAAATATGATGCGGCTGATTGCCGACAAAATGCGCTATTTGTTTAGTACTCAAAAGCACCAGAATAAAGGTAAATAACGAATACTACAAATCCTACGATGAACCAGGATTAAGAGAAAACATCTTTTTGAAAAGCAAGTCTTCATTGCGATACGCAAAGATTGTGTCGAGATTGAGAAATAGAAAATCTTACTTTCAGTTACGCTTCGTGTGTTTCAAATGAACGAGTTATCTTGCTGAAGACATAGTAAAACGTTTACTGATCCAGTAGTCTCAAAATGAACAACTCAGCGGGGAGGTTGAATTCGGAAATCTCAATCCAGTTGTATTCTCGATCACAACTCAAATGCCTCTCAAGTTCTTTGTCCACTATTGTTTTAAATGAACTATGAAAGTTTTTTATGAACTACTCAGGCAATATGCGTGGTATCAAAAACAGAGCGACCCTTTTTCCTCTTTGCTCACCAGTCGACAACATGACGTTGGTCACGAGGAAATTTTTTCTATATAAATTTGCATTTCAAAGCAAGCATAAGTTCATCCGTCTGGTGGAAACTGAGAAAGTCCTCTATAAGTTGTTCGTAGAAGTCTAATTCAATCTCAAAATATCACTGGTTGCCAGTGATGATCACATAATAAACAAGCTTTGAATTGACAGTATGAGCATAAGCGCATAAAACTCCATCTTTAGTTGGACAATAACAGAGCTAAGAGAAGTAGCTGTACAAGGTGATATTTACGCGGAGCGAGGAAAATGTACGTACATCACAGACAACCGTAATTGTGTCGAATGATGAAATACCCGAGTCAGATCTCTATGTCTCCTTTATAATTCTTCTTTCTTTTTTTTTTCGTTTGTATTTCTCCTAAATGCTTTTTTTGACTCTCAGATGTAACTCTCTTTAAAACAGATAGAGTAGGAGCTCGAGATTTCTATCGCGTGATAGTTGAACGGTCGGTGCATAACAATGAGAATAAATAAAACAATGACGATTTGCATCTTACCGAGTAACACTGCTTTATTGCCCCGCAGGGTTTTTTGGCCCCAGAGGGCCAAAAACCCGAGGAGGCACCTTAGGACTCCCCGCGTAATATAGAGGAAGACTTGAGAAGAGAGAATGTAGGTATTTTCAGTAGATCATAACCAGAAAAAATCTCGATTTGATCGCTTGCACGGCCGCAAGGTATCAACGTTTTTCCCGCAAATGGTCATGGGCGGCCAGCAAAAAGACACGCGCGCGAGGACTTTTGGGATCGGCGTCTTTGACACGAGCTTTGTCCTTGTCGAGATTTCGAGTTAAGCGTCCGCGTCGAGAAGCGTTTCCAAGTCCAACGGTAATTGTGTATAGCATCTTTCTAACAATTAAAGGTAGTTTTGAGTTTAAAAGGTGATCAGAATCCGTCAAAAGAGAAACGGTTGTGTGAAGTCTCGATCGAAGGCGGCGGAGGGTCCACAGCTCAGTCAGCTAACGTGAGAACTTAAAGCAAAGAACTTGCAGCATAATTAAAGTATAACCAGATATCAAATACATGAAAAAGTTAAGCTTCTAACTCGTTTGCTTTGATGTTGGATTATTCTCAGAGTTTTAGAGTTTCTTCGGTCGGAGTCCACGCGACCATCAAAGTGTGAAAGGCGCGGAGAGTGCTGTTTTGTGCTTAAAAGCTGTCTTGACTCATTTGTGTTATACAGAAATAATGTCACCGATGCTCAGAAGACGGTGTAAGTTTAGCATTTTGACCGAAAGACTCGGTTAACTCCGATTTGTCCGCCGCAAATCAAGCTTATTGCACAAAGCCGAAAGACTCGGCAATTTCTGGATTTGTCAGAGGCAAGTCTGTTATTGGGCGCGAAGGACTCGCAGCACAACTGAAAGTAAACAGTAGTCAAAGAAAGGAAATTACTGGTTGTAATTGTAAATTACAGCAAAAAAAAACATCCCAAGCACTTCGCAAAACTACATTTTGTACACTTGTAGTATTTTGAGATCCAAAATTACTAAAACCAAAGTATTGAGCCACAATTCCGTAACAACATACGAAACTGTAAACAACAAGCCCAACTAAAAAAAAAAACAAAAGAAAATGGTACTGTAGGGCGGGGGCAGTTCTAGTGAGAACTATAACTAGTGTAAAATTAAAGTTCTGCTACCAAATGCATGAATTAAAGCGAAAACTGGTTTCACAGGGAAAGTAGTTTTTCAAACTAGATGTTTTTATCGTTAAATTTTGTTTGGTGTTCTTGAAGATTATTATCTGCTGAAAGTCATTTTTCATGATCATCTGAGCAGAACCACAGCAAGATAACTTCACATGAGTTTGCATATTCTAAACTCAAAGATGAATCCTTGTAGTGGTTCATCTGCAATTCATGTCTATGTTTTGGTTGATTATTTTCTCTCTTATATTTTTCCATCTCTGATAAGGATGAATTGGCGCGACATTTTTAAAAATCTTTGTGACAATGCTTTCTAAATATAATTCAACAAAATACGTTGATTGTTATGTATCCAAATCCAAAACATTTAGGGTAACTGAAAAAAAACTACGAAGCGTAACGATAAATCAAGAGTTGGAGAAGAAGACTTTTGCTTGAAAAACAACTCTCTTTTGCAATATACAAGGATTGCCTAAAGGTTGAAAAATGTAAAGTTTTACTTTCAGTTTCGTTTGCATAACCTCCTCAAAGCTAATTACGGTTTCCTGCATTAGCAAGGTGCTGTCGCTAATGTGGATAACAGTAAGGCTGTTGAAAAAATTTTCTCGCCACTGTAGAGTAAAGCAGAAATATTTTGAAGCATGCAATCAGTATGTAAGCAAAAGCTTCCTGATTTGATCAAATATCAGTCGCGAAAGTCTGCTAATAAATAATCACAAAGCCATTCATGGCTGACTGACTTACAAACTTTCCAAAACTTTTACTTGTTGCGAAATGATTCAGAGACATCCAATAACAATAAAAAAGAGTCAAATGATTAGCTACTTATAGCTAAGAAAGGAATTTTGTTTGACCGTATAGTTAACACATAAACGATTTCACTTGCTAAAAATGAGTTAAACTTTTATTGATGTAATAATGTAAAAAGAAACAACTTTGCAGGAAAGTTGAATACGAAAAATTCAATCCAGTTGAATTCACGATCAAAACACAAATACCTCTCAAATTTTTCTTCCAGCTTTGTGTCAAATGAACTGAAAGTGATAACAAACTTAGAAACTCAGAGCGAGACCGGTTGACGACAGATGGAGACAGGAACGGCCAAATTAATGGCAGCCAAGAGGAAATTTCTTCTGTATATGAACCGTATTCAGAACAAACATACGCTCATTAGTCCGATCGAATCAGAGAGACAAAATTTTACTTTTGCCTCTTGGAAGTGCTCAATAATAGTCGTATGAGGCTAATTCGTTCTCAATTAATCACTGGTTGCAATTGATGATCGTACAATAAACAAGCTTAAATTAAATGCACCGTATGATAACAGAGGAATAAAACTTCAGTTTTAAGTTGGACGATTACAGAACGAAGTAAAACAGTTCTAGAAAGTGTAATTTAAGGCTCGGATAATAAGCTAAAATTTCTCACTTTTTCATAAACCAGAGCCAGAGTGTACCAAAGTATCATCGTACGTAAAAATGATCCAAGACTTCGCAACAACATACCGTGACTCAGTCCTTGTCGCACCCACAAGTCACGCATGCATGCATTCATAAGTAGTTTCCATAATAAAAGATTTACAACATCTCGAAAACATTTTCAGGAACATTCACGGCTGATGTTTTCTCACTAATTTGTCCAAGGTTTTTTTTATTCTTAGATGTAACTCTATATAAAACAATTTGATTAGGAGCTCGAGATTTCTATCGCGTGATAGTTCAATGGTCGGTGCGTAACAGTGAGAATAGATGAAACGATATCAATTTGCATCTTACAGAGTTAACTCTGTTGTATGAAAAATTAAAGTCTTACTACCAAACACATGACGCAAAGCGCAAACTGATTTCACAGGGAAAGTAGCTGTTTCTCACAAAAGGATCCTGTTTTTCAAACTAGATGTTTTTATCCTCAAATTTTGTTTGGTATTCTAAAAGATTATTATCGGCTGCAAGTCACTTTTCATGATCATCTGGGCGGAACTACAGAAAAATAACTTCACAGTAGTTTGCATACTAATAAACTCAAAGATGAATCCTTGAAGTAGTTCATCTGCAATCCATTATTTTCTCTCTCATATTCTCTCATCCTTCTAATAGTTTACTTAATTATATGCTTCACGTTTAGGATGAATTGGCGCGACGTTATTTTAAGACTATGTGACAATGCTTTTTAAAAATAATTCGGCTGATTACCCACGAAATGCGTAGTTTGTTATGTACTTAAAAGTAAAACATTAAAAGTAGGTTTCGAAGACTACGAAACCTCGCGATAAATCAAGAGTTTAAAAATCTTTGTGACAATACTTTCTAAATATAATTCGGCTGATTGTCAACAAAATACGTTGATTGTTATGTATCCAAAAGCAAAACATTTAAGGTAACTGAAAAAAAAACAACGAAGTTTAACGATAAATCAAGAGTTGGAGAAGAAGACTTTTGCTTGAAAAACAACTCTCTTTTGCAATATACAAGGATTGCCTAAAGGTTGAAAAATGCAAAGTTTTACTTTCAGTTTCGTTAGCATAACCTCCTCAAAACTAATTACGGTTTCCTGCATTAGCAAGGTGCTGTCGCTAATGTGGATAACAGGAAGGCTGTTGAAAAAATTTCCCCGCCACTGTAGAGTAAAGCAGAAATATTTTGAAGCATGCAATCAGTATCAGTATGTAAGCAAAAGCTTCCTGATTTGATCAAATATCAGTCGCAAACGTCTGCTAATTAAATAATCACAAAGCCATTCATGGCTGGCTGACTGACTTACAAACTTTCCAAAATTTTACTTGTTGCGAAATGATTCAAAGACATCCAATAACAATGAAAGAGAGTCAAATGATTTGATTCCTATAGCTAAGAGAGGAATTTTGTTTGACCGTATAGTTAACACGATTTTCAAATTAAACGATTTCACTTGCTAAAAACAAGTTAAACTTTTACTGATGCAATCATGTCAAAAGAAACAACTTTGCAGGAAAGTTGAATACGAAAAATTCAATGCAGTTGAATCAAAACGCAAATACCTCCCGAATTTTTCTTCCAGCTTTGTGTCAAGTGAACTGAAAGTGATAACAAACCAAAAAAACTCAGAGCGAGGCCAGTTGACAACAGATGAAGACAGGAACTATCAAATTAATGGCAGCCACGAGGAAATTTCTTCCGTACATTAACACATTATCAGAACAAACATACGCTCATTAGTCCGATCGAATCAGAGAAAAAAAATTTACTTTTACGTCTCGGGAGTGCTCTATAATAGTCGTATGAGGCTAATTCGCTCCCAATGAATCTCTGGTTGCAATTGATGATCGTACAATAAACAAGCTTAAATTAAATGCACAGTATGATCATGAGGGAATGAAACTCCAGTTTTAAGTCGGACGATTATAGAACGACGTAAAACAGTCATAGAAGGTACAATTTAAGGCTGGAATAATAGGTTAAGCTTTCTCACTTTTTCATTTACCAGAGCCAGAGTCTACCAAAGTATCATCGCAACGTAGAAATGATCCAAGTCTACGCAACATACCGTGAATCAGTTCGTGTCGCACCCACAAGTCACGCATGTGTGCATTTCTAAGTAATTTCCATAATGATAGATTCACAACATCTCGAAAACATTTTCGGGAACATTCACGGCTGATGTTTTTTCCGAAAATTCGTCCAAGGTACAATGTCTCTTGCAAATCTTCGCAAAGGTGTAAGCTACCTTGGACGCGGAGCAAAGAAAACGCACGTACATCACAGACAACCCTAATTATGTCCAATGATGAAATACCCGAGTCAGATCTCTATGCCTCCTTTATAATTCTTCTTTCTTCTTTGTTCGTTTGGGTTCTTCCTAAATACCTTTTTGACTCTTAGATGTAACTCTCTTTGAAACTGTGAGAGTAGAAGCTCGAGATTTCTATCGCATGATAGTTCAACGATCGGGGCATAACAGTGCGAATAAATAAAACAAAAACGATTTGCATCTTACCGAGTAACTCTGCTGTGTGTAAAATTAAGGTTCTACTACAAAACGCATATATTAAAGCAAAACTGGTTTCACACGGAAAGCAGTTTTTCAAACTAGATGTTTTAATCGTTAAATTTTGTTTGGTATTCTAAAAGATGATTATCTGCTGAAAGTCAATTTTCATGATCATCTGAGCAGAACCACAGCAAAATAACATCACATGAGTTTGCATATTCTAAACTCAAAGATAAATCCTTGAAGTGGTTCATCTGCAATCCATGTCTACATTTTAGTTGATTATTTTCTCTCTTATATTTTTCCATCTCTGATAAGGATGAGTTGGCGACGCATTTTTGTAAATCTTTGTGACAATACTATCTAAATATAATTCGGCTTATTGCCCACAAAATGCGTTGATTGTTATATATCCAAAAGCAAAACATTTAAGGTAACTGACGAGGATTACGAAGTCTTACGATAAATCAAGAGTTAGAGAAGAAGACTTCTGCTTAAAAAACAACTCGCTTTTGCACTATGCAAGGATTGCGTAAAAGATTGAGAAATGCAAAGTTTTACTTTCAGTTTCGTTTGCATAATCTCTTCAAAACTAATTACGGTTTCCTGCATAAGCATGGTGCTGTCCCTAATGTAGATCACAGAGCAGCCGTTAAGAAAATTTTCTCGCCACTGTTAGGGTAAAACAGAGATATTTTGAAGCATGCAATCAGTATATAAGCGAAAGCTTCCTGATTTGATCAAATATCATTCTTATAATCCAGCTAATTAAATAATCACAAAGCCATTCATGACTGACTGACTTACAAACTTTCCATAACTTTAACTTGTTGCGAAATGATTCAAAGATATCCGATAACAATAAAAAAGACTCAAATGATTAGAATACTAAAGCTAAGAAAGGAATTTTGTTTGACCGTAAAGATAAAACATAGACAACGTCACTTGCCAAAAACAAAGTTTAACTTTTACTGATCTAATAATCTCAAAACAAACAACTTTGCGGGAAAGTTGAATACAAAAACTTCAATCCAGTTGAATTCACGATCAAAACGCAATTACCTCTCAAATTTTTCTTCCAGCTTATTGTCAAATGAACTGAAAGTGAAAACAAACTTAGAAACTCAGAGAGAGGCCGGTTGACGAAAGACGGAGACAGGAACGTCCAAATTAATGGCAGCCAAGAGGAAATTTCTTCTGTACATCAGCACATTATCAGAACAAACGAAAAAAAATTTAACTTTTCCTCTTGGAAGTGCTCTATAATAGTCATATGAGGCTAATTCGATCTCAATTAATCTCTGGTTGAAATTGATGATTGTAAAATAAACAAGCTTAAATTAAATGCACAGTATGATCATAAGGGAATCGAATGAAACTCCAGTTTTGAGTTGGACGATTACAGAACAAAGTAAAACAGTCATAGAAGGTGCAGGGTAAGGCTCAGATAATAAGTTCAGCTTTCTCACTTTTTCATTTACCAGAGTCAGAGTCTACCAAAGTATCATCGCAACGTAGAAATGATCCAGGACTACGCAACAACATACCGTGACTCAGTTCTTGTCGCACCCACAAGCCACGCATGCATACATTTAAAAGTAATTTTCAAAATAATAGATTCACAACATCTCGGAAACATTTTCGGGAACATTCACGGCTGATGTTTTTCCGCAAATTTGTCCAAGGTATTATGTCTCTTGCAAATCTTCGCAAAGGTGTAAGCTACCTTGAACGCGGAGCGAAGAAAATGTACGTACATCACAGACAACCGTAATTGTGTCGAACGATGAAATACCCGAGTCAGATCTCTATGTCTCCTTTATAATTCGTCTTTCTTCGTTTGTATTTCTCCCAAATGCTTTTTTTGACTCTCAGATGTAACTCTCTTTGAAACAGTTAGAGTAGAAGCTCGAGATTTCTATCGCGTGATAGTTCAACGGTCGGTGCATAACAGTGAGAATAAATAAAACAATGACGATTTGCATCTTACCGAGTAACTCTGCTGTATGTAAAATTAAAGTTAAAGGGAAGTTTTTATCGTTAAATTTTGTTTGGTGTTCTTGAAGATTATTATCTGCTGAAAGTCACTTTTCATAATCATCTGAGCAGAACCACAGCAAGATAACTTCACACCCGCCAGTTTGCACATTCTGAACTCAAAGATAAATCCTTGAAGTGGTTCATCTGCAATCCATTTCTACATTTTAGTTCATTATTGTCTCTCTTATATTTTTCCATCTCTAATAAGGATGAGTTGGCGCGACATTTATAAAAATCTTTGCGACAATGCTTTCTTAATATAATTCGGCTGATTGTCAACAAAATACGTTGATTGTTATGTATCCAAAAGCAAAACATATAAGGTAACTGAAAAAAAACTACGAAGTGTAACGATAAATCAACAGTTAGAAAAGAAGACTTTGCTTGAAAAACAACTCTCTTTTGCAATATACAAGGATTGCTTAAAGATTGAAAAATGCAAAGTTTTACTTTCAGTTTCGTTTGCATAACCTCCTCAAAGCTAATTACGGTTTCCTGCATTAGCAAGGTGCTGTCGCTAATGTGGATAACAGGAAGGCTGTTGGAAAAATTTTCTCGCCACTGTAGAGTAAAGCAGAAATATTTTGAAGCATGCAATCAGTATGTAAGCAAAAGCTTGCTGATTTGATCAAATATCAGTCACGAAAGTCTGCTAATTAAATATCACAATCACAAAGCCATTCATGGCTGACTGACTTACAAACTTTCCAAAACTTTTACCTGTTGCGAAATGACTCAAAGACATCCAATAACAATAAAAGAGAGTCAAATGATTAGATTTCTATAGCTAAGAAAGGAATTTTGTTTGACCCTATAGTTAACATATAAACGATTTCACTTGCTAAAAACAAGTTAAACTTTTACTGATGCAATCATGTCAAAAGAAACAACTTTGCAGGAAAGTTGAATACAAAAAATTCAATCCAGTTGAATTCATGATCAAAACGTAATTACCTCTCAAATTTTTCTTCCAGTGATAACAAACTTAGAAACTCAGAGCGAGGCCGGTTGATGACAGATCGAGACAGGAACTACCAATTAATGGCAGCCACGAGGAAATTTCTTCTGTACATCAACACATTATCAGAACAAACATACGCTCATCAGTCCGATCGAATCTGAGAGACAAAATTTTACTTTTGCCTCTTGGAAGTGCTCAATAATAGTCGTATGAGGCTAATTCGATCTCAATTAATCTCTAGTTGCAATTGATGTTCGTACAATAAACAAGCTTAAATTAAATACACCGTATGATCATAGTGGAATAAAACTCCAGTTTTAAGTTGGACGATTACAGAACGAAGTAAAACAGTTCTAGAAAGTGTAATTTAAGGCTCGGATAATAAGTTAAGCTTTCTCACTTTTTCATTTACCAGAGCCAGAGTCTACCAAAGTATCATCGTACGTAGACATGATCCAAGACTACGCAACAACATACCGTGACTCAGTACTTGTCGCACTTACAAGTCATGCATGCATGCATTCATAAGTAGTTTCCATAATAAAAGATTCACAACATCTCGAAAACATTTTCAGGAACATTCCCGGCTGATGTTTTCCCGCTAATTTGACCAAGGCTTTTTTTATTCTTAGATGTAACTCTATATAAAACAGTTTGATTAGGAGCTCGAGATTTATCCTCAACTTTTGTTTGGTATTTTAGAAAGATTATTATCGGCTGCAAGTAATTTTTCATGATCATCTGGGCAGAACTACAGGTAAATAACTTCACAGTAGTTTGCATACTAATAAACTCAAAGATGAATCTTTGAAGTAGTTCATCTGCAACCCATTATTTTCTCTCTTATATTTTCTCATCTCTCTAATAATTTACTTAGTTATATGCTTCACGTTTAGGATGAATTGGCGCGACGTTATTTTAAAACTATGTGACAATGCTTTTTAAAAATAATTCGGCTGATTACCCACGAAATGCGTTGTTTGCTATGTACTTAAAAGTATAACATTAAAATTAAGTTTCAAAGACTACGAAACCTCGCGATAAATCAAGAGTTAGAGAAGAAAACCTTTGCTTGAAAAGCAAGTCTCTTACAATATTTAAAGATTGCGTAGAAGATTGAGAAATACGAAGTTTTACTGTTAGTTTCGTTTGCGTAACCTCCTCAAAACTAATTACGATTTCCTGCATTAGCATGGCGCTGTCGCTAATGTAGATCACAGGAGAGCCGTTAAGAAAATTTGGTCGCCACTGTCAAAGTGAAAAGAGCTTGTAGAAGCATGCAATCAGTATGTACGCAAAAGCTTCCTGACTTTATCACGTATCAGTCGCAAAAGTCAGTTCAATAACCGCAAAGCCATTCACGGCTGACTGACTTACAAACTTTCCAAACCTTTTTCTTCTTGCAACACGATTCAAAGACATCCAGTACTAATAAAAAAGACTCAAATGACTAGAGTCCTGTGGCTAAGACAGGAATTTGTTTAACCATAGCAGTAACACATAAACGATTTCACTTGCTGAAAACAAAGTTTAAAAAGTTTTACATATGTGTTAATCTCAAAACAAACAACCTTGCGGGGAAGTTGAAGACGAAAACTTCAATCCAGTTGTGTTCAAGATCAAAACGCAAATACCTCTCAAATTTTTCTTCCAGCTTTGTTTCAAATGAACTGTAAGAGTTTTTATGAACTACTCAATAAACTTGAAATTGATGACAAACTTAGAGACTCGGAGCGTGGCCAGTTGACGATAGATCGAGACAGGCACGGCCAAAATAAAAGCAGCAACGAAGAAAAATTTCCTCTGTATATGAACCCGTTTTCAGAAAAAAAATACGTCCATTAGTCCGATCGAATCAGAGAAACAAAACTTTTTATTTTTACCTCTTTAAAGTGCTCCATAATGGTCGAATGAGGCTAATTCAATCTCAAAATATCACTGTTTGCACGTGATGATCACATAATAAACAAGCTGTCAATGTACAGTATGATCATAAGGGTATAAAACTCCAGCTTTAGTGACAATGATAGAATTAAGTAAAGTAGCTATAAAAGGTGTAATTTAAGGCTCGGATGATAAGTTAAGTTTTCCTTCATTTCATTCACCAGAGCCATAGTCTACCAAAAGTATCATCGCAACGTAGAAATGATCCAAGACTACGCAACAACATACCGTGAATCAGTCCTTGTCGCACCCACAAGTCACGCATGCATGCATTCATAGGTAATTTCGATAATAATAGATTTACCACATCTCGAAAACATATTCTGGAACACTCACGGCTGGTGTTATTCCGCAAATTTGTCCAAGGTATAATGTCTCTTTGCAAATCTTTGCAAGAATGTAAGTTACCATGGACGCGGAGTACGGAAAACATCACAGACAAAAGTAATGATATCCAATAAAGAAATACCTGAGTCAGATCTCTATGCCTCCTTTTTTAGAATTCTTTCCTTCTTCTTTCTTTTTGTTTGGGTTCTTCCTAAAAAGCTGGAGCATAACAGCGAGAATAAATAAAAAAGGAACAATTTGCATCTCACCGAGTAAACTCTATTGTAAGAACAATTAAAGTCCTACTACCAGACGCATGACTTAAAGCGGAAACTGATTTCACAGGGAAAGTAGCCGTTTCTCATGATATTTTTATCGTTAAGTTTTGTTTGGTATCCAAGAAGATCAGTATCTGCTGGAGGTCATTTTTTGTGATCACCTGGGCAGAATCACTCAATCTAATGCCCCATTCACACCAAAGCTTAAACATGTTTAAAAGTTGTTTTGTTAAACACAGTTTAATTTTTTTTTTCTTCATAGAAACTATTTAACCGAATATTTTTGACTTGAATGTAGCACATTGGAAATACAAATTAGCAAGTACTTGAATCCAATGGAAAATCAAGTTTTTCAGTTCTCTGTTTACAATTTTCATTCAATGAAAACCAGTTTAACAAAACATGTTTTGCTGGTGTGAATGGGGTATAAGAGAAAAAATAGATTCACGGTTTTTGCATCATTAAAACTCTAGCATGATTGCCGACAAGATGCGTTTTCTATCATGTACCCAAAAGCAAAACATTTAAGGTAACCTACGAAGACTACGAAATCTACGACGAATCAAGAGTTAGAGAAGAAATATTTTGCTTGAAAAGCAAGTCTTAACTGTCATATACAAAGATTGCGTAGAAAATCGAGAAATGCAAAGTTTTACTTTTAATTTCGTTTGCATAACCTCCTCAAAACTAATTACGGTTTCCTGCATTAGCATGGAGCTGTCGCTAATGTAGATCAGAGGACAGCCGTTAAGAAACTTTTCTCGCCACTGCAAGTGTAAAACAGAGCTATTTCGAAGCATGTAATCAGTATATAAGCAAAAGCTTCCTGATTTTATCAAATATCAGTCGCGAAAGACAGCCGGCTAAATAGGCACAAAGCCATTCATGGCTGACGGACTTACAAACTTTCCAAAACTTTTTCTTGTTGTGAAACGATTCAAAGATATCCAAAAACAATTAGAAAGACTCAAATGATTAGAGTCCTATAGCTAAGAAAGGAATTATGTTTGACCTTAAAGGTAACACATAAACGTTTTTACCTGCTGAAAACAAATTTAAACTTTTACTAGTGTAATAATCTCAAAACAGACAACTTTGCGGGGAAGTTGAATACGAAAACTTCAATCCAGTTGTGTTCACGATCAGAACGCAAATACCTCTCATATTTCTCTTCCAGCTTTGTTTCAAATGAGCTGTAAGAGGTTTTATGAACTACTCAGTCAACTTGAAAGTGATGATAAACTTAGAGACTCAGAGCGAAGCCAGTTGACGATAGATCGAGACAGGAACTGCCAAATTAATGGCACCCACGAGGAAATTTCTTCTGTATATGAACACATTTTCCCAACAAACCCACGTTCATTAGTCCGATCGAATCAGAGAGACAAAATTTTGCTTTTACCTCTTCGAAGTGCTCTATAATAGTCGTGTAAGACCAATTCAATCTCAATTAATCAGCGGTTGCAATTGCTGATTGTACAATAAACAAGCTTAAATTAAATGTACAGTATGATCATAAGCGTATAAAATTCCAGTTTAAGTTTGTTGATAACAGAACTGAGTACAACAGCTACACAAGGTGTAATTTAAGGCTCGACTGATAAATCAAGTTTTCTTACAATTCATTTACCCAGAGCGAGCCCAGTTGGCGAAAGATGGAGACAGGAACTGCCAAATTAATGGCAGCCACGAGGAAATTTCGTCTGTATACGAACAAATTCTCAGAACAAACATACTCTCATTAGTTCGATCGAATCAGAGAGACGAAACTTTACTTTTACCTTTTGGAAGTGCTCTGTAATAGTCGTATAGGGCTTATTCGATCTCAATTAATCACTGGTTGCAATTGATGATCGTACAATAAACAAGTTTAGGTTAAATATGCAATAGCATAATAGTCATCTAAAACTCCAGTTTTAAGTTGGACGATGACAGAGCGAAGTAAAATAGTTATAGAAAGTGTAATTTAAGGCTCGGATAATAGGTTAAGCTTCTCACTTTTTCATTTACCAGAGCCAGAGTCTACCAAAGTATCATCGCAACGTAGAAATGATCCAAGACTACGCAACAACATACCCTGAATTAGTTCTTGTCGCACCCACAAGTCACGCATGCATGCATTTATAAGTAACTTCCATAATAATAGATTCACAACATCTCGAAAACATTTTCAGAAACTTTCACGGCTGATGTTTTTGCGCAAGTTTGTCCAAGGCGTAATGTCTCTTGCAAATCTTCGCACAGGTGTAAGCAACCTTGGACGCGGAACAAAGAAAACGTGTGTACATCACAGATAACCCTAATTATGTCTAATGATGAAATACCCGAGTCAGATCTCTATGCCTCCTTTATAATTCTTCTTTCTTCTTTGTTCGTTTGGGTTCTTCCTAAATACCTTTTTGACTCTTAGATGTAACTCTCTTTGAAACAGTGAGAGTAGAAGCTCGAGATTTCTATCGCATTATAGTTCAACGATTTGCATCTTACCGAGTAACTCTGCTGTGTGTAAAATTAAAGTTCTACTACAAAACGCATGTATTAAAGCAAAACTGGTTTCACACGGAAAGCATTTTTTCAAACTAGATGTTTTTATCGTTAAATTTTGTTTGGTATTCTAAAAGATAATTATCTGCTGAAAGTCAATTTTCATGATCATCTGAGCAGAACCACAGCAAAATAACTTCACGTGAGTTTGCACATTCCAAACTCAAAGATGAATCCTTAAAGTGGTTCATCTGCAATCCATGTCTACATTTCAGTTGATTATTTTCTCTCATATTTTTTCATCTCTGATAAGGATGAGTTGGCGCGGAAATTTTTTTAAATATTTGTGGCAATGCTTTCTAAATGTAATTCGGC
This sequence comes from Pocillopora meandrina, assembly GCA_942486045.1. Taxonomy (NCBI): domain Eukaryota; kingdom Metazoa; phylum Cnidaria; class Anthozoa; order Scleractinia; family Pocilloporidae; genus Pocillopora; species Pocillopora meandrina. The sequence continues at coordinate 210,943 of CALNXJ010000047.1, forward strand.
CGATTGCCCACAAAATGCGTAGTTTGTTATGTACCCAAAAGCAAAACAATAAAAGTAAGCGACGAAGACTACGAAACCTAAAGATAAATCAAGAATTAGAAAAGAAGACTTTTGCTTGAAAAACAACTCTCTTTTGCAATATACAAAGATTGCGTTAAAGATTGAGAAATGCAAAGTTTTACTTTCAGTTTCGTTTACATAACCTCCTCAAAACTTATTACGGATTCCTGCATTAGCACGTAGCTGTCGCTAATGTAGATCAGAGGACAGCCGCTACGAACATTTTCTCGCCACTGTCAGAGTAAAAAAGAACTTTATCGAAGCATTTAATCAGCATTTAAGTGAAAGCTTCCTGACTTTATCAAATATCAGTCGCAAAAGTCAGTTCAAATAACCACAAAGCCATTCATGGCTGACTGACTAACAAACTTTCCAAAACTTTTTCTTGTTGCAACATGATTCGAAGACATCCAGTACGAATAAAAAAGACTCAAATGATTAGAGTCCCATAGCTAAGAGAGGGGTTTTATTTGACCCTAAAGGTAACACATAAACGATTTCACTTGCTAAAAACAAAGTTGAACTCTTACTGATGTAATAATCTCAAAACAAACAACTTTGCGGGGAAGTTGAATACAAAATCTTCAATCCAGTTGTGTTCACGATCAAAACGCAAATACCTCTCACATTTTTCTTCCAGCTTTGTTTCAAATGAACTATAAGAGTTTTTATGAACTGCTCAATCAACTTGAAAGTGATGACAAACTTAGAGACTCAGAGCAAGGCCAGTTGACGATAGATCGAGACAGGAACTGCCAAATTAATGGCAGCCACGAGGAAATTTCTTCTGTACATGAAGACAGTTTCAAAACAAATCTACTTTCATTAGTCCGATCGCACCACAGCGACAAAATTTTGCTCTTACCTCCTCGAAGTGCTCTATAATGGTCGTATGAGGCTAATTCAATCTCAATTAATCACTATTTGCAATTGCTGATCGTACAGTAAACAAGCCGAAATTAAATGTACAGTATGATCATCAGCGTAGAAAACTCCAGTTTTAGTTGGACAATGACAGAACTGAGCAAAACAGCCATAAAAGGTGTAATTTAAGGCTCGTCTAATAAATCAAGTTTCCTTACAATTTATTTACCAGAGCCAGAGTGTACCAAAGTATCATGGCCAACTGACTTAAAAAGTTTTCAAAACCTTTCTTGTTGCGAAATTATTCAAAGACATCCGATAAACTTCAAAATGACTCAACTGATAGGAATCCTGTAGAAGAAGGTAATTGTGTTTCCAATTTACGAGTTTCAAACAATCAAGTTCCCTAGCTGAGGCTTTACTGTATATGCAACAAAATATGCAACAATCTCAAAATAGACAACTTTGCGGAAAGTTGAATAGGAAACCTTTAATCTAGTTGTGTCGAAGATCAGAACTTGAATGCCTCTCAAATTCCTTGTCCACACTTTTCGTGAACGAACTTTGAAAGTTCGTTCAAAAGAATTCAATTTGAAAGGGATGACTAAACTAAGAGCCAACCTGTTTCCCGTTTGCTGATCAGTCGATAACAGATCGAGACAGGAACGGCCGAATTTAACGTTAGCCACGAAGATATTTTTCTGTATGTGCATGTACACATTTTCAAAGCAAGCATCTGTTATTCTTCCAGAAAATCAAAGAGATCAAATGTTATTTTTCCCTTTTCTACGTGCTCTATAATGGTCGTACACGGCTGTTTCAATCTCAGAATATCACTTGTTGATAATCGCATAATAACTCGGTAAGCTTTAAATTTACAGTATGATTATAAGAGTATTGAACTCCAGCTTAAGTTTAACAATGACAGAACCAAGTAAAATAACGATAAAATGTATCATTTAAGGCTCGAATATTAAAAAAAGTTTTCTCACCTTTCATCTACCAGAGCCACTGTGTACCAAAGTATAGTCGCAAGGTGGAAATGCTCTCTGACAACAACGTACCGCGAGTTAGTTTATGTAGCACTCACAAGTCACGCATGAATGCCATCATAAGCAATTTCCATGATAAAAGATACACAACATTTCGAAAGAATTTTCTGGAACATTCACAGCTGATGTTTTTCCGCGAACCTGAACAAGCTACTATTTGTTTTGTAAATCACTCCGAGCGAGTTGTTCTCCGGGGGGTAAGAAATTTCATTCTGTTTTTTAAAACGCCAGATTTCAGAATCCATGGGTGTAAAAGCGGACTTGCTGATTGTTGCGAAGGCACGAATAAACGATGGTTTTTGCTACATCGGTTGGAATCTTGACCTGTATAAATTGGCGAGGCCATTATTATGGCTAGACAATCCTCCCTGGTCATCGAAAGATGATAAACTTAGGGTAGAAGAAACGCATTTATTCGAAGTAGTCAGCTTCCAACCTAAAAGCGGTCCTTAACCTCATCACATTGACGATGTTCACGTAAAACACGGCAAACGCTGCCAACATGAGGCGGACAAAGTTGATAAGGTGAATTGTTTGGAATTTAATTGACACAGAGCCACGGAATTGTAAAAAAGGTATTTAGCAATATGAATCCAATCAACGGGAAACTCTTCTTCGAACGTACCCGATGCCCATCTGATTGCCCTTTGTCGAAGTTCTCGTTGGGCTGAAAGCAAAACTTGGAATCCAAATATTGCCCAAAGCAATTGCAAAACTCACCAAAATTTGCATGTCAAACTAGATCCAAAAATAGAACTTGTTATACTGAAAAGCGGATACAGCGTTACCTTTTGTTTTATTGGTGTAAAATCAAAGATGTAAGTGTATAAATCAAACACGAAATTAAAAACTTTAAATCTTTATACTTTTACACGAATATATTTTCAAAGGCTTTAACATTTTTTTCCGGTCCAATATTTTGTTGTGTTCGTCTTCGATATGTGAGCTCACGAGACCTTGGTCATAGACTGTTTCCCTCTGATGGTTTGAGAAGTCCATGCGATGCAATTACCTCCTCGTTTGTGAACAATTTTACTGGCTGACGCCAAAAGAGAATGTAGGCATGTCTTGACTGACCTTTCTTACTTGCTACCCTAAAATTTGCTAGTTCCCAGTCTTTCTTGCGCGGCCGAGGGTTTCGCGAGAGATTAGCACTATTTAACAAAAGGAACGATGAGAAACGAACGAAAATCTTTTTACACGCGGACCTCTCGAGCACTACGTAAATATCTAAAATAAGAGAGACAACTAAGAACGAGTCAGCCTCAGAATGGCATGGGATCATTCGCACTTTCCCAGCAGACAACATCATTTATACCCAGTGCAGAGCGAGTTACTAACGGGTCCATTCTTCCATCATACAAACCGAACACACCTCCTGTTGGAAAATAAGACACACCCTATTAGACGTGTGCGAAACTCGCATAACAATGTTACAAATCAGGTCTCGCCATTTCCAAAGGATTGGTAACACCATCCTCTAAGCAAAAATATGAAAGTTTATCACCTGTGGATGTTGTCTTATTCAGTCTTCCATCAAAAGATACATCTTATCAGAATTTTTGGTTTGTAGTATCGGTAACTATTTTCACGAGTTGTGACATATTTTGTCGATCACGCAGGGCGAGTCAAAACACAACCTATGAGTAAAAATACCCAGCGATACTACACACAAAAACGTCTCATAAGTTATTTATTACCCAACTGCTTTATTTCATGGGCAAAAAGTGGGAAAAGCGACGCAAATAGAGAAGTGCAGCACGCGCAGCCAACCGATTAAACAAGTTTTTTTACAGTACAAAATAACCACATGTACAATATCATAGGAAATTTTTACTAGATTCGCGCGTTATTTATACTCTACTTGGTGTAATTGAAAATTAATGAGCAATTATTGGATGAGGTTGAGCATAATATCATAAATTAGCAATGCCGGGGTCTGAGTTATCTGCCGAAGCCGAAAGCCGAGGCAGATAACACAGATGCCAGGTTTGATAATTTATAATATCATGCTAAAACCAAATTCAATACCTGATTTATCATTTATTTTTTGAAACAATTTGCTAAAGAAGAATCTTCTCTCTGATTTTTCAAGAGTTTGAGAACACTACACGGACGAAGGGCTTGGACACTAGGCAGAATTTAAACGCGACATGAGAAACCAATATCTGCTATTGTATATGGAATGTATGCTCTCGACCAATCAGAGTCTTCATAGTAAGTCTAACGTATAATAATTTTGCTTCCACGCAAAAGAAAGTACATACCACATGCAATCACAGTACATGTCACGAACCACTGATACTTCTACGAGGGATCAAAAATGGGATCTCAAGGTTGCAATTTACCTACCAGGTTGAGAAAAATATCATGGTATGTACAATTATTTACCAAAGCTGATAGCCAAGTTCAGTAATCGTTTTTTTCCTCTTTTTCATTTGATTAATGAGTTTCGTTTTCCACATCATTTACCAAAATCACTCGTTGACAACTTAAGGTGATGTACCTTTTTCCTTCAGGCTGACAAGCGCACAACCACGCATGAGCAGAATATCACTGCAGGGAAATCGCATTTCCGAGAGATTACCTTTGAGAAACCATTATTATTGCAGGGAAATCGCATTTCCAAGAGATTACCTTTGAGAAACCATTATTTTCAAGGTATGCATGCTCTTAGCCATAGGGAAGGAAGTATTTATCACTGATGATGTTGATAAATTGTACTCACCAGTATGAATATAAAGTATTCTGTGACTCTTAAATCGCTCTGGGTTGGTGTTCATCTCGTGTAGCATTCCTCTAATGGCTTTGACGTTGTACACGGGGTCCACCATAATTCCAGTTGTTCTGGATATCTCCACAATGTCCTCTTCATTAACAGATACAAAGATATCAGGGTTCGTAAGAAGCGAATTCAAATGCAAATGGTTAAGTAAATTTTAAATCATGTTTTTATTTGGAAATCATGCAATTTCGAATGCATTTTGGAATAAATAAGGAATAAATAAGCAATAAATTATAATAATTATGGATATAATTATCCATTATTATTGTCTTGCACAAACCTGTGGTATAGAGGGGGGGAGGGATGGGGGCAGGTAAACTTTGAGGTCTGAAACATCATTGAGTGATCATTCCTTCTAAATTGTAAAACAGATACACTGATCGCTTGTTAACAGAGTACATATCATTTTAACTTTCAGCCATAAAATTTCAGCTTTTCATTCGCACTGAAATAAATCAACATGCTATCAGCCAGAGAGCATTCTGAAAACAAATTTTTCTTGTTTGGCGTTTGTACAGGATCAGAAAGAAATGAGGGGCAAACTTTTTTTCATATTTTTCGAGTTTTGAAAAGGTTATTTACTAATAGATAGAAATAACTCTTTTCAACTTGCATGTCATTTCAGTACCAAAATAAGCAGGTTATTATTTAATATATTATGTAAAAGGCTACAAGAAACCCATCCTTTTGGGCAAAGTCTATAAAAGTTGTGTGACTCAAAAAGGAAAAAAAAGAGTGAAGAAAAGTTAGTGCGCTGCTGGGAGCTTACATCAATTTTTTTAATTTTTTTTTTTTAATTTGCCTGACAGACATCTCCAAAAAGGAGGGACTGCTTGTAGTCTAATTATGAAGAAACCAAAATCTGCAAAATTATTTGAATAAACACCAACCTACCTCTTCTTCAGTGGATTTTCCAATTTAGCCCTTTCTCTTGTATCCATCAATAATGTCAATTATTTCTTCTGCTTGAACATCTAGTCCACCTATTTGAAGGTCTTCATTGATTTTCTGATGAAAATATGTTGCATCATCACACACATTCACTGCATGACATCTATGAATAAATGACAATGATGTTACTATAACAGGTCTCAATTAGTCTCCAGTGTTCAAAGAAAACAAGGGGAAACTTTTAGAAAGATAGAAAGGCCTGTGAGAAATTCTCAAGAAGAACAATCTCTTTGGCTTGAATCTTCAGCATGTATAGCTTAGGTAGTTGCAGAAATTTTTTATCAGCCTATAGGTTGAGAATAAAGCTTTTTCATAATGTTCCCCAGCATGACGTGGTTTGTCAGGGGTTCCTGAAAGGTGATACAGCATTTCAGTGGCAACTATAACAAAAAACTCAGATGTGATTAGTTATCACCAGCCCAATTCAAGCACTGACAGGACAGTGTATGTGTCATGCCTCTTACTGAACAGTGTAACAGGACAGTTGATGTCATGCCTATATGAGTGGACAGCATGTGTCATGTGCACACCCTGTTACGAAAAACGCATAGCCAATACATCTGGTTTCTTTCTCAAATTTTGTTATAGTTTTGATTTATTGGTAACAGGATTTTGTGTTAACATTAACATATCGGACTCCCACTTCACAGTCATCTGATTGTATTAATCACTCATAAGATTGCAGACTGAATTGAATTCCACTCGTTCCTATTATTATTGTAATAATAATAATAATAATAATTATTATTATTATTATTATTATTATTACTATTATTTATCCTAAGACCAGTAAATCCCTGGATGTAAATTCAATGAAAAACATTGTAAAAAAATCAAATCCTTCAGATGAAGAAAAGCAGTAGTGGCAGTGGCACCATCAATATCAGCAGAGCTCTATATATGGCCTCCTGAGATGCAAACAGCAAAAAGAAAGAAGACAAAGAGTGCTGGTCAAATGATAAAATCTCTAATGACTAAGTGAAGACAGGACAGATTGGGAAACATTTGGCCTCTGGGTATAATGAACAGATTGGTCAGAGAGAGGTCTATATGTTATGACCTTGAGACAAATACTTTCTTCTCCAGCCCTCCCACACAGTCAATAAAAAAATATCAATATTTCTATTTAGAGCATACTTGAGTTTTGATCCTGTTAAATAGTTACCAATGGCAATTCCTGATGCACTTTCACCACTGCCAACTGTAACAACAATGTCATTAAAAATTCTCCAGCACATTCTGAAACAAACAAAGGCAACATTTTGAAAGATATCCAGAAAAAAAATCTTTTAACAAACAGGCTTTTGTGTGATCAGTGTTTAACTACATTCATGACTTCTTGACCAGAAATGCACAAAATGAGCACACAATGTAGAAAAAGCTTGTAATTTTACCTGATCTATCATTTCTTGAAATGCTGTTAAGTAACCAAACATCTCAATGTAAGAGGAGCCTCCAGCTTCAATCAGATAAACTGATGAGCCCTGTTCCTTCATGAAAAAAAAAAAAAAAAAGCAGACAAAGTCAGCAGGAAGGAACTTGGTCAAAAATAACTGAGCCCATCAAAACTTAATTCAAGAATTCTCCAATATCTGCAGTGCTACCTTCTTTACTCATGTAGTATAGTAATTATAATAACAGCTCTCTTGAGTTTTCTTAGCATTTCCTGAGAGTCATATGACAGAACAGAATCTATCAGTCTCCTGTGTGGGTTATATAACTTCCTAGCCAACAAGAAATTTGGAATACAGTGTTCTCCTTTTCAGACAGTAACCGGTAACATTTACCACCTGTATATATACCTCTTATCACCCTTTAACCCTTTTACTCCCAAGATCTAATTAGTAATTCTCCTTACTATCTGCCATACAATTCTTATAATGTTAGTTCAGAGAATTTGGTATTGGATCAACTAATAATCCCATGATTGATATTCTTCTCTATTCTCATCACCTGCCTGCTTGATATTGTATTGATATTGTAAGGAGAAATTCTGTCTTGGTCACTTATTGGGGTGAAGGGGTTAAAATTGCTTGGAATTCTTGAAAATTCTACTGGTAAAAGGATTGCTTTACCAGTTTGAAAATTTATTCTGATTTCACCTGTCATGCTTAAAATAAAGGAGAACACTGGGAATCACTTTAAAATAGGGAACCCGTAGAAAAAATTTACCTCCATTACAAATTAATTAGGTATGTTATTCCCTAACAGTGATTGGCATCTAATTTCTCCAGACAATATCATCCCCAATTTACACTTCTAACAGGAGTGAGGCTAAGGGTGGCTTTGTTATGATATAAACCTTGCTGCTTTTTCAATGTAAATTGCTTTGTTGTTAAGCTAACTAGGTACTGGTCTCTATCACAACAAGGTCTCCTTCAGCCTCACTCCAAATCAAAGGCTTGGAAACTAAGTACAGAACTGCAAAATGGCCTATTAAACATCTCAAGATTTCTGACATTCTGAGATTAGCACCTAAAAGGCTGCATAATTTGTAGATATGACCCAATTTCCAATTCCTTTAAAAGGAACCAACTTACAGCTCCTGTAATATTTTTGCTTGCCTTCATGTTTTAGAAGACATGCTAGGGTGGCAGCCATCATGATTTTTCATCAGCTTACACACCAAAGATGGTACTGTTCCACTTAAATGTCCCAGCAGGCATTGCATTAAATTCATGCAGTTTTTTAAAACCTTCCAAGCAAGTTCTGCCAGTGAGATCTATCCCTGTGTCTTAACCTAGTACTAGTAAATTTTCCACTGAAAAAAGGCTGCAACACAAATCTCTTCAAAAGAATTTCAATATTTTCATTGGCAATTATGATATATGAGAGTGGTGCCAACTTTCTAGGTTTTACAGTTCTCTGACCTTTCACTCACAATTTTCCAGACATTTTCTCCATCATTTGTTTAAGGCCAGATTTGTAATGAAGCTGACGAACAACAGTATTTGACTTCCAACCAATTTGAATAAAAACAGGTTTCCTTTACAACCAATATCCGTGGTCTGCATGAAGAAAAAAAGATCAATGAAAGTTTCAATAAGTTTGCTAACTTTCTTAAAATTTCGCCGTCTATGTGAAGCAAAATTGGTGCCTTTTTTCTCTGAAATGAACAACATTAGAATAAAGATTGTGTATTGGAGTATCATGCTGAGCAAGCTACAAAACAAAAATACTTAAAGTTCCATCAGAACCACTTAAAAGAGAACAGATTAGAATTGTATATAATCCAATCTACAATAGATCTTTCCTTGTTATCATAAATTCTTCCATAGCCTACAAAAATATTTTAAGATCCAAGTAACAGAGGTTTTAGATAATAAACTTGATATTACTTTCCTTTTGTTCTATAAGTGAGAAGTTAGTCAGTCACATGCTGACTGCAGACCAGTACATTGGACTCTGTCCATAAATAATGCTCAGAACAAGAATAAGAGGGTGTACGTCTTAGATACATTTTTTTAACATTTTTCCGGGGGAGAATGCCTCCTTACATACCCAACCCCCCCCTTCCCACCCTACCCCGTTCCCAGAAAGGTGATGGCCGAGCGATCTGACGTTATCTTACACAGTATGTCAAACAAAGAAATTCATCGTACCCATTTTCTGTGTACTAAACCCTTTAACTCCTATGAGTGACCAAGACAGAACTTCTCCTGACAATATCAATACAATATCAATACAATATCAATACAATATCAATACAATATCAATACAATATCAATACAATATCAATACAATATCAATACAATATCAATACAATATCAATACAATATCAATACAATATCAATACAATATCAATACAATATCAATACAATATCAATACAATATCAATACAATATCAATACAATATCAATACAATATCAATACAATATCAATACAATATCAATACAATATCAATACAATATCAATACAATATCAATACAATATCAATACAATATCAATACAACATCAAACAGACAAGCGATGAGAATAAAGAAAAGTATCAATTAAGGAATTATTAGTTGAAAAAATACCCAATTCTCCGTACTAACTTCATAAGAATTTTGTGGCACACAGTAAGGAGAATTAATAATGAGATCTTGTGAGTAAAAGGGTTAGCGGATCAGACACATCTTCAAATGTTAACCCTTTACAACCTAACATCAATATGTATATTCTCCATACTGTTAGCTAAACATTTCCTAAGGTTCTGACGAGGAGAATTTGTTTAACAATCAAGAGTTTCTGAAATTGGTGATCACTTGCCTAATTCTCATGACTTTTGAATTTGATTCAGTTGTGACACTGTAAGGAGAAATTATGCACCAGTCCCTCTTAGCTTGAATCCTACGCATCGCAGTGCGTTCACCAGACTTCGTAAAGCAGAACTTGCCTTTTTTTAAATTGTTTTTGTTCTTTGTTGAACTGCTCGTTGTCTCCACTCCACCAGCTATCTTTGCCTAATAGATCACAAGCTTTCCTACATTACAAACATTTACGGGAAAAAAAAGCAAATCTGTTTTCTACTTTGAAGTCAATTAGTCAGTTTGAGCAATCAGCTGCTTTTGAATGGTAAGCTGTTTGTTACCGTAAATTCTGCGTAGCTAAAAGCCCCCAGGGTGGAATACATTGCATTGTGCCAGCGAACAATGGTTGATTGTTCAAAACAACTCTTATTTGACGGAAACTGTTAATTGCAACTCTATTGTGTGGTCTTCTTTGTTTTTATTCTTCCAGCTTGTTCCTGACGCAATTATATTTCTCTTTTATGTTTCTTCAATTGCGGTAAACTAATTTTTTTGAAATTATAACCTCGAGGCTATTTCACAGGCGACCGTGAAATAATTTCTTTAGGAGCAAACGTCTGTTTTTAGTTCGACAGACTTTTTTTCTTGTTTATCGGGAAATGAATATGCATGTTAGATGTGTGTTTATGAAAACAGAAAACTATTCACAGTCTTCGCACGGAAATCTAGGACCCGCAGATCCAACTGCAAGAACTAATAGGACTCGATCTAGTCTGTAATATTGTGGAAAATCGTACTTCAGCTCTTACGAGAAAAAAGCTTTTACAAGCCGAGATTAAGACAAGGTTTTGTCAGGTAATTACGAAAAATGAAAAAGTTTTCTGTCGCAAACGTTCCGCCTCGCTTTGATTTGAGACAGTTACCAAACGCTGGAGAGGAGGGTGATTCTCACGTGTTTTGCTACGGAAAAACAGCAAAACTATACTCGAGAATAGTAGGTTTTCAAGATAAAAAACAGGTCAGTACATCACGAAAAAGAAAAATAGAAACAAAACAACAAATCCTTCCTGAATAAAACCCAAAAGCTTGTATTTATTTGAAGTAATGATCGACTTTGCAATTTCTAACTCTGTTGTCTACCAGCACTACTCATAATAATTTGCTTGACTGAATATGGCTTAACAGTCGAAAATTAAGGTTATTCTTTGCAAAGACATAAAAAAAAACTCACAAAACGCTTTGAAGACACTATGTAGATTTGACAACTCTTTTTGGATCAACTGTCATCATAGAGATACAGTATTTTTGGTAAAAGCAACGGACCGCACTTTCTATTGGTTTACCGGAATGATAACCCACTTGGGAAGTTGAGAGAACACTCGAAATTAATGACACAGGATGCGGCAGTCGAGCGAGTAGGAACGAGGAGGATTCAAGGATTTCCAAAGCAATTTATTGTAAATGCGAACCAACAGCAATACAGCAGGCAAACTACATCAGACAGAAAACCAAAATAGGGTAAACGGAAGTAAAATAGAATGGTATAAAACAAACGGGAACAACTAACAGATGTTACCAAGAAAAATGATACAAAATAAATTAACGTTTTACATGCAATAAAGGAATATAAACTAGAAAAATTACAGTATAAGCTGCAGAACCGATTTAACGCTCAATTCACCAGAACCAAGGAAGTATGTTAACAATAAATCAATAGCTAAAAGAAAGGAAAGGAAAAGCTAGAAAAGAAAAGAAAAGGCTCTTGAGAATACGAGAACCTAATAGACTACAACTTGTTTGATATGAAAAAACAAAACATAAATTGTGCAGAAAACATGAACAGAAAAGGCGCGTTTTGAACATGACAATAGACCGGATGTGGTGCATGGTCACACTACTGAAATTTCAGAACCAATGGCAAAATTACTCGACGCGTGTTGGACAAGCGATTCGTGTGAACGATAAAGTGTACGGCTGAAAACAATTTTTCCACGGGCATTCACCAAAGTCTAAACCAACTTTTTAAGACTTTTCGGCTTATTTTTTTTTTGGCTTTTCCTTTTTCTCCTGTTCTTGTCTTATTGTTGCAGTTGCTTCTTTCTACTGGGCTTGTTTTCAGTTCAAGAATTTTCGAGAAAGCAGCGTCCTAACGGGAAATTCTTAACACGGGATGAAGAGGGAAATTCTTAAGACGGGATGAAGAGGGAAATTCTCCTCCGACTTTTCGCTCTAGTCTCTAAGCGCTTCTGTATATATTTCAAACTCAAGCAGGGACGGCAAGGGTGATCCTTCTTCCTGCATTATATACACAGGCCTCAATTAACCTAATTACCCTCCATAGCATTTGGTACAAAATGTTCGTTATTGTATTTAGTATTTAAATTAAGCTTATGATATGATTGTTTGAAATTGAAATTAACATCGCATATCATTTGTTGAGAATGCAGTATGTTTTTAGAACATTCTAAAAGGGTCTAAAGAGAAGCGAGGCATAGTATTGTATAAGTCACCAAGTAAGTAAAGTATACTAACCAATTGTTAAGTTCGTATTAACTTTTAACGTCTTTGAACTGTTTGCTCATTATGGTGGCACTACAAGAAACACTAGCAAACCGTTTTTCAGCTTGAAAAAAAAATTGTGTAGATATTTGGTGTATTCAGGACGGAGTGGAACATTACAAATAAAGGCAGAAAACATATCAGCCCAAGGCTAAGCTATCCAAAAAAATAATCCTAAGAGCAGACTGGAACATAGCTGGGATATACTTGAGTATTTTTAACCATTCAAAGAGTAAACTGTAATGCCTAAATACTTAAAAACATTCGAGATAACTTTTTAGTGTACTAAAATTGTTTAAATCGTTTACCCCTCCCCTCCCTTTATTCGTGTGGTCCACCCCTAGGCATCCGATATATATCTATTATCAAAGACTGTGCAATTGTTACCTCATGTCACTCTGTTAGTTTGGCAATCATAGGTGACGTCTAAACCCAACTGATAACATTCGCGATTAAAGAACGAGAGCTAAAACAAGAAACTACAGAAACGCCCGGAACACACAAAGCTGGCGCCTTACCACATTTTCCCTCGGATGAAAATTGAATTGCTAACTACAGAACACGTGATATTAGGGTAAAAGAATCCGGCGTCATTTCTTCGTTAATTTTAATCTCGGCGCGTTGGTCCCCCTATGAATTAGAGCCAATCAAAAGTGCGCCTTCAGTAAATAACCTCGCGAATCTTACACCCAATACATATAAATTTCTACTCGAACTTACTTTGGTTGTAAAAGCCTTCCTTCGGATAAAAAGGAAGGAGCTTCTTTTCTTCTTTTAATCTATTTGACTGAACTCTGTATTCGTTTAGAACCGCACTACGGCGCAACTCAGTAGATTTAACGGAGAGCTTTCCCAGTCGCAAATGCCAATATAATCCCTTAAAGTGTTGCGAGGGATGCCAAATCGCACCATGGCTTGTGTTTCTTGACCATAATATCCAGAACTGCCTGATATCTCTGATGGATCCCTTGCAAATTGGATCCCGCAATTAATACTGAAATAGAACGACAGAAATTCAATATCAGTATAAACAGATATTTGTCATTTTAAAAAAGAGCAATTATTTTGTGAGGTCTATCATCTTACAATCAAGAAATAAATAGGTGTGATGATGATTTTCTTTAATCAGTAAAAAAGAAGTTGAATTTTTGAAATACTAATAACGTAAATGCGTAGACGGTGTCGTGAGCATTATCCCGCCCTTCGTTTCACTGCTGCAATAAACAAAAAGTTTCCATTTTTCAAAAGTTTTCATTTTGAAAATTGTTGCTAATATAGATGATACAGTCCCTTCAAGTCCCCACGGCCACTTTAATCGGTCAAAATGGAAAGGCAATTGATCATGATGTGTGTGTGTGTGTGTGTGTGTGTGTGTGTGTGTGTGTGTGTGTGTGTGTGTGTGTGTGTGTGTGTGTGTGTGTGTGTGTGTGTGTGTGTGTGTGTGTGTGTGTGTACGTGTGCGCGGTCAAAGTTAATTACCATAAGTCCATATTGTAATTCTAATATAAGATTAGTTATTTTAAGTGAGAAAGCCTGACTTGTTATAAGCCTCGTGGTTTCTTTCAGGTTTTCTCGCCATTTATTTTCTGTCATCAATTTTCTTCATTTTTTTTCCATCTGTAAATGTCGTATATGGCAAATAAATATTGTATTGTATTGTATAACCTTATAGTCAAACTGTCAACCGCCATTTTGTTGTTGGTTGAGAGTGAGTCGTTAGTCTGTTCACGCAAACTTAATCTTAGTGAAATATTCTTAGTTCTACTTGTTCCAGGTTTTGATCTAAAATTGAGTGAAATGCTTGAATTCTGTAGGATATAAACACGTTTCAAGACCCTCGAGAAAGGACGGCGTTGGAAACATTTCAATTTAAAGGTGCAAGGTCTACCACTCGCAAGTGATGAAGCTTATGACAAACACGATGCCTAATTCGTATCATATTTTACTTACACTTTAAGCTGAAGCGTCCTTAACCTACCCTTCGCTTGCAATGGTTTCAGTGTAAGGCCATAAGCGCCGAAATTGCTCGTAAAAGTATGCAGCAAACACCAAATTAAGTGAGAACTGACGTCGACTTCATTTTTCGATTAAGGTATGCTTCGTTTAGTTACGTGATGGAAAATTCTCAGCAGAAAGGCTGTTTGTTACGTTTGATCGCGTCGTGGAATTTCATTCCTTGCGTAATTTGCGCAAATGATGCGAGTAATCAATCGTGTAGAATCTATTCGAGAGAGATTTTTGAAATGCGGGAGACAGTAGACCTCATCAAGGGGTTCTACAAAAAAAATTGTGGGCGTTTAATACCAGACAATGAGATCACGAGTTGATCAGGCAGAATGCGGCCTATGAAAACACGGAAACTGATATCGGGAAATTCCCTTGGTGTCATTTATAGCTCCGCCACTAAAATTACATCAAATACGAGAACACGTAAAGAATACTTATTCGCTGAAGAAACTATTGTCACGCGTGACAGATAACTGTATGAACACTAGTCCCCGTTTGGTTTGAAAATATGCACGGATATTTGTCCGCAGACATTATCTGTTCTAAAATGCAAAGTTCCCCGAGAACCAAACTTGAGAAAAACTGTGAGCTTCGAGGAAAAAATAATATCCATGGATAAATTTACGAGCATATTTTTTCGCCTAATAGAGGCTATCGGTGTTTATTACCCTTCAAATATTTGCAAAGCGCAGGAAATTGAACGGTTTACGAAAAGCTTACCATTGGCTGCGTGGGATGTTCAGTGGTCTCTGGTACGACTCTATCAACAAACAAACATGTCCCTTCTTCTGTAACAACCATATAGCGAGTAGATAGAAAAGAAGGGGTTCTGACCTTTTTTTGAAATATTCATTAAGTCTCTTGAAAATTTTTTACAATGCTCAACTTCTCCCATATCAGTGACCACTTTCTTTTTCGTATTTTTTGTAATTTTGGTATTCTTACTGCCTGTAAAATATCATTTCAATCATTGATTTTTCTTTGTAATTAGTGGTGCAATCACTTTAGTATACCCTTTCCTTAGAGTATTGTGCTGAGCATTAGATGAGGAATACATTTCCATACCTTTTCTCGGCCACATCGAAAGAGCAGTTTTTTCAGAGGTTCTTCGTAGCTAGCGTAGCAAAGGTTTTTTTCGAAGAACCCTAGTTTCAGGGTGCACATATTGAGATTGTATGAGGGTGCACATATTGAGATTGTATGAGGATGCATATACTAGAAGACTGACTGACTCATCCTAAATAAACTTTTCACATTGATTATCTCGTGAGTGTAGTCAGAATTCAATGGGTTCAAAACCCAATTTTCAACCCCACGAACTCTCTCCATAATCAATGATTACTCCTGGTTAGGTAACTAAAGGTCGCCTGACCAAGACTATCAGTAAAACTTTTAATAAGCGGTCACGAAGAATGGTGGGTGACCGCTCTAAACAGGTTGACCGTTGAGCGCTCTAACAATGGTGGGAAAGATGTGGCCCCAAATGAAGCTAAAATTACAATAATTTCACACTCGACAGCTATGGCAAAGTTGCTAGATATCTCCGATAAGTAACAAGTTAACGATGACAGGGGAATCAGTGTGTCTAATGATAAAAGTGATAACGAGCAATTTGAGAATTAATTTCAAGTAGAAAACATTGTGAAATGAACAACTCGGCAGTTTTTTCTAATTTTCGGGTAACGCGACCACCAAAATGAGTTTCCAATAAGATTATTTTAATTCCGAAACAAAATACTGAGCGATGTATACAAAAGGTGAATTTTGGACTTAGCTTAATATCGTGGCAGAGTTTGGAGGAAACCTAATTTTCTAACCGAAATTCATTGGACGTCCATTTTTAAAGGGACTGTGAACTAATATAAGCAATAGTTCCTTACATTAGTGAAGATGAACGTTATTGACTAAAGTTCTCCAATTGATGTAGAATTTGAAACCAACACTCTACAATGGAAATAACACTTTATTTACATTTCTTACAGTTATGTACAGTGGCAAGATTTTTTTCTTTACAAGAAATAAGGATAACTTTCAGAAAGTTAGTTTCTACTCTGGTTTTATAATTTCCTTCTGTTTAAGACTTTCCTCAAACTTATCAATTTCTGCCATGGCTTCGAAGGCTTCTTCATCTTCTTCACTGGACTCTCTATAAATACAAAAAAACAAAAAAACAAAAACAAAATCAACAACAACCAAAAAAAAAATGGAAAAACAAAGAGAGTTTCCCACTTACAAGATGTTGAAGACATGTTCTTTGGGCTGACGATGTGAAATTACTTCTTTCTGCTCAGGGGAAATTAAAACCAAAGCACCTATCATTATTTATCATGGGAGGGGGGGGGGAAAGAATGAAGGGGGGATCGCATGGTTTTCAGGGGAACAGAGGGGGGGGAGAAACATAATATATATAGTTACTGGTCCCAAACATGGCAAAGCCTGCATGGATGGCGGTACACAAAAAAATAAATAACTGGATTTTAGCATTGGACAATCCATGGGGTGGCTCTTCCTGTCCACTTTTGTCAGGTCGAATTGGAATTTAGAATGCTGGTATTTCGCTGAGAGAGGAAAACTGGAAGACCCAGAGAAAACCCTTTGGAGCAAGGACAAGAACCAACAACGAACTAAATCCACATGTGATGCCAGGTCCAAGATTTGAACCCAGTTCACAATAGTGGGAGGGGTGGGAGGGAAGCACTCTCACCACTGCACCCTCTGCTTCCACAATTAAAGGCTAAAAGTTTAAATTAAGGTTCAAAAGTTGCTTTTCATTTCCATTTCCAAAGGTCTGTATTTCAGGTAATATAGCATTGAATTGCAACCAGCTCCCTTCTTTAATTTCTTGAATCATGATTGATGCTCAAGATCATAAATATTTGGAAATTTCAGCCTGGTTCCAGCTAAGAATGGGTCTCTACTCTTTCCTTGTACCCACCCCACCCCCCTCATTTTCCTTCTTACTACAGGGAGTTCAGGTGAGAAGGAAGAAATCATGACATTGAAGTAAGTGATTGCTGATTTAAACTTCTTTACGACCATGATTACCTCAATTTTTCCACAATTGTTCAAAAAGTTTTGAGTTTCATCCACAGTGTGTCAGGATGCTATATTACATGAAAAATACTTTGACGAAGAAATAAAAGGGAAACTCATCTTAAGCAAAAAAAGTAGTACCTCAAATCAAAGTAAACCTAAAGTGAATTCATGGGTAGTACTATGCAGAATATTATCTTTTTTTGTCAGGTCAACCTCTAAAGGTTGCAATTCTGATTACTGAGCTATAATATGTCTGGTACAAACTTAGCTGGCATCCCCACACAAGTCCTCCCCAAGTAATCTGCCATATTTAACCCCTTAACTCCCATGAGTGACCAAGACAGAATTTCTCCTTCCAATATCAATACAATATCAAGCAGACAAGTGATGAGAATAACAAAAAATACCAATGAGGGGATTATAAGTTGATCCAATACCAAATTCTCCAAACTAACATCACAAGAACTGTATGGCAGATAGTAAGGAGAATTACTAACAAGATCTTGGGAGTTAAAGGGTTATCAATCAGTCCTCCATCTTAAACCCATTACACTCTAACATCAGTATGAACATTCTCCATACTGTTCTCTAAAAATTTCTTAAGGTGCTGTCAAGGAGAATTTGTTTAACAATCAAGAGCTTCTATTCCTGTATTCTTATGGCCTTTATGTGTGATTCAGGGGTGATAATATTACTCATGCTAAGTGAGTCATGTTAAGTGGATAAAGTGTAATAGAGCAACACATCGACAAAAAACCAACAGAAGCATCCCAAAAAGCATTCAAAGTAACCCATTGAATGCGCGTAAAAAATTGCCATAACGATACATATTTAGCTTTCGATTAAGAAAAGTACGAATGCGATACGAACTTATAACTATAAAAAATCGTTGCACGGGTGAAAAAAGTTCTAAAAAGATCAGAAAAGATTAGAAATGCAGGTTACTTGTACAGTTCCAAAATTTCTTTAATTGATTAAGCTTTGTCCTTCAGCACTTTCGTCAAATACTCGCTTGGCAAATGAATGCCACCATCTCGATTGCCAGCGTCTACTTCCCATGATTCTAGAAAGCGGCGGGGCCGCCAATTTGCAGTTGAGCATAATGCAAGATCTTTTAGGAGAGGTAAGCTGTTTAGTTCCAAGACTTGTTTTAAAACAGTGTTTTAACGAACCTTCTCCAACTTGAGGTGCTCTTTTTAGACGGTGGTTTATTCCACTAACGGCTAATGTAGACTTTTGTTCCGGAGGAGGGTTTATACACTTCCAGTTTTTGATTGTTAAACAAATTCTCCTTCTCAGCTCCTTGGAAAATGTACATACTGATGCTACAGTGTAGAGGGTTAATTTTTGAAAACTGTTGTCAGTTAAAATCTACACGAGGTCGTTACATAAGGGGAAGACTAACAGCTGCACTAGTGACTAGGTGCGGGATCCTGGCACAGTAACAATATAATTAATATGCTTCACAGTATATTCCATTCTCTGTCAATGGGAATCCTGCCAAGATCCTTGTGAGGTCCCATGAGAGGCCCATTTAGCAGTTGTGGTAGGATTCCCACACAATGGGAAATGGAATTTCATGTGAAGTATCCTATTAAAGAAAGTCTGGAAAAATGCAAAGGAAAACCAAATGGAAAGAAAAAGAGGAAGGAAACATAGGGAGAAGGAAACACCAATGTAAAATGCCTAAATACAAAAAAGAAGGAATTTAAGTTTGACGCAAAAAGTCACTGCAAAAATTAAACACTCATCTCCCTTACAAGATGCAAGATTATGTGATCATCTGTGGAATTTGTCTACACTTAAGGCTGTGGAACCTTTAGGGAAATTCGTTTTGTTAGTTGTCACACGAGAGATAAAAAAAGAGGGGGTTTCCATGCACCCTCCTACTTTGGATCAATATATTTATAGGGTAAAAAGATTGAAGAAATGCTCAATCTTCAAACCAGTAAATGCTGATTACTCATGATAAGCTGAGATAAGAGAAACTTGAAGTCCTCTACACCTCTATAATTGTTCCTGTACAGTTTTCTTTTCTTACTGCACATTTATAAGCAAAGTGGAGTACTTATACAAACAGGCCACCATAAAGAGTTTAAAAGCTGACATTTAGAGCATTAGCCCTTAGTCAGAACATAGTCTTTGCCAATTGCTCTGACAAAGGGCTAATACTCCAAACGTAAGCTTTGAAACTCTTTACAGTAGCCAATTTACATTATCAACTCAGCTGATAATCCTAAATTACACTCTTCCACAGATGTAGCACCACAGATTCTTTAGAAACTTAATTACCCCCTTTATCTACCCATACAAACTGATGATAGAAATGCGTGTCTCTTGATGATAATAATGGTATAGATACAGACAAACTTAGAAATATTTACTACCTTATTCAAAAATTTCTGTATCAGGCCCTTTGGCAGTGAAGATGAGTAAGAGAGCTGGTAAGCTGCAAACAGCTGTTGTGCTTGTCAGGGAAACTACCACAGCCCATGCTGTTCTTTGCACACACTCTCCTTCTCTCATTTCCACTGACCATGAGACTGACACAAACTAAAAATTTTTTCTGCTATTTTCTGGCTAAGAATTCTTCTTAAGAGATTCTATCCTGCTTGATATTCCATCACTCTTGTCCAATAAGAGAACATTATAAAGATAAAGAAATCCACCCTTAACACCTAAGATCTGATTTTTAATTCTCCCCTTTGGCTGCTACACATTTCTTTGTAAATAAGTGATGAGAATTTGGTGTTTGATCAAGATTACAATCTCTACCTGATAACTTTCAGTATTCTCATTACCTGTTTTCTGGATAATGTAGGGAGAGGTAACATGTTAATCACTTCTGAGAGTTCAGAAGGGTTAACTCCAAGATGTGATTTATATGTAACTTATACTTACAATTTTTATAAATTATCCAGCAAAAGACTTGATACACATATTAACTGAGAAAGTTGTGTATTGATGTAACATCATATTCTCCCTTCTAATTTACAAGAAAATGTAAAGTGGCTTTAAGGGAGAATTAATAAGAAGATATTGAGGGTTGAGGGACCTGTTTCACCCTTTCCTTAGATGCTCAAAAGCAAACTTTTTATAATTTATTCAATATGATTAAAAGGCCTTTCAGCAGCAGTTTTTCAGAAAAAATCTTTCCTTGATCACAATGTGTATGTACAATCCATCTATTACTAACTAGTTATTAGACGAGGTTAAGCATAATGTATAATGGTAATAGGACCGAGTAGAGTCCAATTATGTCTGTAATCATACAAGTGATTAACCCTTTAATCCCCAAAACTGATCAACATGTAACTTCTCCCTATAATATCCATGTACTATTCAAAAAACAGTTATAAGACTGAAGAAAAAAATTTGAAAAATTTATAAGACAGTGCTTATTAAAGAAAATTGCAAGAGAAATCATGAACATTTCTTGTTCATAAATGAATGTACATGAAGAAACATCACTGAAAGTATGGACAGATGGAATTTTGAAAGCTTGCACACGCTATTTGTAATTTGTACTTGTGATACAACTTTGCACTCCTGTTACAAGAGAATTATGCACTTGTTTTCAGCCAATCAGAAGCTTGTAATTTTTTCATGTACATTATTAAACACTGTAATAATTTGGTGCAAGTGTTTAAGATGACTTCATGAAGTCATCTAAACCATCTATATATAGAAGAGATTAAAAGCAACCCTCAGGTATACACTACCCAAGAGGGTATAAGAGAGATTAAAAATAACCCTCAGGTATACACTACCCAAGAGGGTATAAGAGAGATTAAAAATAACCCTCAGGTATACACTACTTGAGAGGGTAAAGGAGAGATTAAAAGTAACCCTTAGGTATACACTACTCAAGAGAGTATAAAAGAGATTAAAGAGGGTACAAAAGATATTAAAATAGATTAAAAGTAACCCTTAGGTATACACTACTCAAGAGAGTATAGAAGAGATTAAAGAGGGTACAAAAGAGATTAAAATAGATTAAAAGTAACCCTTAGGTATACACTACCTAAGAGGATATATGTGGAAAGACTTAAGGTATTATCCTCATGTATACACCACCCAAGAGGGTATAGAAGAGATTAAAAGTAACCATGAGGTATACACTATTTGCCTCTTTTGACTGAAATTGAGGCATCCACCGTCAATCTATATAACCATTTCACTTTTACTAGTTCTTGAATGTCTTTGTCAAGCTTGGCAACTCTCCATGATTATTTGATTAGAGGCATTTGAAAGTGCACTGAAAGTGCTTTTTAAACTCTGTGACTAGTGGATTTAACTGAGTGGACTTACTAACTAGTATGATTGGCTGCTTAACTGTCCAAATACAGCTAGCCATGTCCAATCAATGCAGTCAAACCTTGATTATCTGGACCTCCATTATCCAGATTTTTTCATTATCTGGACTTGCTGCTCTGGTCCCATTTTCTACCAACATTTATACTCATATCTTCCATTCTCCAAACTCTGGATTATCTGGACTATAAAGCCCATGATTCTCCACAAGTCTGGATAATCAAGGTTTGACCATACAGCCAACTGTCTGGTTACACTGTCAGATTAAAACTCTATAAAAATAACTATCGAAAGATAAACCATCTAACGCACCAATTACATTTGAGGAAATTAAGTAATGGTTATGATTAACCCTAAGATTCCCAAACCTCTAACAGACAGTTATTGAGGGTGATTTTTAACAAAATGAGAGCAAATCATACTTTAGAAAAGAAAGATGATTTTAATAACATAAACATTACATAAAGAAAAGTGGTAATATTGAATGCCACGCAAATGAGTGATATAAACAAAACAGTGCAATTAATACTTATAAGCTTGTGTTGTATAAACAGATAACACTACAGAAACAAAAACATTTTCACTGTACAGCTGCAGCAGTAATATTATAACAACAGAACCCTTAACCCTTTACACCCTAACATTATTGTTCATATTCTCCACACTGATCTCTCTACATTTCCTGTGGTAATGACAAGGAGAATTTGGTTGACAATCAGGTCAGCTTCTTAATTGGTGATTATTTCTATTATTCTCACAACCCTTACACTTGATTCAAGGGTGATATACTGTAAGGAGAAATTAGAAGCCAGTCACTCTTAGGGGTTTAAGGGTTAATAAACTGGTGAAAATCTTCCATCTGGCTTTTAAATGCATATTGATTATATGGTCACATGTTAGAGAATTGGACTCCAGTGTTAATATCATGGATCATGTATTAATAACAGTCATGTTGGTTATTGAAGTAAATATTGTGTTCAGTATGGTGAATGGCTTCATGTACAAATACATGCATAGACAGCAAGCAATTATACTGTAGGTAAATTATACTGTTCTCAAATGTAGAATATCATGACAGATGCTTGTATCCCAACACTTTAACTCCCAGATCAAATTTGTAATTCTCCTTACTGTCAACTATACAATTCTTATTATATTAGTTCAGAGAATTTAGTATAGAATCAACTAATTATCTGAAATTGATCTTTTTCTTAATTCTTATCACTTATCTGATTGATATTATGTAGATATTGTAAGGAGAAATTCGGTCTTGGTCACTCATGGGAGTTAGCAGGTTAAATCGTGCAGGAAAATCACGTTCATTTTCAATATTGCAGTATAGAGGAGAAATTAACTTTTAAAATAACTCAGCTGGAGGAATATTTTCCAACTTTCTCCATTTGAAACCAATTCACTTTCGATTTCCACTTTCATCAGTATCAATTCTCGAAAATAAATTTGACTCTTGCACGTTTGCGTTATACGTCCGACAAAAAAAAACCTACCTTCGAAATTCAGATTTTACATACAGCAAAATTTAGCTTACACATACCAATAAGCTTGCTGAGTGTAGGGAACTGGGAAGCTGAGACAAGGATTACTGACGGTGTGCGTTTCTTTACGTGCGATTCGTAAATATCCCCACACAGTTATTTTACGATGGTTTTTTAAAAGCATTCTTCTTACCTTTAGCTTTGAGCTTCTCTCCTGATATAAACACAATCTGTCACATAACGCTTGAAATCGATTCGACCAACAGCTGCCGGAAAACATTGATATGAATTCAACTCAATCACATAGAACCTCTCGGTTTCGATTCTCGATCAAATAGCTCAAGATGTAGGTAGTTTTTCAAATCGTCTGTCTCGTAACCGTACTACTGGCCCCAAAACTCATTTTCTTCTTGTCAATAAGTTAGTCGCTCTTTACGAATTTTAAAGACGTAGCATTTAGTTCGCAACCTACCGTCGATTCTGTGTTGCTTTGCAATGATGGGATGCTTCGAGGACCACGCGAACACAGACGATCATAATACGTCAATCACCTTACACCAATAATCAAAGGCATTCATCCGGATGACTGAGTGCATCAGAACAATGAAATGTCTCTAAATAGAACAAGAGGGATGGTAAGTTTTGCGCTCGGTAAGATAATAGAGAGAGTTATTTTTTCGTCTTGCCATGAGCGTGGGACAAAGTAAAAAATTCCGAGCCCCTATGGAGAATTGAACCTCAAACCTTCCGATTTCCGCGCTCCGGTGCTTCACCATGAGCCACAGAGACTCCACAGTGAGCGAGTCTAGTTTATGGCACGCGTCCTGCAGACGGTTAGTTTCGAGACGCTTAGTTAATACACACTTTATTATAGTTTTTGTTCCGGTTCATTTATTATCAATAAGTGTTTCGTTAGTTAATAATTATTTACAATAAGTTTGTTATCTCCGATCAATGTCCCATGTAAGT
Organism: Pocillopora meandrina; assembly: GCA_942486045.1. Classification (NCBI taxonomy): domain Eukaryota; kingdom Metazoa; phylum Cnidaria; class Anthozoa; order Scleractinia; family Pocilloporidae; genus Pocillopora; species Pocillopora meandrina. Next base: position 235,265 of record CALNXJ010000047.1, read on the forward strand.
ACACGTACAAAGATTTTATCTCAGTCATCGCTACTAAATCATCGCTGCTAAATCGTCGCTGCTCGATAATCGCTACAGGCCATTTGCTACTGTTACGGGCCAGATCAAAGTAAGTCTTCATTTCTTTTGCATTTACGTTGTTTACCTTTTGTATGTATTATTGGTGTAGTTCTCGTATTCAGTTTTGTGTGCAATCGCTACATTTTTAGTTAGGTAAATATGTTACATTTCGAAACGCATTTTTCTTAGTTTTGTTTCTGTTGTATCCTCTTTTAGCTCGAACCACACGCAACCTTAACCGCTACTCTCATCAAGCAAAATTACGTCTTAACGCTATCATCTAAATGTAATAAAGATCACTGTGTGCGTTCGAATTGTCCGCTCAGTCACTTAGGTAACCTTTTGAGGTTATACATAATGCTAGGATCAGCAATGTCGATATCGTCATGTTTGTAAATATAATAAGAGAGATGGTTAATTTCGAGTTCGGTAAGGTGATAGAGAAAGTTGTTTTTTCATGTGAAACTTCGCACCAGACCTCGCTCGTCGTGGAGTATCTGTGGCTCAGTGATAAAGCATTGGAGCTCGGAAATCCGAAGGTCAGAGGTTCAATTTCAATTCAATTCCTCACGGGACTCAGAATTTTTTCTTTGTGCCACGCTCGTGACAAGACGAAAAAACGTCTCTCATTATTGAATTTGCCAATTCAACAAAAGAAAGAGGTCACTCATATTCAGTAAACGCAAATATTTACTTTGGTTTAGTGATTGGTCATTACTTATCACTGGGGGAAGGGAGGGAGTCGGAGGATTTTGGTTGTGTCGCGATAAAATGACCTGATTCCTTAATAAGGCTCTGTAGTATTTTCACGATCCCTCCTCATTGGCAGGTAATTAGCAGTCAATTCTCATAGTCCCCCCCCCCCCGCCTCCCTCCAAACTTTGTTGGTGACGACTGATTCCCCTCCGTTCCCCTTTAAAACCATGTGATCCCCTAAAATCCATCAGGCCTCCTCCCCCCCTTACAGACAATAAGTGACGACTGCTTTCTTATGTGTTACCAGGAACTCAACTTTTCTTTGTTATTTCATCTGGAATTCGTTATCCATGTGAATTATCAAGTTTAACAGCGCTAATGGGCTAATGGAACGTTTATTATTTTTTTTAACCTTTGTCTTCACTGCGAATCACCCTGGTTTCTTGGTTTGTGGTGTCATGTATTTTTTATTTCAACTCTGTTAAAAGACTTCGCAATTTTCTTCGGTTTCGCATTCGATAAACTACCCACCAATGAGTGGGTGTCCTCAGTGGCTACGCCAGCATCGTATGCGTTTGGATTGGCAAACCATAATCAAATCGTGTTATGACAATATGGCCTGGGAAAAGGTGAAGCGTGGTTGGGAAAAAGCTTACATAACCAACGCCTCCGCAAGTGAGATAATATTTCAGGACATCAGACCTGCGGAGGGGTATAGTAAGATTTTTATCCAATCAAAAACGTCCGACAATAGAGCGAAAGCAATTGTTGGAGAAACCACGCCCATCAAGCATTGTGGTCACCGTTTTTGATCACGGCAATGGAACCAATGAGCACATGCGTACCACAAAATGACTGGTTGAGGTTTAACTTTAGAAGCATTAGTTTAGCTGAAGCACGAAAAATAAGTTATTTGCGCTTTAACTTCAGACACATGGTGAGGTTTAAAGACAAAGTTTACTTAAAACTCAGATAAATTGATGGCTAAACAGCAAAATAAAAAATATTATCAAAGAATGACGGGCAAATTAATGTTGCAATTAGATCCGTGCCCAAGAAAGTTAAAACGTTTAACTGCGCGTCAAAATTCCGGCCAAAATTCATGTTGTAAAACAGGAGCGAAATAACTAATCTAGGTAATTGCGAGACAAAAAGAAAGGTAAAACTCAGTAATATCTTTAAAACCTTGAAACACGGTAAATCAGCGGCTAAAACCAAAAAGCAAAAAAAAGCAAACAAAAACTCAGTTTTTTCGGGTCCTAAAGTGCTCTTATTTTATCCTAAAAGTGTTCCGAAGACTGGTAACCAGTTAGCCAGCTATAACGTAGAAAAACTGTGAAAACTCTCAGTTGTCACTTACAAATCTCTCACATCTCTTGCAATTTTGAATTAGTCAGCTTTGAAAAACTCTTGAAATAATGTCCGATAGCAATGTATACCTCACTCAGTTCAGCAAGCTCTTCCGAGAGTTGTGATACATCGTACTCAAGTAGTTAAGAACAAATGGAAGTTGCGAGTAACCGCGTGCATCAAACCAAGATTTCGACCAGGACTGACAAAGGGACAAAGACGGTTTCTCGCCTGCGGTAGTAATGTCAAGACTAGAACAAAAATTTCCCGTTACTGAATTTTAAGTTCGTTGCGTGTGTATTCTATTTCCTGTGGGGAAATCTATGGTAAGAGTGGGTAACCGTGTTCTTTTCTGTTGCCATAACATATTATTCCTTCGCACTAAGTGCAGCGAAGGTTCCCTTTGGTAAGTGCTCTTGGGTTTCGATGCTGTAGAGTAAATTCCCTTGGCAAACCAAAAGCTAACTTTTGATGGCAACATTGAAAGAATCAGCTGAATCACGAGGCACGATGATTTTCACTGAGAAGTCATCGGGCAGTTTTATTGCAAGTTGCTCCTTTTCTCAGACATTGCAAAGGCAGAGGCTATCGTCGTCGAGCCGGTCAAATGGATAACGAGTGAGTTTACAGTCATCTGATTCAAGTTTATCTCAAATAGGGCTTTTAATTGAGAAAGACCTCTTCAGTATGAGTGCAGCATCGCCACATGACCCATTTAGCTCACTTGCAAATAACCGCATCAGTGTTGTAAAGGAATATTTCACATGCATCGACTTTCACACGGCGCGTACTTGGATTCGTTAGTATCACATTCAGTAATATCGAATTCAATTCATCGCGTTGCAGTGCTGTTAAATGAAATTGCTATTTTTGCTACTTTTAGTTTCTTGAGGGCAGAGGGGAATCGATGGCTTATGAGGTAGATTTTTGGAAATTTTGGTTGGGAGAATACAAGGCCCCTTCGAGCTTGTGTTCAAGCTAGTATCCGCCAGAGGTTTCGCACTGCTAAGGCAAAAGGATATCGGTCAGCTCAGGAAAGGGCTTGACCTTAATTTATTACAAATGATGTATTTCTGTTATTAAAACTCGATCGAAACTACAACTGGTAGGATTATCAAACGATCAGAAAAGCGCAATTGTAATCGTGTGGAAAGACAAAGAGTATAAGTAAATCTCAAGTGCGTGAAATAAGCAACATCGAGAAGCTCACCATTCTTCGCCTGCGTAATGTCAGCGGAAAAGAACGAGGAACAATCGTGTCCAATGTGGGAATAGGCCCCTTAATCAGCATTCTTTTTGGCTGAATTCATTGGCAATCTAGGTTCCCCTGATTTGACCAGTGGTATGTGTTCGTGACAGCCGTCTTTGAAGCCGAGACGGAGTATAAGGCCGACGACTTTGAAGAGTAAAATCTCCTCGATGACGACAATCAAAACGCGTCCATTTTAGGCCACACAGCTACATCCCTTGGAAAGTGGTGTGTAGAAATACCCGATGTATGCGTATCATTCTCGTAGTTAACATCATTTAGCGCTTCAGCCACGTAATACGTTCTCTTCTTGATTTCTCCTTTCTCAACCAAAATTTCTTCACAGTTTTCTATGTCACAGCTACGTTATGTGATCGTTTTGGCCGCGCGCTAAATGGGGACACTTTTTGGCCGCTAAATCGTTCTTTCAACGCGCAAAAAAATTGGTCAAGGAGAACTCGCTAGGCGCTAAGGTCGATTATTTCAAATTTTAAATACAGCTGTCCACCAGAAAAGGCGAAAAGAGACATAGGTACTTTCTATCTCTTCTCTTGTTTCAAGGCTGGTGAGCCTGTGGAACAGAGCCGGGTTTTAAGAGTGTGTCCATGAGAGCACCAGGAAGTCGTGCTACATGCTATCTCACCGATTTCAATGAAACTTTGCCAGTTTAGAGGTTTTGGTCTTTCCGGGTTGGTTTTTCTTCTTGGTTTTCACCAAGGAAATCGCTTCAAAATAGTTAAATGTATGAAGCTCTCACTGCGATGGCATTCAACCAATTACTCTGAGGGTTTGCACGCATATTATTACATCCTTAGTTAATTTTCGACGCAAGCATCAGTCAATTTGATTGACGGCGCTGTTAATAAACAGAGGTAAATAAACGACTAGGTTTTTAGACTTTTCGATTCATCCAAATATTTGACAACTTTGAGGTCGAATATCTCCCCTTGCCAGAAAGCTACAACACTAATCTTGATTCCCCTTTATAATCCATCATTTCATCTATAAAAACCATCAAAAAAATATTTGAGCACTACCGTATTTTTGTCTTGGATGCCTTTTAAAATCTGCGACTGTGACAAGTTTCTCTCAACTACACCTGTCACACAATTCTGGCTCTAGTTTGGAGCACGTAAGGGCCTCATCACGCCAGAAACCTCCAGCAAACTAATCGCAGAAACGGGTGGTTATCAGCAACGTGCATAGATATCTGAACCCGTGCTATCGCGAGAACTGCCTAGTCCGTCACAAGAAAGCGAGATATTCATGTAAAGAGGAAGGATGTATTAAGACCTTTCAGTAATTCACCACCTTCCAAAAGCACCTAAAGATAGGTAAACACAAAGTGAAGCTGACAAAAGAATGAGATCAAGAGGAAATGAAGGGAGGCTTGTCATTCTGTAGGGGGTGGCATTGTTCAAGGTTGGACCTTAGGCAAAAATTCTGTCGAGCAATTCCTTACTAGTCAGGTGGACTTTGTATGGGCCTTTTGGAAACACAAAAAGCAGGTGCCTTTTCTCAGAAAGCAAAGAATTATCTCCTAGAGGTGTGCTGGACAGGGGAGGAAACTAGAGAGGCAACCGCCTTTAATGTGGCTTTCCAAATAAATAGTTAAAGGAACGACACGGGCCGGAAATGTTGTCTAAGACTGACTGGTTGATAGAGCAGCAGTGCTCGACACTTCAGCCAACTATCTGCCCTAACATGAACTGGTTTATTCAAGAGGTCCTCCTCTGTAAGTATAATGAGGACGAAGAGGCAGATGCCGATGATCCAGCTTCAGAAGTCTAAACTGACCGAGCAAGGCAGAAGATAAGGAGGGACCTGGCAAAATTTAGATAAAGACTGCAGGGGAGGGTAAAGCGGCTATTAGGCTACAAAATAAAAAAATCTTTGCACCTCGCTCTTCTTTCAAATTTATTGTCATTACCCACGAAAACAACTTGCTATGTCTTCGGATTTTTTCATCGAGGTAAAATTTGCAAGAAGCCTATTAGTAAAAATATTGCTGTCTTATTCTATAAGTCACACATTTCGGCGCCGGCAACACTCGATCGAGAGAGATGCAGATTTTCATGTCGTTATAGAATGCTCAAAAAAATCTCAATTGAAATCTTTTAAAATGAGCGATAATGATAATCAACAATCAATTTAGCGGCTAATGAATGTTTTGTGCCATACAAAAAAACATATTTGCTAATTTAAGCAAATCTCCAAAGTAATAAACTTTTTGATATATCATTTTCTGGTGTCGAAAACAGTTTTTGGGGGTCACGAAACACAAAACTTATCGGGACCAAGTTTCATGTTCTAATTGCAATAAATAGCAAATAAAAATACTTGCGCTTGAGAAATAAAGTATTAAGTAACAGGGGATCTTTAAAACAGTCAGCAGCAGAAAGGGTTTTAGTTCTGGTCAATATTAACTTTCATATCCTACTTCCAAATCTAAGGAAATGCGCTGAGGTAATAAAAAAAACATACATATGTGATGATGTAAAAAAGAAAATAAAATTAAAAATAGAAAAAAAGGAGAAAACATAGGAACCCATGTTGCTTGCCCTTTTGCAGCATGCAGAAATCTTTTGAGCCAGACCTACACACCTAAACCCGACACCACTCAATGAAACTCGAAGGAGTGTCGTGTAACAACTGGCTCGCACGTGCACGCAGAAAAGGCCATCACATTTAGCGAAAATAATGGCAGACGCAGATGATATTTGCGGTTCTTTAACTATTTTTATACACTCCTATACGTTTTGTTTACCCAAACAGTCAGATTACCTAAACAAATTAATTGCAAGGTAATTGCCTCCTGGTTTATGACAAGAAATTTATTTATCGATCGCCAGAACGAGCCGATCTTCTAAGAAACAAATTTTCTGTGTATTGCCATTTAGTTAAGACAGAACAAAGGACAGGATGGAAAGCGGGCTCTCATGTCCCAGCTGGGCTCAAAAGAATGAATGTGTGTGAGACACTAGCAACATCACGGTCAGTACTACAAATCTGAGGCAGCGTTCAGACACAAGTTTTTCTCGTATTACTGCAACCACTTACTTTGAAGTCGTACAAAAGTTATCTGAAGAAAAATAAGAAAGAAACTAGTACAAACCCAGTCCAGAATATCTACAGATGTGAACAGGTTTTTGTATCCTGTCCCCTGAGTGACCTGACTGTCGTTTAATTTTATCTGCGAAAATAAAACACAAAGGTACTCAAACAACACATCATCACTGGCTTCTCCTTTCCATTTTGGAAGAAACATCAGCAAACTGATACTATCTATAGTAGTTTCTAAACAATATACGTCTCGGGAAGCGACAAGATAGGTAGCTGGAAAAACTAAGACTTGATGGACCAAAAGAATTCTTGGCCAAAGAAAAAATGTGCAAATACTGTTGCTCCTAAAAAAATAGTCACCTGTAGCTCGGCTTCATTCTTTGCCCATTTTCTGACGTTACCTGCCAACTACAGAGACAACGCAAGGATACTGAGAAAACCATATTAGAGCTAAGTTTATGACATCTCTGCGCTATGTTTTTTTAAACCAGATATTCATTTTCTCTGTAAGTGTGTCTGCCTGTCTGTCTATCTGTGTCTGTGTGCCTGCCTGTCTATCAGTCTGTTTGTCAGCCTGTCTGTGAGTCTGCCTGTCTGTGAGTCTGTCTGTCTGTCTGTTTTTCATTAGCAACATATCCGTCCCTTTCCTTTATCCAGCTTTTCAAAAAGTTCCAGTCGTTCCATATTTCACATCGGTCCGTTCTGTAAACAGACAATTCAATTAGACTGTTGCGCAATGCAAGTCTCTTACCATGTTTTAAAGACATCCACATTTAGTCTGCGTCAAAAAATAAGTGCATGTCATCCTATTCTTCTTTATCAAAAAATGTAAATTTTCAATTGAAACTTTACGCCACTCGCAAAGAACTTGTTTTTCCACTAATTAATGGGCAGCCGAAACATTTGGAAACCACATTTATAACATGGGTTTCTCAGCTAAAGCTTTGTGTTAAATGAAAACTTCCCTACTGGAGAAAACAGTTTACTTGCAACAAAATGCGTTTGATTCAAGAGTGACGCACTAACACTTGCACCAACCACTTGTTGTTCTCCTGGTGACCTGAAACAAAATCAAACTAGCAGTCAATCACCACTACTTGTCCTCCTTAACTGGCAGTTTCATGAAAGGTTCAGCACCCAAAGTAAATTCGCGACAGTCTCCCAAACATCTGTTTCCTCTCTAATCACTTTAACTCTTATAACCTTAAAAACTAATGATCCCAACGGATGAAGAAAAACTTTTTCGTCGGCGAATCCAGGGGATTAGAAGTGGTGTCCAAAACGTTACCTCTAGCTAAAGCCGTAATCTGACTAGCAACCTCAAACTGTCAAGTTCTCAAAAGTGGAGAGAGGCCGATTATCACCGAACGATGTAAGATGGCGAGGGTTGCAGACAGATTGGCAGTTGACGCTGAAAGTGCACGTGTACTGAAAACTTAAGTGTACAAACCTTGGCTTCTTCAGCTTAGCTTCGGCTGCTTTAAACCGTCCCTGATTAAGAGAGAAAGACAAATTATTCAACAGCTTTCTTTCCACCGAAAAAGTCAGAGGAAAAAAATCCATGCTTATTTAATTAATAGAACGTATACATATATAAATATATATTAACAGGAAATAGAGAGACAACTGGGCCTCATAACGGAAAGTGAGTTTGACGTGGAATTTAGAAAACTGATCCATTTTGATGTGCTCCTGGGAAATTCAAAATGTACAATTCTCATTTTGAATATGAGATGAAACAAAATGAGCAATTCACATTCCTTTAATTAAATTGACCAAGAGCCAGAGGGTCAACCAATTGATTTCATTGGTGACTGTGTGCTCTTCATACCTTGCTGAGAACGCTCCTGGCTATGGGGTCCACTGACCGCCTCCCTGAGGAAGGGGGGCGATTGTGTTGCACAGGGCGTTTAATAGAGAGAGGATTGGTAAGGAACACTGATAGTCGAAAGTAGTTTTTGGAAGAGCGAGCGTTATTTAAACTAAAAAGGTCATTTTCGGTATATCACAACACATTCAGAGGTTTACTTGGCGCTATCCTGGCCATGTTTTGATCCCACTGCTTCAAATGAGTGCGTATTTTCAAGGTAAAAGTATCATCTCCGCGTGTTCTTCATCCCTAAAACAGGTCAAACTAAAACTCACAAACTCGCTCGATGGTTTTCACCTCTACTAGTTTCTTGCAGGTATCTTGAATCGTCCGTGCCTTCAGTACCTTTTCCTGCAAGCGAAGAAACTCAAGTTCAGTTTTTCAAACCCAAACATAGATCGATTTTGTACAAATGTGAGCAAAAGACAGTGACACAAGTAGAATCAAATATCAGAATAATGAGTGGTGCAGTAGAGTGGTTGTGGGAGTTTAAAAGAAAATTGGACTCTACGATTACACCGACCGGGGTAAAATAAATTCTGCTTGACTACAAAAGTTTACAAACAGTGTTTGAGCACTTTTTCCTCAATCTGTCTTTTCCATCCTTTTTTCAGGTCTTGGAAACTATGTCATCTAAAGAAGTAAGGCAAGTTGCCACGATGGCAATTCTAGACCATGAGCGAAAACCGCATTCTTTGAAGTGCACGTTATTCAGGGTTGACACCATTACGCGAATCTCTGTTACGGTACGATGAATTACGTTATGTTAACAGATTACTATCACTTCTTTTTTAATGCGACCTATATGTTATTTTACAACGTACTCACCTGCAACTTTTGTAGAAGTGCCTGTTGCCCTTCGTGAGCCTCTTGCAGTTTCAAAAAGATCCTTATCCAACTCATTATTCTGGATATAAATAATTTTTTTGGTATATCTCATATATACATGGCAATTTGTGGCCTTTCCCTACATCCAGGCAGTTCGGAAAGCCGCAAACTCTAGAACAAATTTTATTTTTCAACTTGGCACTCTTAATCCCCATGGTATCAACGAGCGCTTTTCATTCGATTAACTTCTTGTTTTCTCGTCTCTATATTCCCACCAATAGCGTAACTCCATTTTCTGCGTAGAAACACACGCACATCTACAACCCACAATTCCTCCATTCGCCAGGACGAAGGACTAACGCTCGAAACCTCAGATTTGAAACGTTTTACGGTGGCCAATTTATGATATCAACTCAGTTAATAATACTTAACTGCCCTGTCACACTCTCCTACTGACGCAGTACTACAGTTTCTTTAGAAAGTCACATCCTGTAGTCAAATGTTGGGTGAGATTACCTTTCAAACGTTGCCGTTTTGTGTAGAGAAGTATTATACATGTCATCGCTAATAAATTCAATACACTAACGAACAACCTGGGGATAAGGAAGGAGATCTTGAGAGTAAATCTGAGACAATTTAAAGCCATCTGATAAGATCATTTTGAAGGTGCTGAAGTCTTGATTTAATTTCTCGTTTCTTTGCAGATTCATCTGCCAACTTTTTTTTCAGGAGCACTGCAAGTACGAAAATTCGAAGAGTAGACAGTTATGTTGCAGTATCAGTCCTCGGCAGAATAAAACCCGTAAAACACGAAGACTCAATCAAGCATTTCATAGTATTTGCCAAAGAACACTAACAAGACTGCTTTATTCAAACAAAAAATGACAACATCGGTCTGAGATAAAAAAAATCAGGGTTTAACATGTGAACAAGTACGACTACGTTGTCTTTGCTGTAATCTTTGGGAGCAAAGACGCATTGCGTCCCAGATACGATTTTGATCACCGTTACGGGGTTGGTTTGGATTTAAAGAATTCACAATCTACCCTTGTGATTAAATTTCTGACTTGGCGTTTGTGATTTCTCTAAGGTGACCAGTCTTTGGGGTTATTACTTCCACTAGCTTTTTCACGCCATACATTCCTTGTTTCCATAACTTTGCAGCTTTCCTCAGTTGGTACCGATCGTTTCGTACTCAAATGCAGTCGATTCGTACCCAAATCTGAGTCGATTTGTGCCCAAATTTGAGTCAGTTCATACCCAAGTTTGAGTCAGTTTGTACCCAAGTTTGAGTCAGTTTCACAGGCATCACCATCCTTAGGCTAGGAATGGGGGCATACTCCCCCTGAAAATTGTGAAAAAAAAAAAAATGAAGTTGCCATGGCATAATTTAGTCAAAGCAAGCATTTCCACTGCTGGAAAGAGTTTAAAGCATGTTTGAAGGGAACAAGGAGTGCATTATATTTAAAATGATAATTAATTTCATAGTTTCTTAATGAAAGCAGCAGTTTGCTGTAAGAAACAATAGTTTCAGCTTGAGAACATAATATTAAATTTGTTTGCATGAGCCTCACGCTTAATGTGAAAGACTTCAGAGCTTTGAGCTTACAAGCGGCAGTTTTCAGTCTTTCTGGAGTAGAGGTACATGTATCAGTTGTTCCGTATGCTCAAAATGAAGGAATGCATCATGTTATTCACAACAAGCCAGGAGTATTTATTAGAAAATTGATTTTAAACAACTACTTTGGAAACACATTTCCAGGTTAGAAGTCCAAATGAACTGGGCCACTACGGTCTTTTGATCGATTTTCTTCCCACGGGAACTAAAAAGCTGTTCAATGTTTAGCTAACATTAATTCAAATAAAATAAATTTTACATGCCATCAGGCATCCGTGGTCAGATGACCCATCAGGCAAAGCTGATGCCCTTAAAAAAACTAGTCTGTTACTTTTGGGATTCCAATCAAAGCATGTATTTTCGTCACGAGTTAAAAAAGGCAGAGGAGATATCATATGTGCATGTAACTGTAGAATTTTCCGGGTAAAATTTCCGCACAGTCCCATACTATTGTTAAACAAATCTGTTTTCCCGAAAACAATGTATTGTTTATGTCGTTGTTTTCTCTATCCAAGAACTGAATGCATAATGTAGTATGGGGCTGTGCGGAAATTTTACCATTTTCCGAGTAAATTAACCAGATTCGGAAAAATAGTAGATACTTGGTCAAACAATATCAAATAATAATGAACGATCCACGAGTTTACAAAACCCATATTTCATAGCTATTCGCCGGGCAAATCCAGCCAAATTCGACAAAATGATTAACAAAATAAGTGTCAGTCAGCATTAAAAACTACAGATTATAGGGTAAAATTTCTGCACAACCCCATACTACATGATGCATTCAGTTCTTGGCTAGAGAAAACAGTGTCAAAAACAATACATTTCCATTAGGAAAACAGATTTATTTACAATTGTGTGGAAATTTTACCGCTAACCGAAGTACTAAGCCACGAGGGTCAAAACAAGTCCTTCTCGAGTAATAACACGAATCAAGTTGAAAAGTATGTATATTGTAAACGGATGACTTTACTTTGGCGACAATCGTCCGCTTAGAAACGTCAAACAAGTCTTTCGAGATAGAGATCAACCGCATCCTACCCGCACCTGAACCATGTTGGAGACTTCTGTTCAATTGTTCGAATGGTCTTCGGGGCTTCGCCTAGAAGGATAACAGAGGAAGAGTAGGGACGAGTTTCCGTGAGGTGCACACTTAGCCCATTACTCATTAATGGCTCCTGCAACAGTCATGCGACGTTGCCGAACAAGACACGACCTTACTCCGATAATAACGGATTAAGAGCCGTAATTTGGCGTAAATTCTTTGGCGACACCATACTATGATAACTCGTACTGATCCAGCGTGGGATGAGCCACTCAGGTCTGGAATCTCGCCCATTTTCCGCCTCAGTCAATAAATGAATCCTTCTTTGACTTACCAGCAATCACTTAAGTTCAAATGCGATATTGCACTTGGCTGATTTATAATTCTCTTTTCTCAAAAAGACTATTTCTTTTCATATAAGAAGTATGAATGGCACCGCTAACAGAAGAACTTGCCAGGTGGGAGGAGAGGCACAATAAGTTTTACCCTTGTTTAAACGACAAAACATTAGCATTTACTAGTATCTAGATGCCGAACTTTATTTAGAAAACTTGCCATCAAAGCTACCTTCGTTTGATTTTCGTTCGGCCACCCTAACCTCGGACCTCATCAGTATAACTGTGGTGTACTGCAAATACCTTGCATTTGACGACTTGTTTTGGGTTTGCATAGAAGCGAACGTGGTTTGGCCATAAATAAAACTGAAGTGTAATGACGCATTCGTTTAAGATAGTTTTATAGAACAGAAAACAAGGACAGCACGAGCTTCAGTAGAAAACGAAAAGTACTACACTGTTTACAAGGATATAAAAAAGGAATCCACAGAAGCTTTACACTATTTTGCGAAACGAAACGAAACGAAACCAGGTGAGATAGAACAAAACTAAAGGAATAATTTAGATATATTTTCTAATAAGGTAAAGATAACTTTCACAAGAATTTTGGAGTAGTCGTTCGTTAACAAGAAGGATATTTATTCAATTTGCAAAGTAGTAATTTAAGAAGAGTTACTATTTTGCGAAATGGACTATTTTTGCCCTGCAGTGACAACGTGACCTCTTTCATGTCACAAAAATACATTTAAACATTAAAAATTAGTATATCACCAAAGAATTTGGCCTCCTCTCATTTCTCAAACCGTGTTAAAATATATTTCGCAAAATAGTAATTTTATGAGGGTTACTATTTTGCGAAATGAACTATTTTCACCTTGCGGTGACGACGTGACCTCTTTCACGTCACAAAAATACATTTAGACATTACAAATTAGTATATCACCAAAAATTTTGGCCTCCTCTTATTTTCTAAACCGTATCTCGCAAAATAGAAAATTTAGGAGAGTTACTATTTTGCGAAATGGACTATTTTTTCTCTCTTTAATAACAATGGGTGCGTTCCTTTGGGAGAATCCGGATCAGGATTTCTGATCTGTGACGTTCCTTTCGAGCAAATCCATTTTCAGATCAGTGATCTATCAAATCCACTCTAGACAAAGATTCACCGGATCACTGATCTGCGTGGTCTAAAGACAGATCATTGATCCAACGCGTGCCTTTGGGCGAAGGATCCGAAATTAGTCATTTTGCCCTGCGGTGCTCAATTTCAAACAAGTTGGTAATTCATATATTGACCGGAAAGATTGTTAGCAATCGCTCCACAAATTCTGCGATAAACGCGAAATAAAATCAATTTTGCAATGTTAAATCGATCGGCCACTGATCGCAGTCATTCAGGGTTCCCAAGTATTCATATCTTAATCAATACTTGCTTCTGTTTTAATTCCATCGTTTGAGTTTACCATGAAAAAATGTGCTGCTAATGAACAGTGCTAATTAGTGCTGAGTGAAAATAATCCATTTCGCAAAATAGTAATTTTTCTGACATTACTACTTTGCGAAATTAATTTTGTATGGATAGCTAAAGAGGAGGTGACCGAGATCTTCGAAAATATACTAATTTGCAATATTTAAATGTATTTTTGTGACATGAAAGAGGTCACGTTGTCACTGCAAGGTGAAAATGGTCCATTTCGCAAATGGTAACTCTCCTATAATATTTTGCGAAATACGTTTTAACACGGTTTAAGAAATAAGGGGAGGCCGAAGTCTTCGGTGATATATTTATTTGAAATGTTTAAATGGATTTTTGCGACATGAAAGAGGTCACGTTGTAACCGCAGAGTGAAAATAGTCCATTTCGCAAAATAGTAACTCTCCTAAATTTACTATTTTGCGAAATATATTTTAACACCGTTTAAGAGATAAGAGGAGGCCAAAGTCTTTGGTGATATACTAATTTGTAATGTTTAAATAGATTTTTGTGACATGAAAGAGGTCACGTTGTCATTGCAGGGTGAAAATAGTCCATTTCGCAAAATAGTAACTCCCCTAAAATAACTATTTTGCGAAATATGTTTTAATACGGTTCAAGAAATAAGAAGAGGCCAAAATTTTGGTGTTATAGTAATTTGTAATGTCTAAATGTATTTTTGTGACACGAAAGACGTAACGTTGTCACCGCAGGGTGAAAATAGTCCATTTCGGAAAATAATAACTCTTCTTAAATTACTACTTTGCGAAATGAATAAAAATCGTTCATGTTAATGAACGATTAATCCAAATTCTTGTGAAAGATATCTTTACCTTATTAGAAAATATATCTGAATTATTCCTTTAGTTTGTTCTATCTCACCTGGTTTCGTTTCGTTTCGTTTCGCAAAATAGTATAAGCCAACACTATGTGTGCTGGTGATCAGAAGGAGCATTTCTGAGACGAAAATACATCGGAGTTGCAGACTTTAGGTTTCTTTTTTGACCAGTATCCGTGCGACTTAGAATCGTTTTAGGTTCCTTCTGTCACAAAATAATTCTGCAATTTATGATAAAGGAGTTTGCTGTTAAGCTCTGTATCATATAAGAGCCGTTTTTAGCACCTTTCACGCACCAAAAATCCCCACGCCCCACCCCAAGGGATTGAACTCTCATCTTGGGGGAGCGGTGTTACTCGTATACATTATCGTGTTGCATAGGAGCGCGGAATCTGAGGGAGGAGTTATCCGGAGGAAGTAGGATTTATTAGAATGGAAGGGAGGAAATTATTGCTTCGTCTTGTAGTATTTTCATTAAACCCTTACCGTGTATAACTTCCAAAATGCTGTTGTGTAATTTAAGTGAAGGAAGTTGTGCTCTAACAACAGAATACTTTAAAGACCTTCTGACAAGTAACAATTGGGGGATCAGGATACATTTGCACCAGGTTATTGTTGCCTGAAATAAGGTGCCAGTGTTTCATAAGAATCTTTTTGACATTCTGGTTAGCAGGGTTGAAAGTCCTAACGAAGGGAAAAATCTTTTTAGATGATTTCGGTTTGTTTCTCATAGCCGTGTTGCGTGATGAGAACTGGGCATCGGCAAAGATGCAAAAATTTTTTTTGAGAGGGAAGACGTGTCCCGCTACGCTTAGCCGGCTAATATCAAATCATAACGGATGGAATAAAGTTGTCACAACTGAAGTAATTTTTCTGTGTGTGGTCTTAAACCATACGTAACAACTTATTGGGGTGTTACTGTTTATCTATGCACTAAAAAAAAGACTTGAACACACAAGCTAAAAGAAAACCCTTTTGTAGAGAAGAAACACCGCGGGGATAGGGGTAGTAAGAAACGAGGTCTGGGACCAAACAACGATGCTCTCACGACTTGCAAAGCGATCGATTTCGCGTCTCACCCAGAGGTTATTCGACTGTTCGACAGTAGGTCAACTTTTCCCGCAAAATTTGACAGCGAACTCTAATAGTGTTTCAAGAACTGAATATTAGGGAGCTTAAGCAACCACGACGGTGATGCCGAGGATAAAGTCGATTAAAAATTGATTGATATTCTTCGAAAGAATCTCGCTGGCTAGATGGATTCTGTATTTCTAAAGCTTAAGGGGTCCTTCCTTCCAGCTTATCATAATCTTTTACCATAAACCATTAATACCGCCTTAAAGAGCTATCCTTCTATGTTATTTCAATTAACGGTTAACTATTTAACTTGAATGTAGGGCTCTTATAGCAGGTTTGACAAGAGAAGTAAAAGTATGGGCAACTTATTGGCACGAGAGAAAAAAAATCAAACAAGTTGCTTGGGTTTGACCTGTGTGCAACTATTAACCGCTTTTTGCTCGAACAATAGCAGAGGCAAACATTTTAAGTTATCGATAATAATCGTGGAAATGTTATAGCATGTTTTGCGTCTAAAGAGCCATTTACTGACTTTACTACTTTATTTGTACTTGCAATATCGTTCGAATGATTTACTGAAAAGGATCTGCTCTGACTAATTTAAATAAACAAACCATCGAAACACAGGGAACCGCGCTCCTTTAAGAATACGTTACGCGCAATACGCCACCTTGCTAATACTGGGTCAGAATGAGCCCTGGGATTGGCCGAGCCTGTACCAGGTCGCTAAAGGGGCATGTTGTTTCGCGCAGCCTCGAACTTTGTAGTTGTTTTAGGAGATGCAGAGCCAAGAAAACTTCACAAATTCATTTAAATTTGTTCGTTTGAAAACCTTTTTTCTTTCCTGATGGGTCGAGGTGATCGTTAATATCAGTGTAGGAATGTGAAAATAACCGTAGATATCCCGAAAGGTACAAAATTTTCACGAAAACCTTTTATTTCCAATTCGTGGGTTCGTGCAGAAGTCCGGGATAAGTTGTTACACCTTCCGTTCCATTCCGTTTCACGCCGCCTGGATCCTTTTCGTTTTAGAGTCTCGGAAACTTTAACAAATGTTTAAAAAGGAATATATTTGCAACCTTCTTTCGCTGTATGATGCTACAATAACCGAAGATATCCTATAAGTTACGTAAATTGAAGAAAATCTTTTATACATATTTCGCGGTAAGACGTTTTGTTCATAACATCTTCAGTTTTCATGACAGTTTTGATTTTCAATCTCGCCTGTTTTTCTCTTCTTTTCCCGATTTTCATTGGAAATCAATTGATAGCTTTACTCCGATCGTTTTTTCCACAAATTAACATTTAAGATGTCAATACGCAGATTTGTCGGGATTATCAGATAATGGCGTGCTACCAAAGCAAGAGAATATAAACTCGTGAGAACACAAACTGTATAATATATTCTCTTAACCAAAAGCTATTTATAAAATGCAAGGAAAAATGACTATATTGACTATAAATGGCAAACTACGAAATTGAAATCATATCTAGAGAACAAAACTAAGAAAATATAGCCCAACAACAAGAGTCGTAAGAGAAACAGACGTTGTTTTGCAATAAACTGATTGAAATTATGACCAACTGTGATAAAATTGTGCATACAAAAACGAATGAAGCGAGCACGTTTTGGAACAAACGCGTGTCTCCAATTACAATAACAACAGATGAAAATAAAATGAGAAATGACAGTAAACAAAAGAGCGAATGTCCCTGATCCCTAACTACGG
>CALNXJ010000047.1:260000-567500 GCA_942486045.1 Pocillopora meandrina
AAGAAGTGTCCGGCCATGGTAAAGGTAGGGTTAAGTCGATTCCAAAAGCTGATGGGGAATTGGCAAACTTGTATCACAAACAGAACTTATGAGGTTTTTTACGGACAAAATATCGAATATGGATACATTAATGTTTTGTTCAATTACATTACTGTTATGCGTTGTAATACAAGTCTTAAAATAAAATAAATCAATTTCATCCGGAATACTCAGATTAAACAAGAGGCCCGGGAACTAACACTTTCAAAATGGCGGAAATAGAGGCAAATGATCAGTGAAGTTTGAGAAGCACTATGCAAGGTGCACGGATTTGGCTGCCCAACATCGAAGGATTTTTTTTTCTTTGGGCAGGCTACTGGAAAGTGCAGAAGGGCAAAGGAACCATGCGTCCTAGGACTCGGCTGAATTTTTTAGTCGCCGTTTACGAGAAAACGAAAGAACTCTTGTCACTTTGACTCTAAGAATAGATGAAGCCTTCCCAAATGAAGTTGAGGTGATCTCTTGGCAAAGTTTCCGCACAGCCCCATACTTCATTATGCATACAGTCCTTTGTTAGAAGAAAACAATAGCGCAAACAATAGATTACCCTTGGGACTATTCGCTTTGTTTTCAAGAAGTTTAATTTTTTTTTTGCACCTTCCAGTAGCCTACCCAAGGACGTAAAAAATCCTTCGATGTTGGGCAGCCAAATCCGCGCACCTTGCATAGTGCTTCTCAAACTTCACTGATCATCTGCCTCTATTTCAGCCATTTTGAAAGTGTTAGTTTCCGGGACTTCTTGTTTAATCTGACTTCCGGTCATTTCTATTTCTGCTTCCTCATCTATTAGTTTTATTGAACATCTTTTAGTTATATAAGGTCACGCATGAATGAGTCAGGAAAGCGATGTATGCTGCACAACATCGATGCATCGATGTATGACGTCCAAAATCGATGTATTCCGGATGAAATTGATTTATTTAATTTTACATTAATGTATCCATGTTCGAAATTTTGTCCGTAAAAGAACCTCATACCTAAGCGGGTCACCCCACCTATCTTGTAAACGTGATCAAAATAAAGTAAGAAATTATATGGACAGGTGACTTACCCCACCTAGGCGGGTTACCTCACCAACCAACTGTATTTGCGTTGTGGAAATTGATTCAGGATACCTTTAGCTGGGGAATCTGAGATCTGCAGATATAATCTACTTCAAAAACATAGACTACATATACATAAGTGCATTTCTCTATATGTTGCATGAGAATAATTTCTCGGCAGGGTTAGAAAGTGGTCTACTACGGTAATCCATGAATCAGTGTCTGAGATGGAGTATGTTGCATTATTTCTCAGATTTCTTCGACAATCTTTTCAAATAGAATTCCAACCTAGAGTTAATTTGAAAATGTATCTAAACAGCTGGGCTACACAAACATGCTATTTTCATTACAGTGACATTAGTAGAAATCTATAAAAGCAACCGAGCAAAACACCGAATGTATACACGAGGTTCAGGCACAATCAAGTATTTTCTTGCGACAGCTACATGTTTCGAACATTTTATGTGTACGAAGATTTTATTTAGCTCACAGTCACGTATTTACAACAACATTTATAGTTACCTGTAATTTGCTCTAAAGTTATGCCAGTGGGATAGATTATAAATTAAAAAACAATATAAGCGACGGGCCAATTTCAGCCAAAAACACGTCGACAGAGTTGGTATCTTTATAAACAGCGATTTGTTTATTTAGCACTCGAGAAAAATAAACTCAAAAACTTTACGTAAAACGGTGGTTTGTTCCCTTAACAATAAAGGTAGGGTAATTTTTAAGTTAAAATTGATAGATTTAAATGAATCAAAACAGAAGTAGAGACCAAACACTTCGAGTTTTGTCCCAATAGCGTGTGATTTGCAATAGGAATACAGCAAAGAAAATAGCCGAACTCCGTGAAAATGCACGCTGTATATTTTGGTCTGGCGCGCTCGCTTTTCACGGGCCAAAAATAATGTTTTTACATGATAAACATGAAGAATTGCTCGTTGAAAAGAGCTCTTTTATTTTATGTACATTCGTATACCCCCGATGTTATGGTCGTCTGAAATATGGCAAAATTCAGCGTACAAACGGAATACAAAATATAATGTACTTTACGCGGGTGGTTGCAAACGAAAGAAAGTTTAGTTGGAGAGGAAATATAGTTGGAGAGCTATTCCAAGGGATGAAAAATATGAATCCAAGATAATTTTTCGTTGTCTAGTACGAGCGTTGTGAAAATGCACTGAAAGCCCGATATAAATTATGGAAATTAGGTACGTTTTCGCCGATTTCGAACTTTCGTATTTTTTGCCAAAATAAAAACTCGCTGGAACTTTTGAATATTATTTTTGAAAACAATTCACCAAAAGGGTCTTTTGGAGCAAACAAAAAAGGTTGAATTTTTGCTTGTGTCGCCGGATTCTTGAAAATTACTGACTTCTCCTAAGTTCTAGGCTTCTTCATGTACTATAGTGTATACGTGCGCACAAACTGGTCTATTTCGCTGATTGAGATTGGTACATTGAAAGATGTCGGTCCTCAACAAATCACACAGAAATAAATCATGTTTAACTGTACACCAAACTGCTCATCGAGAGGGTCACAATGCATTTACAACTGTCCTGTTCTATTTTAGAATCGATCAATTTTTTATGAGCGGTTTACGTCGGTTTACGTTATATTCGATGAAACACCCTCGAGTAACTGCCGTATTTTAAAGCAAAAATATTGATAAACGCCGCCCCCGAATAAATGCCAAGTCATTACGCGACTCTTATTCGAATAATAGACTCAAAAAAGCAGACCGATGACTACTGAGGGCCTGTTTTCAAGGAGATGGGGAGTCCCAGATAGGTGAAGTAACCCGCCTGTCCATATAATCTATTATTTCATCTTGATCACGTTTACATGATAGGTGGGGCGAC
This sequence comes from Pocillopora meandrina, assembly GCA_942486045.1. Classification (NCBI taxonomy): domain Eukaryota; kingdom Metazoa; phylum Cnidaria; class Anthozoa; order Scleractinia; family Pocilloporidae; genus Pocillopora; species Pocillopora meandrina. Next base: position 262,948 of record CALNXJ010000047.1, read on the forward strand.
CCGTCTAGGCGGGTTGCCCAGTCTACAGGGTAGGGTAACCCTGTCAGCAAGGGGGCAACATTGCCATGTAAACGTCTCAAGGTCGGTTAACCCGCCCACGCGGGGCGCCGTTCATGTTACAAAAGGATCAAATAAGGAAAACAACAGCGAAACACGAGTGTGTTAAGACTTTCTACATTTCTTGGTCTTCCCATGCAGAGCTAAAACGTTAAAACATCAATTTTTACATCCACTTAGCAATAAAACTTCGACAGCGAAAAGAGGCTCCGAAAACAACAGTGAAATAAACAAATTCTCCCAGAGTACCATTCTTTTTATTATGATAGATTAAGTATGCATCATTGCAACAAGATTTCTTTTCCAGATTGCAGGAAAATGCGTTTCTGGGAGACTTATCTTTTAAAAATTTCCCGGGGAGCAAAGTTTTAGGGCACTTTAGAGCATGCCCCCGGACCCCCCTAGAGGTTCGGGCCTTCGGCCCTCAATTTTCAAGGGAACCTGCCTACTTTAAAGGCAGTGCCCTAAAACTTTGATATTGTAACGCAAATCCAAATTGGTTAGCGTCTTGTTCACTTTGATTGCCTCAGCAATACATGTAGCACCCGCAGCACTAATACCATTGTAACGCAAATCCAAATTGGTTAGCGTCTTGTTCACTTTGATTGCCTCAGCAATACATGTAGCACCCGCATCACTAATACGATTCCCAGACAAATCCAAATTGGTTAGCGTCTTGTTCACTTTGATTGCCTCAGCAATACATGTAGCACCCGCATCACTAATACGATTCCTAGACAAATCCAAATTGGTTAGCGTCTTGTTCACTTTGATTGCCTCAGCAATACATGTAGCACCCGCAGCACTAACATCATTCCCAGACAAATCCAAATTGGTTAGCGTCTTGTTCACTTTGATTGCCTCAGCAATACATGTAGCACCCGCAGCACATAACATTGTCAGACAAATCCAAATTGGTTAGCGTCTTGTTCACTTTGATTGCCTCAGCAATACATGTAGCACCCGCAGCACTAATACCATTGTAACGCAAATCCAAATTGGTTAGCGTCTTGTTCACTTTGATTGCCTCAGCAATACATGTAGCACCCGCATCACTAATACGATTCCAAGACAAATACAAATTGGTTAGCGTCTTGTTCACTTTGATTGCCTCAGCAATACATGTAGCACCCGCAGCACTAATACCATTACTTCGCAAATCCAAATTGGTTAGCGTCTTGTTCACTTTGATTGCCTCAGCAATACATTTAGCACCCACATCACTAACACTATTGTTTTGCAAATTCAAATTGGTCAGATTCAAACCAGTTCCAAACGACTTCGATAAATGCGAGTGAAAATCACTTTTTTCTCTTTTGCATTCGTTGATGGCCTCAATACAATTTTGCACCACGGCCTTCATATTTGTTGACTTCATTTGTTAAACTCTTTACAAGAGCCACAACCTGTTCATCGCATTTCATGGTCAAAATTCCACACGAAAACAAAAGTATTTGTTTAAGTTCAACAAAATACCTTGGATCGGAAACTAGTTCTTCAGGTTTCATCTCCTTGCTTTGAATCTGAGAAGAAATGAAGAATGCTGCAAAGAATTCTTGAAAACTTTTATGTAAGAAGGCATAGTGCAGTGTTTGTCTCAGTTTGCTGCCACCAGGCTGCACTGACAGAAATCCAAATTCAGTCAGGTCTTTTGCATGGTTTCTTAATTCACTTTCATTAAAATCCAACTTATCGTCAAGTAAACCATTCAACGCTACCTTTCCAAGGTGATTCAATTGCGGTTTGTAATGGTTTGTCAAGTCTTCGATCTTTTCTAGTAGTCCCTTCCTTTTTCTATATCTTCTCAAAACACATTCAACCATATCCAAGTACAGTTGAGCTCTGCTTTCGGGGAGTGTGCCCTCAAACTCTTCGCATAAAAGGCAAAGAAGTGCTGTGTTTAGAGGATTGGCCGCTATTTCTCTCAGGTTTTCATCTTGCCCCATCCGTAGCAAGAGCTTGATGGCTAAAACCCTCCTTTCTCTAAAGTACTTGATGACAAATTTTATCACATGCTCTTTAGTAAATCCTTCGATCTGAAGCAGCGCGTCACAACATTTCTCACCTCTTTTCCAGCTTCGTGTCTTGCTGTTGCAACTATGTGGCATCTGGGGAGTGCTTTTCCTTCAATTAATTTGGAAAACATCGACAATTTGCCGGATGGTAACTCATCCAATCCATCCAATATCAATAAAATGCTCGACTGATTTTCACGAATAAACTGAAAAAATTGTCTTTTGACTTTTTCATCGATGTCCAGGGACAGCAGCTGATCATCAATGGCTTCCCAGACGTCAGAATGGATGTCTCGACATTTCAACAACAATACCACTTTAAATGCTGTGGAGCCGCAGCCCTGAGGTTTTTGCTGTTTTGTGGCCCAGTCGTAGGCGTACTTTTTACAATAGGTGGTTTTTCCCATACCAGGTTCTCCTTCAATCAACACTGTTCTCGGCGCTGAACACTCTTCATACGGGTCTAGTATTGACGACATGTCAACAAATACGTCAGTGATTACTCCTCTCGTTTTCTTTCTTCTGACCACTTTGAGCCTTGTAAAAATATTGCCAAGAAAAACTGAAACTCTTCACACCATGGAAATGGTGAGAGCCATCCCTCGCGAGTCTTGTACAGCTGGCGAATTCCATTGATAAGCTCAGTTGGATCAAAATACCTAGCAGTGGCAAAATAAGTAAGAAATCTAATGAATGCAGCATTAAAATTGTGGTGCCTCTCTGGTATTCGGCACTGGATTTAAATAAGTGAATGAGTACGATACCGTTGCCAAAGAAATTACTTGGACGATGCAAAAAGCTTTTTAGTGTATGATTCATGCTTACTGATTAAAAGCCATTTAGATTATGAATTGAGGTAAACCTACTCTGTTTGTTCGGCTGACAGTGAAACTCTGTCGTAAAATAAAATACTTGGGAGATAAATATTCATATCATTGGAGCCGTAGTCTGAGAAAGGCTTTTTCGGGATATACCGAGACTACGAACAAATAAATGGAAACCAAACGACGCCTTTGTGCCTTCTTTGTCACGCGGTTTCATCAAAAAGCTGCAAAAACCGGGGACTCGCCTGCGATGAAGTGGGAGGTTTTTCCTACAGTCTTTTCCTTAGGAACCTATTTTACTCAAGACGATCCTCATTCAACTATTTTCCCATGTAGAATTGAATACTCCACAATATGAGCGCAGGAAGGGTTTAGTTATTTTATTCAGAAATATGCGGATTACATCTAATGCTACTAGGTATTCGGCACTGAATTTAAATTAGCGAACGAGAATACGACACCACTGCCAAAGAAATTACTTGGACGATGAAAAAGGTATCAATGTATGATTCATGTCAATTTACTGACCAAAAGCTATTTGGCTTGTAAATGCAGTGGAACCTGCTCTGTTAATTTCTAACATCGAGCCAATGTTAATGCCAATGTTTTCGTTAAAACTGTACTTCTTTTTATTTCGTTCTCCACTCTAATCAAAATATAAAGTTTTCCAGGCTAATTACGGGTGAAAGTTTGAACAATTGGAGGGAATGAAAGCACACCGTAGAGATTATTCCAGAGATTGTCTAAATTGAAAAACTGAATCTCTTTAACATAGGATGATCTATACCTCTCTCACATACAGGCCATGTTGACTACGGCGAAATTTGCGGTTAAGCAGGATAACTTTTATTGTGTAATTCAACTGACCTTCATCCTTGCTTTCTCCCACTGAGGCTGTCAAAGTACACAGCTTTTCCTTCACTTCTTTCAGTTCGCTGTCCATCTTTATCATTTTCTCAACAGACCCTTTCGTGGAATAACATTGGAACTTTTAGTCCGAGTGAGAGTCACTTTATTCATTAAAAGTTAACTAAATAGATCCTTTTCCCTTCCTCTGTTGTTGTTGTTGTTGTTTTTAAATTTTATACAATATTCGAAAAAAACTTATGGCTCGGCTACAGCGGTTTCTGATAGTGAAACTCGGGAGATAAATATTGATATCATTAGAGTCGATAGTCTGAGTAAGATCTTTGTCGGTAAAAAAGACCATTGTAAGAACTAATTAAAAACAAAACAAAGAACGCTTTTCCGCCCTCGTTTTCACGTCGTTTAATCATAGAAAAAGGAAAACGCTGGAACAAACCAGAGGTCCGGCTGCAATGCATTGTGAAGTTTCGTTCACAGTTTTTCGCTCGGGAAAATTAAAATAACCACATACGCCTTCTCCTGCCCCTTTTTACTAACACAGCCCTCATTCAGAAATTTTTTCCATGTAAAATGGAATACTCTACAAAAAATTTGAGTGGAGGAGGGATTGCATTAGTCTGTTCAAGAATATGCAGGTAAAATCTAACGAATTAGGAAGTTAGATTCATTATGTCCTTAACAAAAGTAAAACTAAAATAAGGTAATAACCCTTCTCGGCCAAATGTGTATGAGTGATGTCAGAAAGCTATCCAATCTGAGAGGTAACCTGAGATTCCGTGCCATCCCATTCATCCCACACATTACCTGGTATCTTCATTTAGGTTTAACCTAGTAGCCAAGGCGTGCTCTTATAACAATACATTACCTGAAAAGTGTACTCAAGTTAACGGAACGGAATCCCTATTGATAGTTCAGTTTATCTGTGAGTAGCTATTTCTAGCAACCAACCTTCATCTGTGCTTTTCTCCACTGTGGTCGTCAGGCTACAAAGCGTCTCTTTAACCTCCTTCATTTCAATCTCTGTCTTATCAGTTGTGTCTCTGAGGTCACGTAGCGAATCTGCATTAGTAAGAAAGATAAGCGCAATTTCATAAGCACATTTACATCACAAATTCACATAAACGTGCAGATAAACAATGATACCTATGTCAATATCTACTCGATTCTGAACAGATCAAACTCAATAAGACGCTTAGAAATCACAAAAGTGCACTCCAGCAGTTGTACACGAGTACCCACGAACAGACAAAGATACTGCCGATGAAAACACAGTGTGGACATTTGGGTTTAATTCTTAATTTTTCACATGAGGTGAACGACCTCATTTTTCGACCTTATGTGACTTCATGTAATGAATGTACTAGACCTCCGGTATTATTTCTGTGAACATAAGCCTTTGCTTTATCATCTAGACTTAATCCCCTATCGTTATTGAAGCTGCCAAAGAAATATTTATTTTTTGGTGAATATTTTTGTCCGACATACTTTTCCTATGTCGAAAAGTAGCATCAAAACAAAGACAGTTTTAACAATGACTGATATGACACAATCTACTGAGCTGCATGCTTTTAAAAGACCAAAGGATGGTTATAAAGTTACTGTAAAAAATTTCCTTGTGTATTTGTGTTGTTCTATCTTGAGACGAACTCAAAGTCCGGCAAAATTTACTTGATAGCGACTATGAAATCTACATGGTGCGCCTACTTGTCGCCACCGTTAATTGGCGTAAATCACGACAATTGGTACAAAGTCTAACATAACACTCTTACCTTGTTTATTTATGATTTTATTAGCTGTTTCGATGATCATGTTAATCATGCTCTACCACGTTCCAGCCAGATTTGAGTTTCAGTTTATTTATCTTCTCTAACTTATTATATCAGTGCGTGACAAGCGTGACAGAGAAATTCAAAGGACAAAAGGAGGGGGGAAACAAATTTGGGTGACTTGCCGCTGTTTGTTTGATGCATGCTGACATTAGCTCTTAAGAAATTTACCTACAATCTGATTTATTTGTCTCAATCTACTAACATGTCAGGTTCCATAAAGGGTTAAAAAAAAACAACAACAACAACAAAAAAAACAGAACCATAAACATATGTGCTGGTATTTATCACCTCCCTTTCCATTCCAATAGTTTCACCATCAAAATACAGTCACACATGTAGTACTGGATTAATCAATTTTTTTAGTTTAAAACAATTTGATTTGTTTCTTATTGGCCCAGGAACATATATCAAATCACTTCAAATCACTTTGGCAGATGTCATTAGCCTCTGAATTTTCCATATCCAAGCTAACTATAGAAAACAGGCCAGTTCACGTGGCTCATGGAGTGAATTGTCATTCATCATTACATCACTCAATTTAACCACAAGTTTTTTCTCCCATCACCTTTAGACACTTACTGGTATGTAAACTCAAAATAAGGGTAACTTAATTTCCTCTTTGTCAACTATTACTGATTAAATCATGTTGATTTATAATTCATACAAAAATATGCTGAGGGAACTTAGATCTAAGTCAGACCTATCCTTGTAAAAAGAGAACATTGAGACAGGAAGCAATACCTGCATTAAAATGAGGCCAATCTTGGAATATGACTGGATCATTCAAAATGTTGGCCACAACAGAAGCTGCCATCACACAGGCAATTTCATTCCATTTCTTACTTGAAGAGTGCGTTTCATCTACAAAGTCTTTGATGCCCTTGACTACCATCCATTCTGTCTTAAAATGATGGGCTGCTGCATACACTCCTAAAAAACAAAACAAATAAACAGTAATGTCTGTTAACTATATCTTAAGCTTTAATTTTCTTCGCATCTTTAAAATACATGTAATTGTTCAATCAAAGCTCACAAAGAGTCACACTCTAGCTGCACTCTTGCTGTTGTAAACATGCACATTGCAGAAAGACATTAGTTGGAACAGAAACCTAATTTTTTTCAACCAGTAATCAAAAAAAATTGTACACTGAGACTGTAAAACTATTCTTCAGGCTTCATCTTGTTTCATATCAAGTAACTTTCAATATTTTTCAAAAGACAAAGTTTTGTCAGTTAAAGTTAACCCTTTCACTCCTAAGATCTCTTTAATGATCCTCTTTAACACTTTAACTCCAAGATCTGATTGTTAATTCTCCCTTCTAGCTGCTACACATTTCCTTGTAAATTGGTTACAAAAAAATTGGATGTTTTATCAAGGTAATTTTATCTTTTACTTGATGAGTTTCAGTATTCTCACTACCTGTTTGCTGGATAACGTATGGATATTATAGGGAGAAGTTACATGTTAATCACTTATAAGAGTTAAAGGGTTAATGTATGTCATAAAATTCCTATGATGTTAGTTAGGAGAATTTAGTTTTGGATCAACCAATAATCCCCTAATTCACACTTTTTTCTTTTCCCATTACTTGTCTGCTTAATATCATATTGAAACTGTAAGGAGAAATTCTATCTTGGTCACTGATGGGAGTTTCAGGGTTAACAGGGACTGTGATACTATTCCTCAACTCTGAAACTATTGAACAACATACTTTCTACATTTTTCATGTGACAAATTTAAAATAATTCATGACATCCTAATGGAGCAAATTCAATCTAGTTATCCAGAAGAAGTCTCAGTCACCTTCACCTGTGAAATAATCTTCTCACCCAGCCAAACATCAAATCACTTTAAATACAAGATACACAATTCCTGCAAATTTGGCATGTTATATGGTGTATGCTTGGACCAGCAGAGACAATACCAGAGCAGTGTTTTTCAAAACATTTGCTACATGTGCAAAAGTGCTTGGCTCATCAATTATTTGAATTATTATGATTCTCACCTCCACCTTCTATTTCAACTGCAATTGCTTCAGGATGTTTCCTAATCATATCTCTGTTTGCCTCTGAGATACTCAGAACCACTCCATCACAGTGCACTTTGGCATTATATTCATCAGCATTTTGTAAAGGTGCCTTCCACCCATCAGCCACATGTTTGATCAGGTTACCAATATCTCTGCTGGGGGGAGTTTTGTATACAGCTGTTATCAGCTTTGCTGAAACAACCACATCTCCTAACTTGACCTTTTTGCTATTCAAACCACTGCAGGCACCAACAGAAAAGATAGCCTTGGGTCTCAGTACTGAGATGGCATCTTTTGAAACTGACAAAGAACCCTGAGGAACATCAGGACCTTTGGAGCACCTCATCAATGCAATTTTCATTTTCTTTCCTTGATCATCACCCATGCACCCAAAGTACACAGGGCCAGTGCTGATGTGGTAACTCTTAAAGGGTTCCTTTAGGTAGGCAAAACAACTTAAGAACTCACAGTCCTCCACTGCTAATAAAACAATATCAACAGGAAGTTCAACAGTTTCCCAAGAAGAAGAGATTGCTGGAAGATCACACAACTTTGGAAGTTTCACACTGAGCTCTGGTGGGCTGCCATTGCCATTCTCTGGTGATGTATTTTCCCCTGGCATTAATACTGTCTCTGAAAAAGAAGGTTGTAGTTTTTGTATGTGAAAGTTACTTCAATTACTGAAATAAAAATCAAAAGATAAAAAAGATGAAGACAAAAGCAAATTATGGATGTAACAGTTGACTTAGCTTAAGGTAATAAAGATTCACAACTTCAATAATGCATAATTGTGACTTTTAAAAAAAATCTGCTGGAAATTCATTTCATCTAACAATCCAGTATGACTTCATTACTGACTCAGCAAATTTAAGTTAATTTAAAACTCAGGTTTGAAAAAAGAATAACACACACCTCTCTCCCATGAATTTTGTTCAGAAATGTCAAGGGAATCCTCCATGTCCCCTCCCTTCCTGGCCTTTTTCACAATTTTGTCTCCATGCACTTTGTCTGTGATATGGTCATCATCTTTCAACCACTCTCTCAGAAGCTCTTGGTAGTGTTCTTCAAGATCAGCATCCATACAGTGGAGTGTAGGATCATCTATGACTTCCTCATAGCAGGTCCCTCCAATACGCAGAAAAGTGTCTTTGATGTTGTTCCAGTACAAACTGAAGGTTGGATCATCAACTGAAGCATTAGCAGCATATCTGAAAACTCTGTCCCTGAAAAACTTGATGCGAGTGATGTCAGCTTCTGGAGAGGTGTCTGATCCTGGAGGAAGGTTATTCCGGCCAGAGGCAGGGAAATTCAGACCAAAGATATTCCTCAGAAGAAATAGCAGTAAGGAGGTGTCAAAGTTCCCTGAGGAAACTGATGTTTTGGAGACAGGATACAGTTTCCCCCACTGGAAGGTACTCAGGACTCTCTTCTTTCGCAATGTTTGTAGTTTGGCATGGTTTGTGGGATTAGTCAGAACTGCATGAAGGTTTTCTGGTGGACATACCCGGTCAAAGATCTCCCTTAGCATAAGTGATCCAACTTCAACAAGAAGGCGACAGAGCTGGGCATAATTAGAGGTCTCCTTGGTAGAAGGTTGTGATGGGGTGGCAGAAGCCATGAAATCAAGTCCTCTGTAAAGAAATGCTCGTAATTAATACATGGAAGGCGACATTTATAGAGCACACACAAAAATTATTACTTTATTCTAACTTTGCAACACCAGAATATTACAGCACTCAAACAATGAGTTAAATATCATGCAACAGATCAATAAAATAAGTTTGCTGCATCTTCCATTTTAACCCTTTAACCTCTAAGAGCTGTGATTGGCTTCTAATTTCTCCTTACAGTATCAACCTTGAATCAAATGTATGGGTCACAAGAATAAAGGAGATCATCAAAAATTTAAAAAGTTCCTGATTCTCATGTCACACTTTATCTATTTTCTCATATTCAATATACAAAATATTCTTTCAACTTGCAGATAGCAGATGCAAATCCTGGCTGGTCAAATTTTTACTTAAGATTGCTGTCAACAAAATAGGCTGTCTTCTGGAAAAATCTTCCTACTTGTGCTATTACTAATTAAGGAAACTGTTATTAACAGAGATCTTCAGTAGATCATGGCTAGTTTAATCAAAGATGAAGTGAAAAGGTACAGGGAAAACTTACATGCACAATATTTGATATCTGTTTATTTGACGATAAAGATGTGATCAGATTACAACAGAAAAAAATACATCACAGTAAAGCTTATAAAGTACAGATTATGGAAATAACATTTTTCATAGTTTTTGTTTTGGTATGTGCATGTAAGCATTTAAATGCAACATTGATAGTGTTTGCTTCTCAATCACTGAATTACCAGCCTCTGTGTTACCCCAGACCTTGAAACAAACTGTACAGTATCACTCAGCAGATAATAGGCTAACAAAGTGTGTCAGGCAATTTTGAGATTCTTATTGTTTCCTGAGAAAATACATTGCGAAGTTGGACAATAGAAAATATTTCTGTTGTTTTCAAACTCCAATGAATTATGAGAGAAATATTTAGAATTTCTTTGAAACTTCATGTACTTTTGTGTGATAATTACCAATGGACATACAAGCCAATTTTCACAAAAGTCCAACAAATCTACATATCCTATTAATGTACAGGTAACTTGTATAATAACAAACTTCTAGTTTTTGGCCACCAAAGAAATTTACAGTTTCCCATCTCCTTTTAGAAAGCAAGTGTCAAATGAATGAACAATGAGACACAATGTGGAATCCAGTGGCAATTAAGCCTTAACTGACAAAGAACTCCAATGAAATTTGCTGGAAAGGTCATTTCATGAAACAGGAACATGAGTTAAACATAATCCAAAAGTCACCAAGCAAGCTCTGGAAAATGAACAACTTAACTTCAATTTCTTTGGCTTGAGCTCTCTCCCTCTTATTAGTGAACTCTTTAAGGCTCTCATTACTCAATGTTTTGCAAAATGGGCCAGAGATTCCCAGTGAATGTGCAGTGCAAGATGTGATGAAAACAACATATGCAAATTGGGATCCTGGATGAAAGCCTGCAGAAAACGTCAACACTCTGTCTGAGGCATTTCCCATGATGACATCTTTCACTCTTCATACGGGCTTATACTAAAACATCCTTTCAGCTGTATCTCACCTTCTTTTTAAGATTTTTTTTGTAAATAAACCATTTAAGTAGTTAAAACTAATTTCTCTAAAAATTAAAATTTTGAAAATTTTGAGCAGATTTTGTTGACAGTAAAATTAATATGACAATAATACATTTAAAAAAAACATTAAAAGATACACAAGAAAAGAAAATGGAAAATGAAAGACATTCATTGTAAAAGATAAAAAAGTCCTTGAGTATCTAAGTGCACTTTAAAATATTGTTTCAACTGCAGGTACAATTTATTTCAATTTTGCACTGTTTGAATTTATATAACACATTATTTCATCAGGCTTGAAACAAGAATCTTCAGTCTCTAGAATATTGAGAAACCTTTCTTGTTTCTTTTTTGAAGGATTTCTTCAACAAAACTTTCTATTGATATTTAGCATCTCATTCCAGATTTTGAAACCTGAAGCACTTGTGACATTGATGAACAGTGGTAGTAAATGGGTATAATTGTTTAATGTTCCCATAAAAAATTTATGATGTTAGAAAGTGCACTAATAAGCTCTGTTGTTATCAATATTCAGCATTAATTTATATACAGCTTCATAATATTAGATGGTAATAGGTAGAATTTTTGCATTTATAAATAAGGGGATAGCATGTTCTTTTCTATCAGCAGAGCAAATTAAACACAATATGCACTTTTGGAGAACAACAAATTTGTTTACTTAATATATGTTTTAGATGTATTGCTCCAAGCAGCGAGTCTAATATAGATATATTAGTTAAAAATAAGGATTTACAGATATTAATGACAACAGAAGATGTAATAACGCATATCAACTTAGCAATCATTTGTATGTTCCTACTCATTTTGGTGATAACACAGTCAACATGGTTTTTCCAAGAAAGATTTTCATCAATTAAAACACTAATTAAATAATTGTTGCATTTGTAGCTGTAATGTTCTAAACTGACTCTTCCATTTACTTCACAATCAAATATACTTCTTTGACAAATTCTCCTTGTCTGTTCCATAGGAAATGTAAAGAGAACAGTGTGGAGAATATGAATACCAATGTCTTAGGGTGCTAAAGGTTAAAAGTCAAATGGAGTAGGGGGAACCCACACAATTCCACAACACTCACACTACACAACCTCCCTTTGCTACCTTCAAGACTGAGATTATCACCCGCATATTAGCCTTCAAATGGGATGCAACAGGTATCACCATCCTTAGGGAGAATGGGGGCATACTCCCCCCCCCCCAAAATTGTGAAAACAAATATGAAGTTGCTATGGCAACATTAGTATAAGCAAACATTTCCACTGCTGGAAAGACTTTTAAGCAAGTTTGAAGGGAACAAGGAGTAAATTATACTTAAAAGGATAATAAATAAAATTCCCAAAAGTGATAAATGAGTAGCTCCTCCCTATAATATAAAACAGGTCATGAGAATAGTCATACTTATCAGGTCAAAGTTGTTATCTCGATCTAACAACAAATTCTTGTAACTTATTAGCAAAGAAATGTGTAGCAGCTGGAAGGGAGAATCGAAACTCAGATCTTGGGAGCTAAAGGGTTTACAAAAGCAGCAGTTTGCTATAAGAAACAATAGTTTCAGCTTGAGAACATAAATTAAAATTGTTTGCATGAGGTCTCACGCTCCATGTGAAAGACTTGACAACTTGGACTGGGGCTTTTAAGAGGGGGTAGAGGGACATGTATCAGTTGTTCCTTAGGCTCAAAATGAAGGAATGTATCAAATTAAATTCTCAACAAGCCAGGAGTAAACTAGAAAATTGACTTTGTACTATTTGAAAACACCTTTCCAATTTGGAGGCCCAAATGAATTAGGCCACTATTTCAAATAAGCAATTGGTTGGCAAATACAGAGATGTCTTCAACAAACATGCAGAAGGTGCTGATCGAAGCACTACAGTACCGCTCGCGACTGCACGTTAACTGCGCAGACGAATTTCATACGCTTAGACGTAGACTACTGACAGACTACTGTTCATTATCACATTGTGCAAGCGTCTGTCAATAATGTCAAGATCTTTCAAAACAGACTCTAAAATCTGACATCAACCCATGTCCACGAATTTCAACCATTTGTTTCTTAAAACGCATATTTCATACCTCGTAGCCGAGCGAATCCAGCCAAATTCGTCGAAATAATAACAAATAAATGAATCAATTAACATAACAAAACTACCGATAGTGATATCAAGATTAATTATGAGCTCCAATTCGTAAAATACGAGCATCTATTAAACAAACAGGAAGTGCTGACCGAAGCGCTAAGCTACTAGGGTTAAGACAAGTCCTTCTCTACTAATGACATGAATCAAGTGAAAAGTATGCATGTGGTAAACGAATGACTTTACCTTGGCTAGAATCGTCCGCTGCCAAACGTCAAACAAGTCTTTCGAAATAGAGATCAACTGCATCCTACCCGCACCTGAGCCATGTTGGAAACTTTGGTACGAACGCTATTCGGGATTTTGCCTAAACCTGTTTGAGAGAAGAATAACCGAGGAAGACTAGAGACGAGTTTCCGGGTGGTGCACTTCTCTTTATGGCGGACTATTCAATATTATTAGAGACCTTAAGCAAACCACGACGGCGACGGCAACGTGGACATGGAAAAACAAAAGATCTAATTGGGAGAACAATAGCTCAGCACGTGCGCTTTAAAACCCCTAATATCAACAGTCATGCAACGTTGCCGAACAAGACACGCACCTTATTCCGATAGTTACCGATTAAGAGCCGTAATTTAGCGTAAATTCTTTGGCGTCACCATTTCATGATAACTTGTACTGATGCAGTGTGGGAAAAGCCACTCGGGTCTGGAATCTCGCCCAATTTCCGCCTCATTCAATGACTGAATACTTCTTATGCGTTCAAATTTCCCTTGCTTTGACTCGAAGGCTCTTTTGTAAGGCTCCATAGGATGTCCCTACAGCTATATATGCCTTGAAGAGTTTGGAAAAATAAATAGTGGCAGCAGACAATATACAACGTAGAGAACATGTGGGTACGGTTCTCACAGACACAGTCAATTTTTTTGCAGCATTTGACATATTTGAGAATGGAAACCTTTCTGAAATACCTCTTTTGAAGACTATGAACTGTTGCTGGGTTGTATGGTGGACCTTACAGAGCAGCAATAGTGGCATTGTGCAATGTGATCGAGGCGACTGTCTCAGCAAATAAACCAGATGAAAAGAATATTGTGTAAACACTGGATGATCCTGACTTCTGGAATGACTGCGCGTAGCTGTTTCTAGACGATCTCTCACAACGATTTTAAAAACCGCTGCAATTCAAGTACGAGGAAAACCTTTCAAAAGATTCTGACGTGGATGATTTTATGAGAGCCTTGTTGTTGTTCTGCCAGGCACATACTTGCTACTTGACGTTCTTAATGGCAGTAAACAGAAGATTCGAAGACCTTAGCGACAGAATCCTTGTGAAAAGAAAGGGTGCAGCGAAATATTGAAGATCAAATAAAGACGAGTTAGCTTTTCTGTCAGATAAAAAATACATAGCATTCTGTGCACGGCTTCCATCATCCGGTGGCAAGTCAACAAAGATCTTGATCAAGAAACCCGAAAGGGATGGATAGAGGTGAGGGGGACAGGCGTAGCTTAAACCTGTCTCCAATGTCTTCTAATAATGTCGTTCAGAATAAAGCTATGACACTTTCAAAGCGGCGTGTCCGTCTTAATTTTGAGAAATACGATTTTCCTTTATATGGTGTGCAGTTTATCATAACTGAGCACAAACTTGCCTCTGAAAATCGTGTCATCAGAAGCAGGCAGTAACAAGGTCAGCTTTTAATTCGACAAAGATCTTTTAGCTTCTGAATCTCTCAAACAAAGTATCCCATTTTTTTGTTCTCCACTTGTGGATTCACAATCCTTTACAATGACAGAGAGTTACGTTCAGATTAACAACTAGGAGTCATGTGAGACTGATCGAAATCACTGTGTCTAATCTTTGGAGTTAACAAAATGGTTTCATACATATCCTTTTCACTCCCACGATCTCAATATTAATTCTCCTCACTCTCTGTCATACATTACCTATAGCGTTAGTTTTGAGAATTTGGTGTTAAATCAAACAATATCCCCTGGTTGATTTTTTCCTGATTCTCATCACCTGTCTTCTTAACAATGTAATGATATTGCAAGGAGAAATTACTTATTGGTCACTCCTGGGAGTGAAAGGGATATTCACAGTTATTTATTCATCACTTCTCGCCGGGGTTTATTTGGAACCAACATAATAACCAGCTCCCAGTTGGCTTGTCAGCTCAGTTGGTAGAGCGCTGCACCGGTATCGCAGAGGTCATGGGTTCAAATCCCGTACACGTCTGAATTTTTTTCAAGCCTTATTTTCACTACTGCTCAGGTAGTGTTCATTACTGCAAAGATCGCTTTCATATTCACTTCTTTATCCGCAGTTCACATGGATGATTTTCGTATATATTCACAGTTATTCAAAAATTAACATTGAAGACAAAAATGATTAACAATTCACAAAGGGTTTAGATACCTACAACACAATGTGTGATGATGATCGAAAGGAAATCTTACGGGAGGAAAACGTGGAGCAATACACCGGAGCTGTAGATCTCCGACTTACTCGGATAGAAATGCCGAGTCCTCCATCAAGATCTAATCACATTCTTACCTGGCGCTTTTTGATCCGGGAACTCAAATCTGATACAGTTGTTAAAACCGACATGATCAACTCATGCGACTGATTTTAGAAATGAAGATAAAGTTTTCTCTTTTCAGTGATCAAAATGGCAGTTCGCCTCAATAATGTTTTGATTTAAGAAATTTTTCCATCGCTGAAACATTACTCCAGACTAGAAATTAAGGGATGGCCATCTCACAATCTACAATGAATATGCATTATCATATCGACGGTTTACGAAGAACAATTACGAAAAATAACTCGCTAATTCATATGAATAATGAGGTTCTAAAGAAACTGTGGTGCTGCGTTAGTGTGGGGAGTATAACAAAATAATTTTGGTTTAACAAACTGAGTTGATAAAGTATATCGGCCACCGTAGAGTTTCGAAACTGATGTTTCAAGCGTTAGCCCTTTGTGAGGGCGAATGGAGGAATTGTGGGTTGAGTGCGTGTTTATATGCTGAAAAATGGAGCTACGCTATTGGTGGGAATGTAGCGACGAGAAAACAAGAATAAATAAGTTACATGAAGAGCGTTCGTTGATACCGTTCGGATTAAGAGTGCCGATTTGAAGGAAAAATTTTGTTCAAGAGTTTTGCAGCTTTCCGAACAGCATAGATGTAAGGAAACGCCGCAGAGCCATGTGCTGCATAGAATGAAAAGAGAGATTAAAGTGTATGGAAACTGGTTTGCATGCGTCCTTGTCATTACTTTCTAAGTCGCGAAGGTGTTCTCGGAGTAAGTCACCTAGGCATCTTTCTGTTTCACCAATTTATCTCTTTTTGCAATAAGCGCACGTTCTACAATAGATAACATTAGCGGGGGTGCACGTGAAATGATCAGTAATCTTAATGGATCGTTTGGCTCCCGAGATAATTTTTATATCTGCCAACATTTATTAATATACTGCTGCCAGTGTTTTTAGGTAATGAAATGAAATCATAAAAAAAAAACGGGGCCAGCAATCACTTCACGATCAAAAGCGATATTGCATTTGGCTGATTTATAATTCTCTTTTCATAAGGTAGTGACAAGAGGTGGGTGGTTGGAGAGGGAAAGGGGGGTGGAGTGGGAGGAGAATCAAATGACAATGCTATTTCTTTTCATATAAGAAGTATGAATGGTACACCTAACAGAAGAACTTGACAGGTGGGAGGGGAGGCATGAAAGTAGTGGGGAGGGGGTTGGGGGGGACGAGAATCAAAAACAGGATGCCTTTTTTTTGTACATAAGTATGAATGGCACCTCTAACCGAAGAACTTGGCAGGTGGGAGGGGAGGCACAGTGTGCTATACTTTTGTTTAAATGATAAAACATTATCATTTCCTGGTATCTAGACGCCAAACCTTATTTAGAAAATTGCCATCAAACTTACCCTCGTTTGATTTTCGTTCGGCCACCTTAACCTCGGACGTCATCAGTATAACTGCGGTGATGATCAACAACCACGGACGCTCTGGATCATTAAGCTCATTCTCCTTTGTCAGCACCTTAGGAAATGTATAGAGAACAGTGTGGAGAGTTTGCATACTGATGTTAGGGTGTAAAGGGTTAACACTGAGAAGGTGGCGTGAAGATAACTGTGTGTATCTTGGAACGTTCCTGTCGGCTTGTAATATGTTTAAACATCAACGATTTTGCTATCGGTAAATCTCAGTCCTTAAAACACTTCAGTATCGAGAAAAACAATTTTTTTTGATGACTGTTCATTTGTGAATTTAAAGGTGGCGCGGAATGAGTTAGCAAAATCAATGAAGTTGTTGATTTCGGTTTCGAGAATGGTCCGCGCATAAAAAATGTCATCAATGTATCTTTTCCAAAGAAATGGTTTCTGTGGGCTTATAGCTAGTTTGTAGCTGTTTCTCAATAAGAGCCATGAATATGACTGCAAAAACTACCGTTATTTTTTTTCCCAAAGCTATTGCGAGTGTTTGAAAATAGTTTTTGTGGTTGAATTTGAAAGAGTTTTCTTTATGAATCAGTCATATAAGGTCTCTCAAAACTGTTGTTGGGATCGAAGGTTTGACTGATAATGCTCTTCGTACAGTTTTGACAGACGACTTTAATTCCTTCCTTCCTTTAAACCCTCCATACAAGAACAAAAAAGAATTTTTTTTGTTTTTGCGCGCCGTGTCTCCATCTAGGCAATTGTGTTCCGCAGGTTGTTGAAACTCGCTCCCGTCTTAAGACGCTTAGGGGTTGGTTTTTACAAAGGCATGTCGTGGTCGTTTGGTAACTCTTAGTACTTTTTGGAAAGCAAGTCGTCGTTTAATTCTGCACTGGCTCGTTTAGTGCGTGCCTTCACAATGGAACGTTTGGAGGCTGACTGTTTTTCTGGGGAGATTTAATTGGCGAGATCAGCAGCGTTTGGCTGTCTCTTATTTTAGCGAGTATAGCAATGACTTTTCTGTCTCCAATAGTGGCCATGAGGTTCTTAAAAGAACTGTTAAATAGCAAAACCGGTTTCGAAAAACGGACAGTGGGTTCCTCCGTCTGTTGCTTTATAGGTGCTCGTGTGAATGTGAGCAAGCCAGTGAAGGGGAAGAGGGAGCCTTTAACGGAGGCAGGTCTCGTAAAGGAATAGTATCAAAAGCTTTCTGGCGTTATTGCAAACTTACTCAGTATTAAGTTCACCGTTTTTGTAAAACGCCAAACATACCACCGCATTTAAAAAGAAACAGATAAATTTTTCCGTTTAATCTGTTCCCATCACCATTTTGCGTCTTTGTCGAGCGGCACTAACAGAGCTGACTCGAGATATTAATTTGTGAAACCAAAGATTAAATGTCCAATCTGTGAACTAATCTGAGTTCGGATACACCACGGCAACTTACTCCAAAAAGGTTAAAACCGGTGGTGCATGCTACATAAGCTGGGTTCTCAAGTGGGAAATTTAACCTCCTACTCTATCTCTCGATCCAGCTTTCTACATGTAATTCGTCTGGAACTTAACTTAACAAACCTGAACAACTTAAACGAGGATGAAAAATTTTTGAAATGATCGGTACAGTGTAATGGCGGACAGTTAAAACGAAAAATTGTTGCTTATTGAAAAAAAAAAAACAAGAAAACCATCTCTCTTTTGGCAGTACTTAGAAGGGTGTAATTTCATCAAAAATTAAATCAGAATCGGGTGAACGGGAAGACATTTTCCTCTTTTTTCTTACCTCGAGAAACTTTAACTAAACGTTCTTGTCTGAAAGCTTCCTTAGACCCACAGTTGCCTCTCGGAAGATTACCCTCCCACCCTCCCCCGACTTGTCACCACTCGAGTGGTCTACACCCACGAACCAAGTACAGTAAACAATGTCGCCAGTAAAAAAAAACCTTTATTACAAAATATTTGCGGTTCTATTTACATTAAGCGGTGTTTTTCACTCTGGTGATTAAAAATACTTCGTCTACCTGGTAAGTCTCTTTGACCCAAAATTAAGATTTGACTTGCAACTATTTATTTTGTTTAAATATAAAAATCTACTAAAAATTGATGAAACTATATAAGTTTTAGAACCCCCTTAAAAGACAGGTTTAAAGCTGGTCGGTGTCTCTGAGTGATAGCTTTAAGAATTGCGCCATATTCAGAACTAAGGGACGCAGGCAGAGTTAGTGTGGTTAACTTAAAGCTTGGATGCTGTAAAGCTTCACATAGACTGGCAACACCGGTATCAGTGATAAAACTACCCTGCAGATTTAGTGTGGTTAGCTTACAGCTTGGATGCTGTAAAGCTTCACATAGACTGGCAACACTGGTATCAGTGATAAAACTACCCTGCAGATATAGTGTGGTTAGCTTACAGCTTGGATGCTGTAAAGCTTCACATAGACTGGCAACACCGGTATGGGAGATAGAACTACCCAGCAGATTTAGTGTGGTTAGCTTACAGCTTGGATGCTGTAAAGCTTCACATAGACTGGCAACACCGGTATCAGAGATAGAACTACCCTGCAGATTTAGTGTGGTTAGCTTACAGCTTGGATGCTGTAAAGCTTCACATAGACTGGCCACACCGGTATCAGTGATATTAGTGGTCACTAGACTTAATTTGGTTAACTTCCTTACTACTAACCTATTAATAACATCAACATGTTCATCAGTCAAGTAAATGTAGAATAAGACCAGTTCAGACACAAGACAGTGTTCATTGTTTAGTGAATTACAGACTCGTTGTATTCCAGACAGTGTTAGCTGTGATCCGCAAAGATGTAACTCCTTAACTGTGACGAACTTATCAGAACATTTGTGTTGTGCCTCTCCAGCTTCCTCTTTATTTAGTTCACTAATAATGTCCAACACAAATGATACTCCAATGCAGTCCACATCTGATAAACCCTCAAAAACCATGACGCCGTCTGAATTACAAAAGGCTTGCGGATTATTCCTGATGAATTTTTTGGCAAATTCTTTGTTTTGATACTCAGTCAGACACGTCATTTTAAGATTGGAATCTACGAGGCGTGAATCTAATAGTTTTTCCATCAGTTCCTCGTTTCCCTCACTCGATAAAACGCCGGCCATGAATTGGAAAACCATATTAAAGCATTTCGCGTCTGGAACACAATTTTCCTTTACAAACCAACGAGCGGCCAAGAATTCTTGGACGGTCAGATGTGTGAAGCTAAAGTGTTTCGTGGTTGTAATCGGTGCAGTCCTGAAAGGCTGACCACAGTAAAGAAGACCGCTACCTTTCAGTTTGTTGACTTCTTCCGCTTCAAAATCGCCTTCCATCTCGCTTTCATCAAAAGTTGGCTTTTCTTTAACCAGCAGTTTAGCCGCTAGCTCTGACAATTTCTCTAATGTGTTCTTGATGACAGGAGGGGGCTTGAAGTGCTCAGGAATTTCTTTCTGTCTGTATTCTGAGTCGGCGCAGTGCTTAAGTTCAAATATATCAACAAGTTTGGTGTAAATGTCGGTTGTTGAGACGGGAAGGTCTTGAGGATTTCCTGATTCGGTTAGGGTATACTCCATCTCGAAGCACAACAGATAACACAGCATAGGAATATGAGCAAAACTGACCAGGGTCTCATTGTTCATCACATGTCTAAGTACAGCGTTCTTCATACTTTCGTTGTCCTTGAAGTATTTCTCGATATACTCTCTGACTTGTTTTGACGAGAAACCCGCAATTTCCACGTCCCGTTTAAAACGGATTCCTCCCATCTCGTCCGATTCATCAGGACGCGAGGTAATCATGACGATAGCCCCTTTCAAGATTTTTCCTTTGATGAGTTTTGAACATAATGCGGCCACCGGCATTTTACGTCTAGCGACATTGGGATGCTGTTCTTCTAAGTTTCCAGCGATGTTGGATTTCTGAGAATACTCATCATAGCCGTCAAGAATTATCATTACTTCCTTAGGATGATTTACAATGTACTCAAATGTTGAGTCGTTAATGTTACATTTGTCATTCAGTACCAAGGAAAAGTTTAAGATTTCTCTTAAAGTCAAATGCTTTTTCTTAAGCAAATTCAATTGACGGAAAGTAAGCAAATACACAAATTTGAAATTGGGGATTTCAGTGTTTTCTCGTGCTTGAAATAGTTCGTTCAATCGCGAATCACCTTCTGGCAAAACAGGGATTTCCCAATCCCTGCTTTTCCAACGACAAGAATAGAATTAACACTTTCCTGATCATCAATCATGCCAAGAAATATTTCACTGCAGTGTTTGACTGGAGTAACGCTGACATTCCCGTAGTACTCAAGCACTTTTCTCCTTGAATAATATGTCTCGTCATTCTTAATCAGGGCTTTTCTTCCATGTTGTATGAGAAGATTTGTGAATATTTCGTCTGTTTTCGCGTCGGAAATCGTGCGAGAGGCAAGCAGTTTGGGTTGGAACTCCGTTTGGCCTATGATGGAAGTCTTTAAAGCTGAAGTGTAGGCACTTACGGCTGAAATATAAAAAAGAAACATAATAAATAACATGACCGCGAGGATAGCAGTTTATTGGTACTTTCACTCTTACTCCACAGGGTTTAACTGTATTGAGGGCAGCTCAATTAACACACAAGATCTTAAGACAAAGATCTTAGGCTATTTTGGTCTAACTCTTATTGATGAAAAAAGTATAACAAACTAAAGGCACATTAATACCACACATAGTTGTACACCTTGGAAGCCTGGTCTTGAATGTAAATTTCAAAGTCGAGTGTCTAACAGAGAAACAATTCCAGTATTGGACATCAGAGCCCCAACTCATGGACCCTATAATAGTTAAAAATCGGTGGTGGTTTGGGGAGGAAGGCCCCCCCCTCCAAGAGGTCTTGGTCCCACCCCCATCAGATCCACCTGTCTGACACCCAAATTCTTGAAACAACAGGATCACATATTACTATCCAATTTGAAGCATTTAACAATTGCTTTTCTAGATATAAGTCTTGGCCTACTGTGGTTTCAGAAAAAACACAAAATTTCTGTGTTTTCTAAACAAAAATTGTGACCCCCTTCTCTAAAAAAAATCCTGGATCAACATTTGTTACAGTATCTGATTATGAGAGTTAAAATAGAGGCATATAAGTTCACTGTTTATCATTATCATTCACATGTTCACTATTATTACACTCATCAAAACATGTTGGACTTACCTTGAGAGGGTAATTCATTGGCACCTAAATGAAATAATAGACAAAAAAATGTCGTCTCTTTGAACAATTTACTTAATTCCTCTCAAACTAATATTATGTCAGGTTCCATAAAAGGTAAAAAAACAACAACAACAACAAAAACAAACAGAACCATAAACATGTTTGCTGGCATTTATCACTTTCCTATCCATTCCAATAGTTTCACCATCAAAATACAATCGCACATGAAGTACTGGATAAATCAATTTTTTTAGTTTAAAACAATTCGATTTGTCACTTATTGGCCCAAGAACATGTATCAAATCACTTCAAATCACTTTGGCAGATGTCATTAGCCTCTGAATTCTCCATAGTTTGGTGGTGTTACATAAACCAAGCTAACTATAGAATACAGGCCAGTTCACCAGGCTCATGGAGTGAATTGTTATTCATCATTACATCACTCAATTAAACTACAAGTTTTTTTCTCCCACCACTCCCATGAGTGACCAAGACAGAATTTCTCCTTACTATATCTATACAATATCATGCAGACAAGTGATGAGAATAAAGAAAAATAATAATTATGGGATTACTAGTTGATCTGATGCCACATTCTCCAAACTAACATAATGAGAATCATTTGGCAGACAGTAAGGAGAATTGTCAACAAGATCTTGGGAGTTAAAGGGTTAAGAGGCCTTGTTTAAGCTACTGGAATGTTAACTCAAAATATGGGTGACTTAATTTCCTATTTGTGAACAATCACTAAATAAATCATCTTGATTTATAATTCATAAAAGAATATGCTGTGGGAACTTAGTCCTAAGTCAGACCTATCCTTGTAAAAAGACAAGATTGAGACAGGAAGCAATACCTGCATTAAAGTGAGGCCAATCTTGGAATATGACTGGATCATTCAAAATGTTGGCCACAACAGATGCTGCCATCACACAGGCAATTTGATTCCATTTCTTGCTTGAAGACTTCATTTCATCTGCAAAGTCTTTGATGCCCTTGACTACCACCCATTCTGTCTTAAAATCATGGGCTGCTGTATACACTCCTGAATAAAAAAAAAACATTCATGTCTGTTATCTAATTATATTAAGCTTATTTTCTCAGCATCCTTAAAAATAATAATTTTTCAGTCAAAGCTCACAAAGATTCACACTCTACCTGTTTGTCAACATGCACATACCAGAAAGACGTAATAATTAGTACCAAAACCTAATTTTTTTCAACTAGTAATTTAAAAAATTGTACATTGAGACTGTAAAATTATTCTTCAGGCTTCAACTTGTCTCATAAGTAACTTTCAACATTTCTCAAAAGACAAACTGTTGTTAGTTAACCCTTTCACTCCTAAGATCTCTTTAAGAAATTCTCTTTAATGTATTTCATACAATTCCTATGATGTCAGTTAGGAAAATTTAGTTTTGGATCAACCAATAATCCCCTAATTGACATTTTCTCTTTTCCCATTACTTGTCAGCTTGATATCATATTGATACTGTAAGGAGAAACTCTGTCTTGGTCACTCATGGGAGTTTCAGGGTTAACAGGGACTGTGATACTATTCCTCAACTCTCAAACTATTAAACAACATACTTTATACATTTTTCAGATGACAAATTTTAAAAAAATTCATGACATCCTGATGGAGCACATTTAATTTAGTTATCCAGAAGAAGTCTCAGGCACCTTCACCTGCAAAAAAATCTTCCTACCCCAGCCAAACATAAAATCACTATAAATTAATACACAATATATAATTCCTGAATATTTGGCATGTTATATGGTATATGCTATTTCTTGGACCAGCAGAGACAATACCAGAGCAGTGTTTTTCAAAACATTTGCTACAAGTGCAAAAGTGCTTGGCTCATCAATTATTTGAATTATTATGATTCTCACCTCCACCTTCCATTTCAACTGCAATTGCTTCAGGATGTTTCCTAATCATATCTCTGTTCGCCTCTGAGATACTCAGGACCACTCCATCACAGTGTACTTTGGCAGCATATTCATCAGCATTCTGTAAAGGTGCCTTCCACCCATCAGCCACATGTTTGATCAGGTTACCAATATCTCTGCTGGGGGGAGTTTTGTGTGCAGCTGTTATCAGCTTTGCTGAAACAACCACATCTCCTAACTTGACCTCTTCACTGTTCAAACCGCTGCAGGCACCAACAGATAAAATAGCCTTGGGTCCCAGTACCGAGATGGCATCTTTTGAAACTGACAAAGAACCCCCAGGAACATCAGAACCTTTGGAGCACCTCTTCAATGCAATTTTCATTTTCTTTCCTTGATCATTACCCATGCACCCAAAGTACACAGGACCAGTACTGATGTGGTAACTCTTGAAGGGTTCCTTCAGGTAGGCAAAGCAGCTTAGGAACTCACAGTCCTCTACTGTTAATAAAAGAAAATCCACTGGCAGTTCAACAGTTTCCCACGGAGTAAAGATTGCTGGAAGATCACTCAACTTTGGAAGTTTCACACTAAGCTCTGGCTGGCTGCTATTCCCAGTCTGTGCTGATCCATTTTTTGCTGGCATTACTACTGTCTCTGAAAAAGAAGGTTGTAGGTTTTTCAGTCATTTGTATGTGACAATTAATTAGCTTACCCAAATGGAAATCAAAAGTTAAGAAAGATGAAGAAAAAAAGCAAAGTATGGGTGCTGTTGACATTTCAAGAAAATAAAAATTCACAACTTTAATTGCCCATAATTGTGACTTTTAAAACAAAATCTGCAGGAAATTCATTTCATTGATTGATCCAGTATGACTTACATTATCAACTCCTTAAAGTTAGTTTAAAGCTCAGGTTAAACAAAAAATTACACACACCTCTCTCCCATGAATTTTGTTCAGAAATGTCCAAGGAGTCCTCCATATTTCCTTCCTTCCTGGGCTTTTTCACAATTTTTTCCTCATTTGATTTGTCTGTGATGCAGTCTTCATCCTTCAACCACTTACTCAGAAGCTCTTGGTAGTCTCCTTCGAGATCAGCATCCACACAATCAAGTGTCATTTCATGAATGTAATCCTGATAGCGAGCCCCTCCAATATGCAGAAAGGTGTCTTTAATGTCATTCCAGTAAGAACTGAAAGTTGAATCATCAACTGAAGCAGTGGTAGCATGACTGCAAACTCTATCTCTTAAGACCTTGATTCGGGTGATGTCAGCCTCTGGAGAGGTGTCTGTTATCAGAGGAAGTTTATCCCAGTTACCAGTAGGGAGAGGCAGGCCAAAGATATTCCTCAACAGGAGTAGCAGTAGGGAGGTGTCAAAGTTCCCTGAGGACACGGAGAATTTGACAACAGGATAAAGTTTTCGCCACTGAGAGATACACAGGACTCTCTTCTTCAAAAGTGTTTGTAATTTTGCTTGGTTCTGAGGATGAGCCAGAACTGTGTGAAGGTTTCCAGGTGGACATACCCTGTCAAAGATCTCCCTTAACACACATGATCCAACATTGACAAGAAGGCGACAGAGCTGAGCATAATTAGAGGTCTCTTTGGTAGAAGGAATTGATGGAGTGGCAGAAGCCATGAAGACATGTCTCCTATGAGGAAATACTTCTTATTCATACAAATGACATTGCAAAAAAATTAACTGTAACAAATCTGTTGTTATTTCAAACACTGTGACTAAATGCCTGATAGCTGTGCACTGTCTATAATAGTCTGCCCTAGTAGTCAGAAAATTTCGCAGATCTTTCCATCGGAAGGTTCTTTTGGTCTTCTTTGGGATTATCAGATGTTTGTTTAAAAATGTCAAGCAATTCCAAAATTAATCTGTTTTTTCAGGCAACAAACTCCCCACGGTTGAGCATACCATGATGTTGCCTGATTGTCAAGACTTAAAAATTGCAAGCCTTTGATTAGACTGCACAGAACAGTCTCAAATGGACTTAATGCCCCACAGTTAAAAATTTTTACCAAAATCCCACTGAAAAATTCATACAAACTAGTTGAGTATATTCAAAATTTGTGTTTTTCAGTAGTGGTCAAGCTTACATGTACCATACTTATACATATAAATATTATAGTACATTGTAGTCTTCACAAGTTTGGAAAATTTAATTTATCTTCTAAAAAAAACAAATTAATTTTTGGAATTGCTTGGCATTTCATGATCCTTTAAACCCTAAGAATGATTAGCATCTAATTTCTCCTTACAATATCACCCTTGAATTACATCTTAAGGTCATGAGAATTAAGGAAATGATGCCCAACAAAGAAGCTTTTGATCGGTAAACAAATTCTCCCTGTCAGCACCTTAGGAAATGTATAAAGAACAGTGTGGAGAATATGCATAATGACTTTAGGATGTAAAGGGTTAACAAAGATTTAATACTCTTTAGAAGTTTAAGGAACATTTCAGTGACATTAAGGTGAAAATTTCTAACTACCGAGCATTCGAGACCGTGCTCGGCAGTCTGATCAGAAGCGTGTCCACAACCGAGCAAATTAAGTTTGGAATCACTTGACATTTTTATAGGTATTCCTGAGAAGTTTGAAAGAACTTTTCCAAAGAAAAGCTATAAAAATTTCGTACTGTAGGGCATTTCATTTATTTGAGACCGTACCCGGCTGCTGGGCATTTAATCACAGCTTATTTTAAATCAAAAGTACTAAAATATCATATAGCATTCAGCAAATGCTTTGAGTATCACGATCGCCCGGCGGGCTTAAACTATTTGCTTACAATCGAGAAATTTCCGATGATTTTTCAGCCCTGGTATTTGGCCGATTGAATTCACTAAAACGGGAGATAACCCGTGAATCAACGTTGAAAAATATAGAGGAATCAAGTATAACTCAGAGCTACAATTCAAAACTACGAAAACAAATAGGAAGTGCTGACGGAAGCATAAAGCCACAAGTTTTCACGATTTTTCTCTAAAAACACCAGTTTCCTCGCTAGTAGTTGCAGGAATTGAGCTGAGAAAGTGTATGTTACAAGAGTGAATTTACCTTGAAAAGAATCGCCTGCTTAGAAACGTCAAATAAGTCTTTTACGGTAGAGATCACCTGCATCCAACTCGAGCAACAGCCATGTTTCCAGTCAACCTAAGCAGTCTGGTTACCAGTCTCACTAACCAAATGTGAAGGAGAGACTGGGAGCTAAGATTCCTTGGCCCAAGCTCCAGCTATGAGATTATTATCTTGCGAAATGAGAGTCGTGGTGAAAATATAGGAGTTTGTATGGGAATATTTTTGATATTGTTCTCAATAAATACCTCACTTACTTATCCATTTCTAGGTTTACTACTCTTAGAAGAAGGACAAGGCTGCACACTCCATTTCCGCACACCCGATCCGAGAAGCGAAAAATCTGAGCTCAGAATGACCGGGTGGTCACAGATCCAACGGCAGAATCCAAGCACATATGCTGTAATTTCATTTCAATTCACCACCAACTCAATCTTTCCCGTGAAACCGACGCTAAGCCGTAGCTTGTTTCCACGATTTCTAGTTTAGACGTTTTTGAGTGATGTACTTCTTCTGTCCTCCTTGATGCCGGCGTGAGTTTCAACCAATGATAAAGGGTATTACTGATATCCCTCAGTTAATACGGGTCTTATGATTGGTTAATTTAGTGGGCCGTTCTTCACTGTACAGCCCACTTAATATGATAGTTTGTTTAAATCGAAATCTTCCCCATCAATTTGAACTCAGAGATATAATAAATATCTTCCTAACCTCTTTTTATATCTATCACATCTGTAGCAACTAGAATTTGCATTTTTATTTATTGTCAAGTAACTGCAAAATGATTTTATAGCTTTTCTTTCAATTGAACCACTGTTGTGATGTTCTGTTTCGATTCAGTAAAGGTCGCGTTTTTGCTTGTGGTTGTGTAAGAATTACGTAACACCAGTGGTGTTTTATCTCTCGCCAATACAAGCTTTGTTTTCGCTAGATAATTCTTGTTGCTAGTTGATTTCAACTAAGTCAGTGTTTGCGTTAGTTTTTCTAGCGCCGTGTTACTTTTTATAAGAGTTCTAGCTACCGGACCTGGTTACGCCACACAATGTAAGTTCGTTTCTATTTTATGTAGCTGTGTCGTTTATTGTTATTATTTTTGTATGAGATATTTGTATTATTTATTTATTTTCAGTCGAATCACATTTACACATCTACACATCTTTACATCCAAATATTCGTCTATATGGAAAACAGATTAAATATGCATTCAAGTCATGGCGTTAAACGTGTTGTATTCATCTACATTAGCTGTAGCACGGAATTCTAGTAAATCAGGTTATTTGTTATGTTATTTTTTTAGTGTAGGTAGAAGTAAAACGTTGCATAAGGTAACCTAGTGTTAGTTTGTATATTTATATTCAAATAAAAGATCTAAACTTATATCCAAATGCCGTCACGAAAACAAGTTTTATCTAAAGAACATCTGACGCTTCCCTACTACAAGAGACTTTTGTCAATATATTCACACCTACTGCCTCACATCACATACATCCACATCCATTGTAATTTTCGCTTTTTCTCACCTATTATATAACAACAACCCATTGTAATCAGCAGCTATCTTTTTTATATATATATAAATTAGCCTACAAGAATGTTTTTCATTAAATCTGTCTGACGAGTGCGTAAGCACGAGACTCAGAGTTACAGGGAATCATGTGTGTTTCATTTTAGTCATTTTGAACTATAAATTTATATTCATAATCTTTTAACTTCTGAAGGACGAATACCCGTAAGGAAATAAAGTTGACTTGTTTTCTCGGTCCGTATCGTAAGTTATGGAGCCTCGTTTTTTCCTCTCGGATTTATGGCCTGCGCACTTGATCCAGGAATCCTAGCGGAAAGAAACTCGATTTTTGACTTACATTACGGAGGTATGTTGTGGCTGATTCATGGAAGTTAACTTATTCACTCCTATAAGCTTTGCATTATTTAAGCCGCCGTGTGTATTATGGGAAGCATCGGCCGACACATTCGAGTCGTGCTGCCGGGACACTGGCCGCCTTTCCGTTATTCCCTCAACTTGCACCTGAGTTTAAATTATAGATTTGACAATTTCTTGACACTCGAGGTCAAGTTTGTCAAAAATTACAACACACTGATCTTGCGATTTTACTCGGAGATTATTAGCTTTGAAATTTAAACAACAAAAATATCAGAGAAAGAAGTAACTTAGTATTATCAACTGAATTCATAACGTTAATTAGCCGCAACGTAGAGAGTTTAGCTTTGAAACTCTATACAGTGGTCAGTTTACGTTGTCAACTTAGTTTATAACACTTCATTATCCTGTTATATTCTCTCACCGACGCAGCACCACAGTTTCTTTAGAAACTGACCCCCTTTATCAGATAACGAAATAGAATGAACCGGTTTTTTTGTGTTGTTGTTGTTTTTTTAGCAGAGACCCACACCTGTATTTCTTTGATTTACTTTGTGAATTATGACTTTAGGCAAGTTTAGTTGAATAAAAAGAAATTTATATACATATGTAAAGATAAACAAGTCACATAATAGAAAACGTACATCTTTATTTTGCACTGTCAAAGAAACGTGAGACGATTATCGATAACCTAAGAAGAAAAACAATTAATCACAATTTCAATTGCTGATTTACCACGAAGGCAATTGCAATGAAAAAAAAGAAAAAAAGCTGATAATGAAAAGCAATGATCATGGCCCTAGGTCCAGGCCTTTTGAAGATCTCTAGCAAAAGAGCACAACTGTCACAATCAAAGAACCCATGACAGTGTTGAACAGTGTGGGAAGAACAGCTGATACTCCAGCCTTTGCGTCTACGTCCCATCCGGGTCCAGTGTACCCCAGCTCTTTCCTCTGTTCCATCATCCACTTGCGGAGAGGCTCAAAGTATTCCGATAGAGCGCCAACATCCAGTGTTTCACTTCCGGTCAGTTTTTTGAGAGCTTCCGGCCAAGGCTTGCTTTTTCCCATCTTCAGCATATCCCTATAGATTAAAGGAGAGAAACGCCATTCAATACAACACGTTAATTGATTTCTCCATGTGTGGGCTATGAAATTGAGATTTATAATTATTAATAATGGTAATAATAACAATAATAATGATAATAACAACAACAACAATAACATATCAAAGCAATAATTTTTGGGGGACAAATAACATAGCATGGCGGTTAATTTCCTGGAACTGATCCTGACGGCACTTTTGAACAAAACGGGACATAATTAATCAGAGTCTCCCAATATCCAATCATTGTCGAGTTTTGCTTTTTCTGGCCTCTTCTATGCTAATTTGAATTATTAAAAACGATTTAGAGCTTTAATAGGTGTAAAAAATAATCCAGTGAATAGTTTGTTGATAAATGAATGAAACGACGACGGTGACGCCGTAGAAAACGTCGGTTAAAAAAATGAACCTAGATTTTACCTACGAATCTCGTGATACTCTAGAGTCATTTAGTTTTTTTCTCGCTGTCCAAGCTACCTCGGAACTGAATATGGAATACAGCGTTTAATTACAAATAGAAATTAAAAAAATAAGCCGTCGTCGTTCACGTTCGCCGGACAAGGCAAAGTTTGGTCATAAGTAGAAAAATAAGTATCACATTCACAAGAGATAAAAATATTTTCATACTTCTCAGTACAACAGTGGTTCAGCAATAGCTGAAGGAACAAGCATATCAGCAAAAAGTACCACATCTTTGTCAGTATTTACCCGATCTTCTTTCCCGCTTCTTTAGACTCGTAGATGGAGCAGGTATGCAAAGGTCCCGTATGTCCGGCTGCCTCACAGGCGGCCTTGTGGAACTGGAATTGTAGCACGTAGCTCATAAAGTACCTGAGCAATAAAAATAAAAAAAATTAAATTTGGTCAGTGACACATTCATCGGGGAAATATTCTACCCAACACAAGGTTTCTTGGAAAAGCCGTCTTCCCGACGTTAAGCTTGAAAAACGAAGCGCGATAACTTAACGCGGAGGTCAATACGAGACCCGACCCATGCATCTCTCCTTTTCACAGTCCGCTGCTTCTTCAGCATCATTTACTATCACGCTACATTTCACCAATTGAACGCCTGGAGAGGAAACAGTCCATTCTCAGTCATCCCTGTTTCCCTTTAGTTCATCCTTTCCTCGTTGTCGTTTTTCTATTCTCACAAACTGTTATTTGTCCAATGAAAAACCATGCAGATTATGAATTCAAAATTTCCATCGCGCAACAAACAATGTACGACAAACAAGGCACCGCTGATGACATGTTTCGAGCTATGGAGAGCAACCCTTTTGAACAACTTACCAACCTAGGGGGAAACGAGAATTCCTTCGGATTATCGAGAGTTCGAGTTATTAAAGGTTTGAGTTCCGCGGTGAAAATTAAAACAAATAAATGACGCCAGGGGGTTCGAATAACAAAAGCCGCCCTGAGAAGAGAGGCTTAAGCCCTTCGTTCCTCCCCTCACGTTTCGATGGGGCAATTTAAGGCAAAGGATCGTGCATGGCGAAATAATCAACTATTATTCACCGAAGTGGAGGTGAAAAGTGATGGATATTTACGGCGCCGCGAAGCAGCGAAGGAAATATCTATTACTTCCAACGACAATCAGGTGAATAATTGTTTTAGCATACACCACACATATACAAAAAAATTAGTTTATTTTTTTCAATACATCGAAAAATGCTCAGAAATTTAGCTCTTGAAGCGCAGTTTTTTTTTCTCAGCAACTCGCAGGTAAATAGTAATTATTATTCACTTCCAAACTAACCAATAAGCGCGCGCGCGAAAAGCACAATTTACAGGTGTGGTTTATACTTAGACGTTATTTAATGTTTTTCAAACAACTGGCTTCGGAAAATATGCATGCAAAGATGTTTGCATTTGTTATTACAACTTGTCTGGTGGAGAGTGGCTTCCTAACCCCAACCCCCTCCCGGTCTCCCCTCCCTTCCCCCGCCAGTCGACTGTGAAAGGGATCAGAATAAACTTCTCTCCCACTGGCTACAATACCCACCTGATGTATGGTGTATTAGCTGGAATGTGATATTTGCATCCGGGATCAAAGTCATTTTCTGTCCTTTCCACAGCAGGTTCTATTCCCTGGTACTTAGTCCTCAGTTCCCACCACGCGGTATTGTAATTCTCCTCAGTGATCTTACCGCTGAAAACTTTCCATCTCCATTGGTCGATCAAGAATCCGAAAGGAAGGAAAGCCACCTTACGCAGAGCCATCTTCATCAAGGCGTTTATGTCGGATTCTGCAAAATGAGGTTAAAAGAAATAAAGCTTGTGCTTGAATTAATTTTTGTTCACAACTGTTTATTTAGCCGGCAAGCTATATAGATAGCGTTCTTTCAACCGCAGGTAAGTATGAGGCCTAGAGCACTGCCAGTGGGCGTAGCCAATTGCGTGACACGTTGACGCAAGCAGCATTGTTTGTACACTTATTGACATCGGCAAATTGGCCAATCAGATTGCGACATCACTGCCAATTGTGATAACATTCTTACTTATCACGTACTAATGAGGAAGGCTCGAGTTATCAAAGGTAAAATTTGCATACGTAGTGACCTGGCGGAAACAGAAATACTTGAAGCTAATAGAACTCGAAGTTATAGTTATCGAAGGTTCCAGTAACCGAAGTTTAAATTACTGTAATAGTATGAAGGACTCGAATTGAAATCGATTTAACGTGATGTTCTAGTAACCGAGGTTAAAATAACTGACATTTTCGGGAGAAAATGCTGAGTAAAACGATTTCGATTCGAGCTGGTGCTAAGATCGTAAAAGTACCTGCTTGAACTACAGATGCTAAAACTGCTGTAATTGTATCACGAAAATTCATGATGAATCGATTTTTATTCATGCGTGGTTCGTTAACGGCGAGAAATTGGAGTCGACTGTTTCTTTCAAACAAGGATTACCATCTTACCGGTATCATTGCTGACCTCCTTCAGCAAACCAATTTTCTGCAAGTGCTGTGGCGTATCAACCGACAAGGACATGGTATCCCCAACTGCCTCATGGAAACCAGGGTTGGCCCCAGTGCGATAGACGTTAGGTTGGTCCCAGTACTGCAAGTAATACTGGATGTGCCCTAGCTCGTGGTGCGTGGTTACCAAGTAATTGTGTGTAACAGTAGTGCATTGCTTGACTCTATGAATGAAAGAAAACGCAACACATGTTGTGTTCACGACGCTTAAAGTCTTAGTGTTCGGGTCTAATTTAGTAATTTCGCGAAGTTTTGGAAAAATTCCATAAGATAAGATAAGATAAGATAAGATAACTTTATTTATACACGGTATTTCCATCAGTTGTTAATTATTTATAAAGGTATATCTATCTTCCTAACTATAATAAAATCTAATAATAACAATTCAAATAAAAGAAACAAATAAAAAAAAAATATCTGCTTTTCATGGAGGCTGTGTCTAAAATTTACTTAAAATTAAGATATTACTTTAAACTGTGGCGACTTAATTTAGATTTGAAATCGGTCAGTGAAGACGCTTGTCTCAGGTCTAAGGGTAAGTCGTTCCACAAGTGAGCTCCGCTGTACAAAAAACTTCTCTTAAGATAATCAGTTCGAGGTTGTGGAAGAACTAATTTGTTTTCCGTATTCCTTAAACGATAAGCACTTATATTGTCACGATATACAAATCTTGATCTCAGATAATCTGGTGTCATACCATGTAAAGTTTTATACATTAAGATAGATTTTTGTTCCAATCTTTGATAGTAGAGTCTTCGCCACCCTAGTGCCCGGAACAAATCATCTAAATTACTATCATAGCTCGCAGACATTAGGATGCGAGCTGCCTGATTTTGAAGCCTTTGCAGTTTTTCAGAAAGGCCCTTGTTACAGTTTCCCCACACTACATTACAATAATCAAAATGTGGTTGAACAAGGCTATTATAAACTTTAATTAGAACATTAAATGGAGTGAGGTGCCGAATTCGTTTAATTGCACCAATGGCACAAGCTATCTTCTTAGAGATGTTTTCAATATGACACTCCCAGTTGATATTTTGATCGACATAAACTCCAAGGGACTTAGCGGAGGTTACTTTTTCTATTGCGATTTCGTTTATAGTAAGAGAAGGACTTTCCGTAAATTGTGATAACTTCTGCCTTGATGCAATAAGCATAAACTCAGTTTTTGTCATATTTAGGGTAAGCTTGTTAGCACTCAGCCATTCGTACACATTACTCAGGTCGTAATTAAGGCAATAATTTATATGATCAAAGTCAGTACTGGCAAGCGTCAGGCTGGTATCATCAGCGTACATTCTGGGTTCCGAATATGTCAGACAATGTGGTAAGTCATTAATATATATTAAAAACAGAAGGGGTCCCAAAATTGTTCCCTGGGGAACACCACATCTTAGATATTTCGGAGTTGACTTACAAGAATTTACATGGCAAATCTGTGTTCGAATATCTAAATAAGAAGCAAACCATTGATGACTGGTCCAACAAATCCCATAGTATTGCAATTTTCGTAGCAAAATATCGTGATCTACTGTATCAAATGCCTTTTTGAGGTCTAAAAACACTACGGCATTAACAAGACCACGGTCTATATCCATTGCCCAACTATCTGTAGCTTCGATAAGTGCTGTGAGCGTGGAATGCAAAGACCGAAAACCAGATTGATGGCACGAGAGAAAGTTGTTGTTAGTTAAATAACGATAAAGCTGATCGTAAATTATCCGTTCAAAGACTTTGGCCACAACTGGAATTATTGATATTGGTCGATAATTAGTCGGATCAGAGCGCTTCCCAGTATTTTTATACAATGGAGTGACTCTGGCAGATTTCCACTCATCGGGAAAGATGCCAGTCATTATGGATTGATTGAATAGATGAGTAAGAGATTCCGCTAGAACATCAGGACATTCCCTTAGAAGTTTTGCTGAGATATTTTACTACCATACTACCATAGCAAGGTAGTCCGTATAAGTTGTGACAGCCCCCACTTTCCTGAATTCATACCGACTGTACATGTTTTCAGGCGAAAAAAGTTTATTTTAAGACTGAAAAGATGTCTTTAATGAGATGTCACGTTAATTTTTAGTAGCGCCCTGTTGCGTGACATTCAAAAGAAGTCTACTAAGGATGCAAAGGAGATCTCCTTGGGCATTAGACTTCATTAAACTTCACGGATTGTATTCGATTCGTAAAAGATACGTTCTCCAAGTATTAATTCTTTCGGATGTGGTCTAAGGAGGTCACGCATAATGCTTTTCCTCTTATTGCGTGACGAGCGTCAACACAAACATGTTACGTAACATCGGTGAACGTCTTCTTTAAAAGATTCGCATTTTGAAAAAAGGTGACAAATTCAAACCTCTCTAGTAGTCTGCCTAGGGTAGCTGTGAAGAACTGAATTGTCAAGCGAAAGAATACAGTCGAAATTTTAAACACTTAGTGGTCATATGATAAAATGCTGCGCTCTGTCCGCACACCTTGAGCTTGAGCCAAATATTTCCCGTCCGGCCCTACCACTCAGTAATTAAGCAAAAAAAGCAGTTTACTTATGACTGGAAAAATCAGTGAAGTTAATTGACAAGAGATCAAAGGTTGTATAAATATGAGGTAGCACTAATGTAATTGTCGGACGAGTAGAATTAAACCAATAGCACAATTGTCTATTACAAGACATGGTGTTTATCTTTTGGCAAGTTGAAAAAAAAGTTTCCTAATTGCATTTCATAATCGAAAAGAGTCCTGTTTCGCAGTTTTGCCTGTCGTCGATCGTGACTAAAATTTAGAAGAGAGGACCTTCTTTTTAGGAAATTTTGTTCCACATTTTTTATTCTTCTGCCTCAAGAAGGCATTCACAGTTTGATGTTGCCACGAAAATTTTAAAATCAAATACATCCTTCAAACTGCAGTCAGACTAAATGAACAAAAACAGTTCACTTCACAGCGGCGTCGTCCGGAGATAGTAAAGTATGTAAACAGAATAAATACCGGCCAAAATAAACCGTTTCTTTTTTTTCGTTTTTATAAGGCTTCGAGGTGAGATCATGCTGTCTAAGATGAGCACTTTTTCACCACGTTTAAAAATAATGTCTCACCTGACATCTTTATTGATGCCGAAATCCCACGCTGACGCGTGACAGATAACTTCACGGCCTTCGGGTTTGGTTATCATGGAGTTGTTGTAGAAAGAGCTGGGGAGCGGTTCAAGTCCAATCGACGTGAAGAAGGACTCCGCCAGTCTGAACATCTTATCAGCACTGTAATTTTGCTTCTTCATATTCGCTGTCACATCTAAACTCGGCTTCCCTTTGTAGGGTTCAACCAGATCGTAGATATTCACCCATGACTGCGCCCACATGTTGCCCAGCAGATGTGCTGGAATGGGCCCATCTGTAGACATTTGCGGATATTTTTTGCTCAACTTGTAACGCACATAGGCGTGCAATTCTTGGTAGAGGGGCCTCAGTTTGTTCCAAAATCCCTCTACCATTCCTTCCAGGTCTTCAACTTCGTACCAAGACCGCCAATATTCACCAATGTTTTTCCAACCGTTTTCCGTAGCACCTTGATTCTTCAGCCTCACAAATTCAGTGTATTTATTTCGGAGCTTCGGGCCAACTGCATCCCGCCAACCTTTCCAAGCGAACAGTAGCCGATTGTAATTACGCTCCGTAGACAAAATCTTGTAAAGGTCGGGGTTCAGAGAAAGTTTTTTTCCTTTGTCATCCACTTTTCCCGTGCTGTATATCTCTTCCATTTCCGATTCTAACTCTGTTAGCTTCCTCAGCGTTTCGGCATCCTTCGGAGTTGCGGTTGAAGTAATGAACTTGATCTGACGCGCGGTGTCTGCTGAGAGCTTTGAGGTATCGAAATTGGTCGCATTCTCACGCATTTGTTTGTAGAAAGCGGAGAATACCAAACTTATGTTCGTTTTCATCGCTTTGTTGTGGTCAGTCAGGTTTGTAGCGTAGTTCCATGATGCGACAGACGTTTTGTAATCCTCTTTGGGTACAATATCGTTGTAATTTTTGAGGAAGTCCTTCGCTGCCAGTTCCGCCGCCTGATCAACTTCACTGAAGGTTGGAAACGGCGCTAGCGCGACAAAAACAGCAAAGAAATGAAATATATGGAGTTTCATTGTGAGGACGGAATGCAAGCTTCGCCGCAAGCTTCGGTTCCAACAAAGAAGTGGGCGTTTTTCCGTTGTGTACTGTCCTTGGTTAGAGATGTCGCGCGCCGTACGAGCGCGTCAAATTACGTGTACCGCTGTCACTTTTGAGAAAAGAACAATGAATGTTTTAAAGGATTGTTAATGTCAAATGATTATATTAGTAACATACACAAGCAAAACAAACGTCATCGGAGCCGGTAGCTTGTTTACACTCCTCAAACCCTAAAAAAAGAGGAAGGGGGGTTGTGGGTTGCGAGGAGAACAGAGGGGGGCTGGGGTATGGTCGGAGAAAGAGCTTTTATTCTTCCGCTTTGCACTTGTCCTCGCGCGTTTGCCGCACGCTTTTCGTCGCTAAACTACCAAAACAAAACAACAAAACCAAACCCTCGAAACAGTGAGTTTATATCATTTTTTTTTTGTCGCCCAAAACCTCTTGTGGCTTAGCCATCCGTCCTAATGAAACGGCTCTGACGCTTGACACTTCATAGGCTCGATTTCTGCCGTGCTATCGAACCTGGTCTGCGATCCTCCCTCAAATTTCTTGGTTCAGAGGAGGAGCGCACACTCATGTCCTGAACAATGGTTGTGAATAAAAAAACTCAAGGAACATTCAAGCAAAATCTTCGCCAAAATTTGATTTCTTTCCTTTTCCTAAGCTTAACCAGTATCATTTTTTTAGCAGATTCTCATATAATTCATCTAGTAAGACGATGAAACAGGGCAATAATAAGAAAAAAAAAAGAAAACAAAAAAAACATGCTGTATAATGAAAGTCGCTGGTCGAAGGTTCGAGGCTCCCTCTACTCTGGAAACACGGCCTCTTATATACATGCTAATCAAGACCCCGACAATAAAATGTACTCTGTTTAGCGGTTCACGGCGGCTCGTTTCGGTGAGCTAAGCGAGTGCTATCTCAAAGCGACTGCGACTCTATAAACTGAATTATACGAATCACGGTTTCGATCTACTGAATATAAAGGCAAACTAAAGAACTTTCAGACTTGAACGCAAGTTGACCTCAATTTCTAATCCTCTCTCGAAATACAGAAATTATAAATTGCAATACCTTTAGAAAGAGAGTTCAGTGCTTCTGCAATAGATCTCTGAAGGGTCGTTGATCTGTCTCTCGCTTGAACCAAGATTCGAGGGAAAAATCTTTCAATATAGACCGATACAACGCCACCTCGGACTTCTTTTCCTTATAGTAGAGAAATCGAACCGTGTACAGTTTACAAAATACTCAGCTGAAGTGAAAAGGTACCTGCAGCAGTTAACAAATTTGCTACAAAACAAATAAGTTAACGAATCTTGCATTGACTAAATGAAGCAGGGGATTTCAGTTTCTAAGAAATTGAAACTTACGAGTCATCCGTAACTCGGAAAGCCGACAGACCGACCATCGAGTTTTAGCCCATATTTCATTGATAAGTCCGCTCACGAAACGTTAAATTATTTTCCTTAAGTCCGATTTCGCTTCTCCCTCTGGACCAGTCTACGTTCCTCACTGAGACGAGACGGTTGATCACGCAAGGAGCAGAAAATGTCCTTGACATAGCGCGAAATTTCGTATAACTGTCGTTTTTAAATGGATTGAATCGAAATGATCTTCTCTTGCTATCTGGTTAGCTGGACACTCTGTTTACTTGGGGGCTGTTTGTTTACGATAAAATTTAAACATATCCTTATCTAGAAGATTTATAAGGGCTTTCTTACCTTGGCGTTGGGAATATGAATGCAAATAACATATTTGCATAAGCCATTCAGTTAAAAAATATTGTAAGCAGTTGATAATTTCCTATTTCGATGGCGGTCGTATTTTGTAATTAGAGTGATTGTTATCGTTTCTTTCTAAGAGAAAATACAGCCCATTTAACTCCACAGTAATTATGGCATATTATCCTATCGCGAGTTCCACATGAAAGCAGATGTTCAGTTTCTACGGTGATTAAAACTTGCTGCGAAGTATTTCAATTATCTTGCGGTAAGATATATTTCTATTATGATAATCTGCTTGATGAATACAAGTAATTTGATCTGGTAAAAGTTAATCTCGTAAAGGAATTCCTGGAAATTCCTTCTTCATATACTTCGGATTCTTTCCAGGTTCGTTTTTATATCAATTTCATGTCTAGCTCACGATCAAAAAGATAAATCTTGATTTTTAGTTTGGCACGTTCAACGCCTCTTTCTGTGGGGTGTAAGCGGCTTGTACTTTTCGTCTTCCGCGCTGGGTTTGTGGTCGATTGACCTATATGGGCGGCGGGTAGTTCTTTTGGGGGCGGTGCCTTGAATTCTGTGTTTATTCTGTTGTTATGTAGCAGACTTTGGGGGCTGTTTTCGCTTAAGTTATCTTTTTGAGTATGGTTCTGATTTACGCAACGGTTTCTTTGTAATTTTTGTGCTGTCGGTCTTCATTTTGTTTTGGCCGATCTTGTCTGCAGGGGTGTGGAGTTTTGAGTAGAGAGTCGTTTTGGAATAAATCAACAAGCCGGGGGTACATGCTTGGTGTGCGGGAATTGTTTCGCGTAGCTCGGCATGATTCAGTGGCTAAGTGGGAGATCGTGACGTTGATCGGGTGTTGACAGCTTGCTAACTGTCACCTTCATGGGCTGGAAACCGACGCTTTCCTGGAGAGTTGCGTTAGACCCTTAGCTAGCATGTTGTATTAAGAACTTAAGAAAGGAAATGTAGACGGAGAGTATTAAGGGAACAAGGAGTGTTAGAAATACCTCTAACGCGTTTCCCGAAATCCTTGACAGCTAGCAACTTGAGATATTGAGAGTTTGGAAATTCAAAAAATTAAAAATATCAAGAACTGAAACATTTTTTTTAGTCAACGCCGCACATCTACGTTAGGGATTTAGATTTAAAGTGTAGCTTCGGCTCCATAGATTAAACGAAACTTTCCCAAAGGCGAAAAGTCTCGCGAGCGAGCTCTCGCGTACAAGCTTTCGCGTGCGAGCTGTCGCGTGTCTATTCGCTCGCTCTCCGAGCACCTGCCAGGCACGCCACCTGTTTTCAAACAACTTCCGATGTTTCGGTGGTAAGTTGTTTATAGGTCTGAAATAATTTTACGTAACACTGCACTAGAAGCGGTTCACGACTCCCATGTCTCTTATTTGCTCCGTAAAAGTTTTCCCTGTGATCAGTGGATCATACCCACCAGTTAAACTTATCATAGAAGTGATCCCTGAATTTAGAGCCATGTCTGTCACTTCCATAATGGCCAAGTGTAAGGTAGTTCATGCTGTCATGACCGCAACACCAACAAAAACAATTTTAAAGTGAGTTAACTTACATTTTCCTTCGATTTATACAAGAGGCTCCGAGTGTCAACAGTCTGTAAGGGTGCCCGACCTTCTTGGCTCCCAGTTTTTTGGAATTACCATCGTACTTTACTAGTTTTTTTACTCTTCTGTGGAGAGTATTTTCTTGACGCCTTCGTGGAGGGATTTCTAATTTAAGATTTGCCTCTCATCGGATGTGTGTGCAGGAAGTTGTCGCATCAATATAGCTTGTCCCCCTGAAAGTCGCCTCCGCTATTCTTTTCTTACGATGATGACGATCAGAGGTGTGGCAAGACAAAAGTGACGATGGTGCTTTCGAAAATATCACTTCAGTTAAATTGAGAGCAGAGAACATTAAATAATTGCAGAGGACTTACAAAATCCTCTGAGGACCGCTGTACGATCGAACCTTTTCGCAGGACTGATGTCAGAGACTGTAAATATATCTTGAAAAGCTAACCGGAAGTCAGAATGAGAGGTTGTTTTGGAAAACCGATTGGTCGGTTTTGCCGTGGTGATAAAATTGATATTGCACAGCAGTCGGTAGGAAAGAATATCCAACGGCTTAGGGCTTTGCAGTCATGTTTAAAATCGATTAACCAAAACACACACATCAAAAAGGCATGATTGAAACGAGTTGTTATTCTTGCCAAAATTTAACGAGGAAAAATATCATATCTGACCATTCAGGTGTAACTATATGCACATCTTAAAAATTGTCTCGTCGGGTATAGGAAAAATATATACTATATATTAATTACGTTCAAACTGACGAAAAGTGAAGAAATAGTCATTATTAATGTGCCAGCTGAGTTCAAAGACCACGCATGCGCATGCGGTCTTACTGTGGTTACCGGTCGAGTGTCCGTGTCTGGCAAAGTCGTTGGAACCACGCATGGGTCATCCTCAGGTCCCGGATTTTCAGGCCAACCAATGGCATACTTTCTGGAGCATCTTTGTTTTCTAAGCCACAAATACAAGGGCCAGAAGTACTCTTTCATGGGTCTCACATCCATAGTCCTCTTATCAGTGAGCCTTTCTAAGGCCTCGGGCCAGGGCCTGCTCTTTCCTAGTTGCAGCATCTCGCTATGAGAAGAACAACGAAAACTTTTAGAGATAACATAAAAGTTTCTTTGTTCCTTTCAGCTCCAGTCCTTACCTGATCTTTTTGCCCGCTTCCTT
This sequence comes from Pocillopora meandrina, assembly GCA_942486045.1. Lineage (NCBI taxonomy): Eukaryota > Metazoa > Cnidaria > Anthozoa > Scleractinia > Pocilloporidae > Pocillopora > Pocillopora meandrina. The sequence goes on from CALNXJ010000047.1 coordinate 304,584, forward strand.
AGACTGGTAAATGGAGCACTGGTGAAGAGGCCCCTCGACGCCTGCTAACTTACAGGCCGCTTTGTGGAATTGAAACTGTAACACGCTGCTGATGAAGTACCTGATGGAAAATAGGCCAAAAAGCCTTCGACTTCAGTGGAACTTTGCGACAACACCCCCACCTTATATTTTTAATGAAAAGTCCGGCTGGGTTACCAGCCATTTCCGGTTCTTTTTCAGGATAAGCGTGCGTTAGGTGGAACACACGCAAGGAAAACAAGCGAAATCGAACCTCTAGCGCGCCTCTTGCTTAGGTATCGGTCATTTTTTATCGCCAGGGGAGGGAGGGGGGAGAAGATGAACGGGCAATCAAAGGAGAAGTGGGGGGTTCAGGAAATAGACTGCCAGTGAGGGGAAATCATTTGATACTGCAAAATCTAAAGGGAGATCAGGTAAATTTTAATGTGAAACAACAAAACTCCTCCGTCCCCCCTCCCTTAATAAATAATGACTGGCCCCTTAGATACAAAGGAAGGGAAAGGCCTACTTCTCAAGCTAAAGTAAGTACTGAAAGTGAGAAGAACCCAAGCAACTCGCGCTCAAAAATAAAGCATTTTTCTTCGCCATTAAGTATAAGCTCACTCGAATCCCAAGTATTCCGAACAATTTTTGCTTTTCCTGAATGTTTGAGTTATGTAGTAGCAGTGCTACTCAGAGACATAAACATCTGAAAACGCTATATATTAACACGACATGCAGACCTACTGAATGCCATAGCGAGAGGATTGAGCCCGCAAGACAATCCAAGGGCGTTGAACGTTACATTATGAGTCAGATAATGTAAAACGTTTACACACCGTATGTATGGCACGTCGTTTGGTACGTGATACTTAGCCCCAGGATCAAAATCCTTTTCTGTTCTCTCAATAGGCGGTTTGATGCCCTGGTACCTAGTTCTCAGTTCCCACCATTCAGTGTTATATTCGCTAGGTTGGATTTTTCCCGCGAAAACTTTCCATCGCCATTGGTCGATTAAATATCCAAACGGCAAGAAAACAATACTGCTGAGTGCCGCCTTCATTAGATTGTTTATGTCAGCTTCTGCAAAAACATGTTAAAATAAATAAATAAATAAATGAAATCGCGCTCAAGGTAAATATTTCGTCTCTGTTCCCTTTACATGCCGGCTGAGCCCGCAATGGTGATGAACACTACATTAACACCATGACGACCATAAGTTTTCCTTGTTGCTTCCTCTGTCACGCAAAGGTGCTCTTTCAGCCTAAGTTGGAAAGAAGGCAATGTTGCGTGACAGATAGTGGTAACAGCACAGGTAGCCCAAGACGTTGTCATGTATTTGGATTTGAATGAGAAAACTGTTGCAAATAAAAGAGATATATTCCAGATTTAAATGAAAGGAAAAAAATTGCTTAAGTCGTCGTTTCCTTGACTTAGGTGTGGTTCTCGATCAAATCAAAGCGTTTTCGGTGGATTTTGCAGTTAAATTCCAAAGATTAGATTGTTAATTCTCCTCTCCAGCTGCTACACATTTCCTTGTAAATAAGATAAGAGAATTTGGTGCTATACCAAGATTACAAAGATAAGTTACATGTTAATCAGTCGTGGGAGTTGAGGGATATAAAAACAAGGCGTGGCAGGAGCCCATCACCCCGGGCTCCTGGGCTTGGATACTTAAAAATAAAACAAAAACAAAAACGAAAAGTAAAAGACAAAGCAACATCTGCACAGTTTCAAATGGACTCAAACAAAACATTCGAGACAAGGAAACGCACGACTGAAGTCCAATAAGTTTTTACACTTCTGTATTTTCTTTTCCCGGTTAATACCGAAAAATTTTTCGGTTTCCGAATGCAACAAGTTTCTCTCATGCAAATCATTTCATGTCTACTGCTACGTAATAGAAATGTGAGTCATTTCAACCCTTTAACTCCTAACAGTGACCAGCGACTAATTCCTCCTTACAACAACGCCCCTGAATCACACATTAAAGTCATAAGTCACCAAGTAAAGAAGATCCTGCGAGATATGGAGAATGTACATACTGATGTTAAGGTGCAAAAGGCAAAAGGTTAACTCGCGCGTCGAGCTCGGTACACCTGTGGTCCTAGTATTTCTTTCTTCTCACCTTCGTCATGAGAATATTCCTTTAACAATCCAATCTTAACAAGATGCTGTGGAGTAGAAACTGAGAGAGATATGGTATCACCAACAGCTTCGTGAAATCCTGGGTTTGCGCTGTCACGAAAGATGTAGGGTTGATCCCAGTATGACAAGAAATAGTAAATGTGACCCATCTCATGATGTGTCGTGACAAGCCAGCCTTGCGTTACCTCAGTGCACTGTTTTATTCTGAAAAAGAAAACGTAAGCAAATTGAGTAATAGGTGGGCAAACAAACGAACTAAGAAACATTAGCTGAAAGATTGCAGCATGCAGAAGATCTTCTCCACATATATCTTGCGTATCTAGTAGATTTTGACGCAGGGTGCTCCTCGCACGGACGCACGCACGCACGAACGCACGGACTCACAAGACTCTTCGTTTTCGCGAAGTCACAAAACCTAACAGCTGAGCCTCTAAGGTCTCCGTCCAAAACCTCGCATTTGCCCCTGCTTGCCTGACAAACGCAAAAGAGGAAAAAAAAAAAAAAAAAAAAGAAGGAAAAGAAAGAGAGAAAAAAAGTTGACGCCGGTCGGTGGCATTCTAATCGCCTATCTAACAAAGTTTTGCACGAAAAGCGAGGTCACGAGTTTCTACTCGAGTTCCAAATAAACGAGACTGGCGGGTTTGCGCACAAAACGAAAAGATCATTAAACCAGACAGAACAAAAGAAAGCTAAATCACGGGGATGACTATTACTCACTCTCAGGTCAGGGATCATGAAAGGTCTACGGAGAGAAGAATTTTCTGACAGGTTGCCAGATTTCCCTGCTTCCTAGCAGAGTTACAGAGCTTAAGGACTTACCCACTTTTCTCTGCCAAGGAAAAGTCATTTATTTGTAAGACTAATTCCTAGCGTGCCCCCAGTTTCCTGTCTAAGACCATTCTGGGAAGGCCCCTATTACTAATTTCACGTTTCTCATATCAATTTCAAACCGAAGAAGTACATAACGTGGTTACTATTGTTTATATCCATTTAGAGAACTTCGAACTTTTCAAGTGGCTAGGATCGAATTGCCCACGTGCTACGTGCGGACGATGGGTCATATGAGCTGATCGACAGGGGGGGTAAGCTCTAAGATACCAGTTGGAAGGTAAGACGAGTAGACATTTAAAATTAGTTAGTGCTTCGACACGACTGTTTCTTCGCCCGTGGAAAACTATGAGGGGCTATTAGGCAACGCAAGTCAGCGAGAGGTCTGTAAGAGGCCTAGCATTGATAATGAATGCGCGCTAGTCTGCTATATCCCCGGCAAACTCTCCCCGACTCGTTTTCAAATCTTCCCGCGGGCGGAATTTCGAAAACGCGTGTCATGCTTCGCTAATAATAAAAGCCTGCCCGCACGTCAAAAATACTCTCGAAAAAGAAAACAAAACGATAGTGACAAACACCACAGATATGTTTGGAATGCCGCCTTTCCCAGATAGATAACGCGTCAACAATGAATACCGCTTACTTCAAAAGGCGAAAACAAACTACGGGAAATGTTTTTGAATCATAAATCGCGAATGATCTTAAAATAGCTCGAGTTATTTCTGTAAGTATCAGATCAGCTTTACCATTTGAGAAAATTGATGAAATACTGGAACGAATTGATGCAACAAATGATCTTGCTTCATTAATCTGGAATCGCAGAACTACCTAGTGGTCATTATTTTCACTTAAAGAGGATGTTTGATTACATCCTTGCGTGAAATTTCCGTTTTCAGTCAGATTACCAACACTCCGCTGGTCGCTCGATTTGTGTCAAGATACAACAGATTCGTGATTATCTTATCTAAGTGAACAGCCCTTGGAACACACTTGCTTTGATTTTAATCGGAATGAAGCAAAGCTATCTAAATGACGGGAAGTTATTTCCTAATCTCGAGATTAATACATCCGCCACGGTGGGATTGTACGGGAAAGAGGTTGAGGGCTGCATGAGTTTTAAGGGCTCTGAGGTGGCTTACCTTCTCTGACTAAAAAGGCGCGAACAAATATTTTGTCAACCATCGTGGAAATTCGCAAAAAATGCGCGCTGTTTGAAGTTTGGAAACCCTACTTATCTCGAATTTCGGTATTACAGGAAATTGCACTTTTTAAAAGCTGTGAAAGCAAGTTTCGAGAAAGTTAATTACTTTCGTAAGAGAAGGTCTATCAGGTGAGAAAGTACAAAAAAAGAAGAGATTAGTTGATCATTTAAATTTCTTGGTTTGACGGTGGAAGTGGAATAAATTATATTACAAACTTTTATGAATGGGTCGTAATCGACGTCAAATTAAAGCTGGTCTTGGGTTATATTTTTCTTGAAGGAAAAACTCGCTATTGCGTGACTGTCACGCAATCATAACCTTTACAAATCTAACTTCCTAACGTTCCACAGTATATTTTTGCCTTACCTTACATCCTTTTCTCCATCTTTGGTTTCCACATAAAAATCCCAGGCAGATGCATGACAAACAACATCGCGTCCTTCGGGTTTCTTGGTCATCGATCTTTGCACAAAATTATTTGGGAGTTTCTCCATTCCGAGCGACAAGAAAAATGATTCGGTGATCTCAAACATACGATCTACTGTAAAATTATCATCATTCATCTGCTTAGTAACATCAAGGCTTGATTTGTCCTTGATCGGTTCGACTAGCGGATAAATATTCGTCCAGGATTGTGCCCACATATTGCCCAACAAATGAGCTGGGATGGCATCTTTCTCTTTTACTAGAGGGTATTGCTTCATAAGCTGAACCCTCACATACGCATGTAATTCTTTGTAAAACGGCTCAAGATCTTTCCAGAGGTTTTCTACGATCTCGGGCAGATTATCAACCTCGTAGAAGGATCGCCAATATTCGCCGTAGTCGCGAAAACCGTTGTCGCGGGCGCCTTGGTTTGACAAGTTCACGTATCGTTCATAAAGGGGACGAATTTTTGGGCCAACAACGTCACGCCATTCCTGCCACGCGAACTTCAAGCGATCGTGTCTCTGTGACGAAGCCATTATTTCTGTTAGATTCGGTGACAAAGACAAGTTTTTCCCTGTCTCTGCGTCGAAAACTTGAGATGAACTAAAAATATTCTGCATTTCAATCTCAATATTTGCGAGTTCTTCCCGCTGCTGTTTATCTTTCAGAGTCGCAGATGTGCGAAGCAACTTCAGCTGTCGTTGAAGTGTCTCTGGTAAACCCTCAAGATTGCTGAATCGCGACGCATTCTTCCGCGCTTCTTCGAGGAAAGTTTGAAAAGCCAAAGTCGCTACTTTCTTTCCGGATGCTGCTTCTTTAGACGAGACATCTGTTGAATACTTCCAATCTGCTATCTCCCTTTTACTTGCTTCTATGGGTGCGCGCTGGTTAAAATGCTTCAGAAAGTCTTTCACTTCGCTGTTGGCTTCAACAAGCGAGAGTTGCGTGAAAGCAACCAAACACAGAACTGAAAACATCGTAAGGAAAACAGGGACGAGATCACAGACAAAGTGCCACCGCGATTGAATGACCCAACGCCGCTCTAAGTTACGATGTAAGCTGATTAATTTTTTCCCCTCAAACGTCTAACTCTATGACGCCTACGTGTTGAGTGTAACAAGAAACCTTCAGATTTGACCTCACTATCCGTGATGATTGCCAAAATAACCTTGAAGGGCGATAATATTATTTTTTCAGGACACAAATGTATGACCCTACAGAATTAGAATTGACCATAGAAGCGACTGCAATCTCTGAGACAAAACCATTAAGCTAATCGGCAGACTTGAAATGATCTCAGATAATGTTTTACAGATATAGCTTAGTGAATTCGCGACATGCCGATAGGATTCCATCACAGTTGTAATGAGACACCCTTCCAATAACTAAAATAATTTTTCTTCTACAGGAACCCAAGGTTTTACATCAACGACAATGCCACACTTTTATTATGATTTGAAGACTTCGATGTGATCGTCAGTTCGGAAGAGGAGTGACTTTCTGGGTGGGGCCGGTCGTTCTGGTCTGCCATCTCGGATTAACAGGGAGTCTGCCGGATGAAGAAACAAATCTGCTTGGCTCCCACAAAGCTCGTCAAATCTCCCGAAAAATAAAAAAGATTGACAAACATGTTATAAGAAGGAATAGAAATCAAATAAATTTCATCTCATAGCCTTTTTTTCCAGATTTATTACACTTTTGCGAACTCTTTTTCGACTTCGCGCCCCTGGGAGGGACAGGTACGAAGATTTAAGGGGTGGGGAAAGTGGGAAAATAATGCAGAGAAAAAACTAGCCCAGAATTCCAAAGGTTGTGTTTGACTCGGCAGAACCATTCATTTATTCCGAAATTTAGTAAATTTTGATTACAGTTTTACCGAAATAATTATTTTAAAGAAGTTTTAGAACCGAACTGCAATACCACATAAGCGGACACTTTCTCCTCACCAGGTGAAGTACGCAGCCCCTATGACTCTTGTTGAGGGTATTAGCGTAAGAACTGGCAAAGAGAAATATTTGTCTAGCACTTATATGCAAATGTCCACTTACTCTCGGATTGTTACTTAGTAATTTGGAGAATCTACGTATTTTCGTAAAGTCTTTGAAAAACTACAACATTTTTCTTTTTTTTTTTTTTTTTTTTTTTCTCGGTGAGGCCGCCAACAAATTAGACGCTCAGTAATTTACACGTTTGGCCGTCAAAAACGAGCTTTCACTCATTCACGCGATCCTTGTCAAACCGGAAATAATTACTCATTTCATCTTTCAAGTCGATTGTTTTTTTTAAATTGAAAAGTCTTGAGATGTCTGGGCGTTTACATGTCCTACATGCGAGGCTTGCCTTTAAGTAGATTACCCACCTCTGTGAAAACCAGCGTTGTAGAGCGGTTTCGCACGCGAGAGTTCAGACTGTTATGTCTCATACTGTGAACACTACCTCACTCGAAGCGAGATTTGCCCCTGAAACTGTTTCACAGCCAGGGTTCGGTTTCTTACTCCACTGATATGAAAGACCAGACCCAAACAACATCTATGTCGTCTTTTCACGTGAACAGAGCCATCTCCATCGTTTAGCATAAAAACATGAAACTACGTAAACATCACCAAATTTGTCTGTGTGTGTGAGTAGACTTGTCTCATCTATCAAACGCTTGCAAGTCAGTCTTGGACATTAGAGAGCTGTCACAGGAAAACGAATCAAAATTTTTCCATTATGACTGCCTAGGAAATCTTTTCAAGAAATAGTCGTTGGTGTCAGTTCGGCTTGAAATATACTAATTTAAAAATCGAGAAAGATAAAAATGAGCACATGACTGACATGATGAATTCTCCATCTGCCAATCACGACTGTATATTCAAGTTTTCTCGTCCTACGATCATATATTTGCGATAAAAAACACACACCCTTAGCAGCTCAACTTACGAGCAAGAAAAGGTTTTCAGGTGCACTGCTCCCATGATACCTACAGCAAGAGACTTCTTTATCTGCTTAGTAAACAAACTAAAGTACACGTTTGATGGGCTTAGCTGTTATGTTCTTATATGCTCAACTGTAAAAAAACACCGGCCAACTCCCTCTTCATTTATGTGATTTAGGTCGCTTAACGAAGTATTTAACTTTTCACTCTGCTTGGATCTAATTATTCAATACCCCTTTCACAAAACTTTAATTTTTTTAAAAATTTATTTATTTATTTTTTTACTTCACTGCATCATACTGTAGGGGCGCTGGTCACGATAATCTGATTTGCATAAAAAAGGCAGTCTGTAGCACCCACCTTTCCCCACACCCCACTAATGACGCGACTTTTCTATCATTCGACTGTTATTGGGTCAGGGGAGGGGTAGATGCGTAGTTTCTCAGTTACTGACACTGATACATCAATGTAAGACGAAGAGGTTTCTAACAGACTCAACAAAGCTGTATATTGCTAAAACGTATTTTATTAACAGTTTATTTGAAACTCAGATCAGTTTGATCAAGCAAAAAAAAAGACGAAAAGGTCACAAAAGATACACTATTGCGACTAAAATACACAGGCCCCTATGACAAATTATCTCTTTTCCTCAGAACATTAAGACTCTATATACCTTTGTACAAAAGCGAAATCTTAACTGATACAGGATAGACAGAACCATTCGTTTACCAGTGCGTTCGCGTGACTCCAATGCTTCCGCTGTACAACAAAACATTTGAACACAGACTCGATGGCTGAGAGAGTTCTAGTACGGACTACATTGCGTGACTAAGTTGCGTAACTTTCACTTCCAACACCTGAGCCATCCACGAAGCAGGCCAGTTTGCATGGTCACGCGTCAAGAAACTATACACAACCGATACGTTGCCATTTGCCCCGGGTTTTTATCCTACCGTGGCTATCTTGCATTCACTGGAGAAAACTGTATATTGCAGGAGTAATCGATTTGCTGGGAAGAAACTGTCAGTTGCGCGGAAGACGCACATGACAGGCGCATAACTCTCGCGGGAAACGCGCGTGGACGAGAAAGCTTTATACGCCTTACTCATACCGCTTGTACCGGGTGAAGAAGGCGGAAATTGCTTTCAGAGTTCACTGCATAGGAACAAAGTAATCGCATTGATATAACACCTCATCAGAACTTTGTACTGAAAGAATGCCACGCCAATTAAACAAGAAAAGGCTTGAAACTGCTACAGGCACAGGATTAAGTTTCCACGAAGCAAAGCGTGACTGCTCTGTAGTTAATTACAACAGATTTCTAATCCAGGAACAACCAGAGGTGCGACAGGTATCTGCAGAATTCTTGTGTCACGCAACGTAGTGGTACTGGTTAGGAAACTCTTTATCCCTTTCCATGTAGTCACGTTCTATCAGACTTTCAATGCGTTTCTTAAGGTCTGTAGGCTATAAAAGAAGACAGTAAAGTTGTAAAAACCAGTTCAAAGGCCCCAAGTGTTCTGAGTGTTCAGAACACTTAGGGGTTGAATGAAAAACTGGGCTGTGCCTGTCTATTACTGGGAAAACAAGTATTGTGTCGTTGGAACTAGAAATCACAAACAACCGGAATGAAACTGAGTTTGACAACAACAACAACAACAACAACAACAACAACAACAACAATAACAACAACAAAAGCAGACTGGGAAGTGAGGCGTTGGTTTTCCCCTCTCCCCCGCACGACCTTTCTGAAGAAGGTACATTTATGTAGTGGTACAGTTAAGGATTTTAGCGGCGCTTCTAGAGCTGCTGTCGTACCCTTTGGAGGGCTTGGAAGAAAAGTGGCAGAAAAGAGAAGAAACCACAATTGTATCTGCCGCTCTAATCTTTTATTTCTGAATCATTTGCTTGAGTAGAATCACCCAAAAATTTGTTGTTTTGCAATGAGTGGCCAAAGTCTCGGAACGTACAATTACTTTTATAAAGTTTTCTGTAAAAACCTTCATATATCTCCTTTTCTCCCACATTTCAATTTTGCGTAGTGTTTACAAAATGCTCACTAATTTCAAGCAACTTCATTCGAGGAAAGGGTAGAATTCTAAGTAACTTATGACAGAAGGTGAATGATAAAATTTGTGTTTACTATGTGGAGTGGAGAGCTGTCTACCACCTAAGGGAAGGCGTGCCAACGACATAAGCTCTTCATGAGTCGTATAGACCATAATAACCTTGTAGTCTCGTTCTCCCGGTGAAGGCCATGTAACGGTAACGAGAGAAGGCTTCAAAAATTCGTCATATTCACGCTTGTATAAACTCTTGATTACCACAGAGAAATCCTATTAAACCTCTCGCGGATTATGCGTCGATCAATTCAAAGCTTCAACGTCTTTCCAAGTTTGTTCAAACTTCCGTCCCGCCTCCCCTCTACCCTCGGGCCAAAATACCCCACCTTATTTTTTTCGTCACCAGCAAAATCAGCGACCGTGACTTTCTACACATTGACCAAGCTTTAAAACCAAGAACTATTTAATTGAGCAAAATGAGACACTTTGATCATAATATTTTCGGCATAATGCTACGTTTCAGGGTTGACACTCAAAAGCATATTGATCAAATTTTCGAGCATAATTTATCTAACCTTGCAATTTAGGGTGTTGTAGCCCCGCCCTTTTAATAAGGGGCATCCCTAGAGAAGGGCTCCGCTCGACTGTGAGAGTAACGTGAGTAGCTGAAAGGCCTTACCTTCACAGGGAATTTAAGCTGGTTAAATAATTCTGTCACCAGGAGCGTGTGACTGAGGGTCTTGCGAGTTTTCATGATACGGACAATGGCTGCGTCAATCTACAACGGCAAAGAACAATCGTTTACTCAACCACTGAATCCTTTCATAGTGCAATTCTGAAGCATGAATGGGCTCAGCCAGAGTGGTATATACCTCAATATACCGTAGCTAAACCGGAAGTGGACTATACAATGCGGGACCCACAAGAACTTCAATTGACACCAGGTTCAAGCCCTTCACCCATTATTATTAATATTATCATTATAAAACAAGATTAATTAAGAAAAACTATCTACAGGTCACCTGGTATTGTCGATCCTGGAACACTCGCTCTGTTGTGTTAATATTCTCCTCTTGCTAAAGAACCAAAAAGAAAAAAATTCCTGTTAGAAAACACGGTACCTACCCTAATGAACCGACTTCTGTAATTCATTTATGACAGTGTGACGCATCGGAATCAAAAGGACGAAAAGAGCCGCAATTGAAATTTTGGAACCTTTCGTGGAGGCTGGTCTGCCCAGAGATCTTCTCAGTTCTCTTTTCTTCTCTCTGGTAATGAGATCAGAGAGCAGGCGCGAGCAGAATGAGGACACGAACGAAATGAGAAACGCAAATGATACAACAAACGCGAACACAAGGGCATGAACTTATGAAAAGGAACATTAGCGTGGACAGACCCATCTAAAACCAAGAGTTAGCACCAATTCGAGTGACAATTTTGGTCCTGCTCAATTTGTTTGTTGCGCAACAGAAGCTACTCTTTTCGGTAGGTGATTCTCTCTTCCCAACCAAAGTCTGTCGTAAAAGTAAACAGATACCACCAAAAAATAATCAAACGAGTAACTAAATATAACATGAGAGGGCGTCGCGCGAATTCAAGAAGCTTTCGTGGAGCGTGACATTGGTTTCGTTTCTCTCGCGCGAATGACTGAGCGGAAGAAGAGGCGCAACTCTCGGCCTGTCTTACCGTCTCTTTGAGTTGTATTTGATTAATTTTGATTCGGCAAAGTTTGTGCTTGAACTCGCTGTTGAAGAAGAACGTATCGCCATCATCGACATCACGGCCCTTAAAAATAAAGAGAAACGAAGTAAGAACCACTAGCAAAATAAAGAAGAACGAATTCAAGATGTCACCAGGAAAGTTCGGAGTTTTCTTAACGCCCAGTGTGCAGGATAAACCCTTCCACCCTTAAGAGTGACTAGCGACTAACTTCTCCTTTAAAAAGTTGCAGAGTGTTCTTTTGTTATAACAACCAAGTCTCTTCACTCTTTGACCTCTAAGGGTGACTGGCATCTAATTTCTCCTTACAATATCACCCCTGAATCTAAGATCACAGTCACGAGAATAAAGGAAACGATCACCAGCTAGACAAGCTCTTGATTGTTAAACAAATTCTCCTTGTCAGCACCATAGGAAACGTATAGAGAGCAGTATGGAGAATATGCATATTGATGTTAGAGCGGAAAGAGTAAAGAGGTAAACTCACAACCTTTCGTGATATTAGGAAAACTCGAGAAAAAACCTTGCAAACCACTGACTCAACTTGCAAGTTTTCTCCGCTTATCCCGAGTTATTACGTATTGGAATCCCAGCCTCCTTTGAACCCTTCAGCAAAACTTGCTCTAAAATTATGCTCTAAGTGCAAGTTTACCTTGGGTTTCTTGACTAGAACACGCGCTTTACCACAAGCAAGGGATTGTAACGTCCGTCTTAGTTCACCTTCCTCTGTTAAAAAAAAAAAGCAAAAGAGGGAAGGAGGAAGGGGGGGGATTAGTACAAGAGAACCCTGACAATATTCTGGCTTTCCCCTCATAGACGAAACTTTACAGGATCTCTCAAAAGACAAACAAGAAACAAATTCTCTTAAAACAAAGTTAGTATAAATTTTTGTTTAGCTTTAGCCATATATGTTTGTACAACACCCAGAAAATCCTTCACTTTGATATAACAGGAGAAATCCTATCAACCGTATCCTAGACTTCCTCTTCAAAACGCAGAGAAAAACGTGGGGGAATGGGTGTGAGAAGTTAGGCTTGTCGCCTACAGAGGATGATTTTACAAGCGCGTTACCAGGCTCTCGTTTGGGGTAAAATTAAAAACTGACAAAATAAGCAACGAACATGGAAGAAAGATGGTAAGCGAGTTGAGGGGGCAGGGCACATAAAGGAAATAACTGATTAGAAACTTTTCCCGCAAAGGACAAATCCATGACCCGCAGTTCCTTTAAAAATGAGAAATTTCAAACATGTATCAGGATAGAAAATCGGGATTGTAATGGCAAACTGTCATCATAAATAATTCTAGGGAGCTTACGTATGGAAATTTCGTAACAGTTTCTGATTGTTTCTACAATTTTCCTGCTTTAGGGCCTCACCTATCCCTGTGGCTTGCTTGATCTCGTCAAAGCCAAAAGTCTCTCCTGTATTGAACATCAACAACACCAAAGTTTGAAACAACGACACCTGAAGTTCTTTCTTCTCCTGTTGGAAAGAAAACAACAAATATCTTTAAGGCTGATAGAACTGTCCTCATAACGGTTAGAATAATGTATTCACCTTCATGCTTCACACCCCAAACACACACACGCGCATATCACGCACGCACGCACGCATCGAAAAGGGAGCTAGTCCTAAAAGTCCGTGATCCATTCCTCTTCAAGGGAACATATTCAAGCCAAAATATAGGAAACAAAAACTGAAAGAGTGCCTCTTTCAAAAGCCCTTGGAAGGGCGAGTTAGGGGGGGAAACCACAAGAATGAAATAACTCACATCTGCCGTAGGACCAAAGTCGGCCTTAACAACACAGTGACCTAACGTGTTTTGCCACTGAAGCTTTCTTCCGCCATGTTTTCCAATGTAGAACTTCTTAAACGCCTCTTGGTATTCAACCATCTGGAAGTCATCATCAAAAAGTTAATCAAGAGACTCTTAACGACCAATAATTTCAGTATCATCAAGTTCGATGTAAAATTATTATGCATCCTATCCACATCATAAGAAAGCGTTCATTACAAGATTATACTCCTTCATGTAATGTAACGCGCTTTTGAATATACACATCATTTTCAGCGCTATATGAATGTTTTTATCGGAATGTAAATTTATTGTTGGTATGGTACAAAAATACAAGTGTGTCTAATTTCCTACATTGACTCCCAAAGATAACTTTTCATCAATCCTTAAGAGTGACTGGCTTCTAAGTTCTCCTTACATTATCCTCTTTGAATCAACAAGTTAAAGGTCATGAGATTGAAAAAAATTGATCATCAATTTAAGAAGCTCCTGACTTTCAAACAAATTCTCCTTGTCAGTACCACAGCATGAGTAAAGAAAGAGGGGTGACGGCGTTTACGGCTAACGGTTAAAATTTTGGCCAATTTACGGCTAACGGAGAACACCTTTCCATTAATTTCAGCAGATTTTTTTTTGGAGGTTAACTATTTTTGCGACTAGCGGTTTAAATTTGTCAATTTTTAAGCTAAAGTTTTTGGCCGTTTTACGGTTAACGGTTAACCCTATTGATACCCTCTATGAAGAGGGTAACAACAGACCTATGGAAGTATTTTCTGCTAAACAGAGAATGGTTTTCGAGGTCCCTTGAGTTTGGACAGGGTATGACATTTCACAAAACGACTTTCTAAACAGGGTTTCTCACTGGTACGGAGACCTTGAATAGGAACAGTAGGAAGTCATTGGTTTTGGAGAACCGGATCTGAAAATCGCAAGGAATCAATAAACAACCTGGTACCCCATTTTTCAGGTGAACATGTGGAACTGATAGATCATTTGTCTCTCATATTCTTTCATAGTTTTGATTGATTTTTCACAGGACTTTACGTCATTTAATATTCTCTGGACTCATACTTGCGGATAACAAATGAACGACCGTAATGACCAACATACATTGAAGGTGAAATCGTATACTATGAAAGGTGTTGTTACCTCTGATGGCAGATGCACCTCCATTGGAGTGTAGGTTGGCCAGTAACCCATGGTAAGAATGCTGACGACCATGTCTACACTACCTGGGAGATCCTGATGCTGCAGATACTGTGAACAATAAGCAATGTAGTCAATACGCATCTCACTAATTTAAAAGCGTCGAAGTGTACACAGTGACATACAGAATCACCGATTCATTACAGATGCTCCGTCACTATTGAGGTATCTTCAGTTGCATTTTCCGATTTTACAGATTTGAGCACAGAAAAAGAACTGATACGGAAAACAAACGTATCCCCCATGCCTGTAAACTGTTCACTTAGCCATTATTTAGTGAGAAACTTTGCCCAGATCTCCAATTGGACGCTACACGGCCAGGGAATGGGGCTCAAACCCAAAGAGAGAAGAAGCACTACGACAGATTGGTGAAGGCGGCGACTCCATCGACGAACAAACCAACAAAAGCCTACCAAGTAATCTTTCCCCACGTAAAGGAACTCTCAGAGAGATTCTGAAATAAATAGTACCTAACAACAGGAGGTCTAAGCCTGCTTTAAATCTAACAACACAGTAACCTGCATATACTCTCAGTCAAACCAAAAGGGTTCATTTCACAAAGGCGTGGAGTGCAGTAGGGTAAAGAACTTTTCCAAACTATGAATGTCACATTTCGCCCGACATGACAGAGAACGATCGGACGATTTTGTTTGGAAAATTACTCGATGTCGCTTTTGCTGCTCTATTTTAATTCACCTGTTTAAAGTGAACCAGCACATCCTTGGAAAGCTCCATGTCTTTGAACATGCCCTCAAGCTTGCTTGTAAATGCTGCACCACATTCTTGTTTCAATTTAGACAGCATCGATTTTTCTGCATCCACCGACGCACTCTTGCCAACTAATAGTCTCTTTGCCAGGTCTTTCTTGTAAAATGCTTCAAACACATCTTTACCTGAGGATAACAACAACAACGAGGCTTCAAAACAATTGGTCCGCAAGGCGTGCACAATCAGAGACACGATGATCGGTGGGAGTCATCACTTACTTATCAATTCCACATAATACTTTGGTAAATACGTACCATGGATAAATCTGAAGAGCACCATTATTCTGTCTAAAAGTTTTTCAAGTTCCTCTTCAGTTGCTTCCTGTGCAAACAGTTTCAGATAAAAATTAATTTTTCAGCTTCCATTTATGCACACCATCAACTCTAACACCCTAACATCAGTGTGTTTATTCCTCATTCTGTCCTCTATATACTTCCTAAGGTTCTGACAAGGAGAATTCGTTTAACAATCAAGAGCTCCCCTAGTTGGTGATCATTTCCTTAATTCTCGCGACCTTAATGCATGATTCAGGGCTGATATTGTAAGGAGAAATTAGATGCTAGTTACTCTCAAGGGTCAAATAGTTAATAAATAAAAACATATGTGCGTTTTACTCTTTGTTTTGATTTACCTTGTTTCCTGCTCTTAGCTTGGAATCAACAAATTTTGCTATAGAAGGAAAAGAAAGAAAATAAGAAGTTATCAAGAAGTTACAGCACAATACCGCAATGTACACTGCAATGAACCCTTCACTCCATGCTATATGCAACGTATCTTTGGTAACCCTGCGCTTCGTATTTCTTGGCGAAAACATCGGCCGCCATGTTGAAGTTTTACAAATTTCTACCCGGGAGGAGGGGGACATGGACACAAGGAGAGAAGGGGCGAGGGTACTAACCGTGCCCTCCCCCTTTTCACAATCTCACAGTTTGCATTGTATGCTCCAAGGAGCCGGCTATAAAACAATCAGGTGCAAGACAGAAATAACTAATTGTATTGCTTCGTGTTTCATTTACCTATTAGTTCTGCAGGTTTGTTCGGTCTCTTGTTAATAAATGCTTCAAAGGCATCCTACAATGACGGACAAAAACAACAAAGTCAATCTTAAATATTAGGCAAATTTTGCACAAGAGTAAACAGGATCGGCAATTATCCCGAGCTGAAATATGATCTTGAGTAATTGTCATTTAAGCCTTATTTAGTCCACAAAAGAGACTACAAGTATTTAAATCAAACTGTACTTTCAAAGAAACACAACAAAAAGCTGTGCACAGCCTTCCAAACGATGACTGATCAGTAAGGAAAGGCAGAATATGTGGATGTGCGGAATACTTTGTGCAGTCCTTTGCCGGAAAAAAGGCGCCAATAGTTATAAAAAAGAAAGCAAAGAATACGGTTTGCTTTCTGATTACTGCACTGCACGAGAATTACATTGACTCATAATTATTTGGATTATAACCACGCTTTCAAAGAAATGAATAAATTGTCTCATCTGAATTCGTATTTTATCTACGAGAGCACCGGATAAATTGATGACCATCATGTGAACTCAACTGCTTCCAACTTCAAAAAGCCCCTCAAAGGTGAAAAAACCCGTACGTTTGCATTTTCGGTTAGATGAGTAGCACAATCACCATACCCACTTCTGTAACATGTATGGAAAATGTGAAAATTGCTAGTTTGGGACAAAATCGCTTCTTTAGGTTTGTTTTAAACTTACATCTACTATTACAACTGATTTATTTCAAACTATTTTATTTTTGTCACATTTGATTCAAATTTGTATTTACCCATAATCCCTTGTGGGTGTGGTCTTTCACAAATAATCAATTTCGAGTTCACTGACACAGTAAAAAGTAGAAATAATAACATTTTGTATTACATGGAGGCTAGTATCTCCTCAGTGAGATCAACTGGCACTCTAAAAACTGACTCTTTTCGACACGGAGATGAAAAGATGAAGCGAAAATGGCGGAGCAAACAGCAGATTTCACAGCGCTTTTGGTGGCATTTGTGGCGAGAGTCCGTTCTCAATATGGCGTCAACATGGTAAAAAGCGTAGCGACTTGGTCAAAAGTGAATATTTTGGCCGTTTCTGAAGATATGGACCCGAAAACTTGGAAATGACAAGAGAAACTTAAGAGCATTGAAGTGCAATCGATTTCGAAACCCGACTTTGCCGTGTTTGAAGTATAGTAGCGAAGGAGAAGGTAAGTTGATGAAAAATATTATTGCGTTATCAGGTTTTAGAAAACCGTAGCGACTGTTTTACACTAATATTTCTCCGTTTATAGTCAATCCTTTAGACTGATTTTTCGCTATTTTAGAACACCAAGTATGAGCATTTGGTTGATGTGTTTTTGTTCCCACAGGATTCCAGTTCAGTCAATCTACGGACAACAACTTGGTGTACTTCCAAATTCTGAAACGCAGCGTTACACAAAGGATACTTAAGAATGATAAATCTTTTCTATGCGTTTTAATAAACTTGAAATGTCAAAGTTTTGCTCAAATGTAGTGTTTATTGTGTGTTATCATTAGGTGTAATTTGTTTGCTCAAACGAGCTTTCTTTTAACTGAAAAATGTATTTCAAAAATTTTACCACTGAGATTGTGTTACGCGTTACAACCAAAATTGGCTCGATTTTTCATCTTTCACGGGTATTTTCTCGAAGACAGTAATGTGGTTTTCTGATTTTTTGCTTTTACAATAATCAATAAGAACAACTTTACCTGTAAGCAAAGATTTGGCTTCAATGAAAATGTAAAACAGAAGAAATCATTGAAAGTTTGCAGTCAACCCCCTATGGGCATGGTGATTGTGCTACTCATCTTACCATAACTACACTGCTATAATCCCACGTGCAACATGCAGGTGAAGATATCGAGTGTTAGAAAGAGAGAGGGAATCCTAACACATTACCAATTTCTTGACAACAAAACACAGTTCTACCTTCATTGCATTAACAAATTTCTCGCTCTTCATAAAAGCGTCTTCTATGATGCTGTCAAGCTGCTCTTTGAAATCCAGCAAATCTTGTACCATACTTTTATCTTTTTCAGGATCAAGAACAATGCTAGTTCCTTGTTTCTGAAAAGAAAAAAAAACGGGAAAAGAATAAAGCAGGCTTTAAGTGAGTGTCAAAAATCCAAACCCAAAGTGACCACAACGGCCAATCAGAGCAAAGCTTGTCATCATTATTAACCAATGAAAATTCAAAGTAAAAACAGGCGGCCTGCCAAAAGCGCGGGAAAACGCGGGTGACCAGGTCGTCATTGTTGGTTTCAACTTTGAATCTGATTTGTTGAAAAAGTGGACGGAATTTTTTTGGAACAATCACAGAGAGAAGTACCGAAAACAAAAGCAACCCTGAATTACATTTAACTTTCAATTGCACGTTGCTTTCTTTGAGTTATTTTGATAAGTAGGAGGCTGTTAGAGGTGATGCACAGGCAGCTTAAACTCTCGGCATGAAACGAACGTAAACAAGACCTCTGTTCACGAGGATAACCCATATCAACCAAAGTAAATAGTGTCTTTATAAAGCGACAACACACGAGTTTAACGGTAAAATGAAATTCCTGCATCTCCACTTTACCTTGATGTATTCATTGAAAGCATTGCATAATTCATCTTGTCCTCTTTTCACTCTGCTAAACAACTGATATAGTAGGGCCAGATCACCGAGCCTGTAACTTGCCATTAAGCTGTCAAAACCTAAAAGAAAAACACGCCCCCAAAAACACATGATCAGCAGATTTCCAAGATGCTCTAAGTCTAATAAAAGAGAACTTTCGAAACGCGCGAAAGATCAGACGGCAACACAAATAAATGTCATATCAGTTACAGAAGCAAGACTTGTACATGTAAAAACTAACGTTGTCTTGCACGACAACAAAGTTTTTTGTTCGTAATGCAGAAGCATGCGCACATTGTCCAACTTACCACTAAAATACATACATACATACATACATATCTATATATATATATAGGAAGTCTGCAAGTCGATTTTCGAGTGGAACAGTGCTCAATACGTTGACAAAAACAAAACAATATTTTTCCTCTCATAATATTTATATATATATATATATATATATATATATATATATAAAACAGGGTTCGCACTCTTTTACTGTGACAAATTCAAGGACTTTTCCAGGATTCAGAATGATTTTTCCAGGACTTCAAATTTCACGTTAACCCTTTCATTCCCAAGAATTCAAAATAAATCCTCCTTTCAGTCCACTTGCATTTCTCATAACGTGGGTTCTGAAAACTTTATTTCTCGAGTTTTAAGCAGATTTCCAGGACTTAGCAGGACCTGTAGTCTTTTTCCAGGACTTTCTAGCTTTTCCAGGACCTGTTCGAACCTTAATATAAGTGCATTTAATAAGCTTACCTTTTTGGAGAATGCTGGTCAAATGTTGGCCTAACAACTGTTTTTCAATACAAGGAATCAGAGGTTTTCTAGAAAAATAAATAAAAAAAACACCAGTTGTAGTAACAGTGTACCGAGAAGCTTTCATGCAATTGTAAAAACATGTTTATCAAGCCTCTCACTAGCAAGCAAACTTTGAAGTTGAAGGTGCACAACAGCACTTCAACACCAAGCTTTTTAATGGCTAAAGCTTCCATTCCCTTCAAAAATCCTTTTCCTAAAGGTTCTTCTAATCCACCTCCCCTTCTCATTGTTAACTCTTCTAATTGCACAACCTCATTTCCTAACTCTGTCTCAAAGTAAGGGGAGTTATTACCTTGTAGACTGATCTAAGTAGTGAAGCAGTCTGTCATTTTCTTCTTTGAGTCTTCTGTCCACATGAGCAAGATATTTTGGTACCTGGTGATTTCAGAGAGAGGAAGGAGGACACATTAAACTTACAGTGATTTTCAAGTTTACAATTCCATGAAGCTACTATCGACACAAGCTAAAGTATATCCTGCTATTCACATAAAACTTTTCCTGTTACCAGTTTACAAGCAGCAATTTGCATGCAACAAAAGTTGGTTTTGAACTACAACATGCTTCTAAAACACCAGAGCAAAGCGATGCAAGTGTTGATATTGAAACAGGTTTAACTTTTTGGCATCTGATTTGTCTAGGAGGGGGGGGGGGGGGTGGGTTAAAAAGGAAAAAAAGTACTGCAAAGTAAAGCAAAGCCAATGTGATCCTCACTACTGAATGTTGTTTTATCTTTGTATAGGGGATGAAAACTTACATCTGTTTCTTGCATGTATCTGTTTCCCTCCTCATGATAAAGAGCTTCTGTTGCCTTTAGGAACTTTGTTTCAAATGCATCCTCATACATCTAATCCAAGAGCACACAATCATTCTGTCAACAACTTAATAATCAACTGCACAAGCAGTGATATGACTTGTAATGAATAACAGAAAAACTCAGCTACATCCCAAACCCAGACCTTTCCACCCCGAGTCTGACAGGTAAACCATTCAGCTACCACTTCACCACAAACTACGGGCTCTGTACATTCATGAATTTACCTGCAAGTCAGCTAACATTCTCAACAAGCTTTTAAGTAATGTTCTGTCAACTGCTTCACCATGTCTAGAAATATGAAAAGAACATACAATGTAACCATCACTTAAATGAACTAGAAAGTTTTTTTTCAAATAAGCCATTTAAACCAAGGACAAGAGTGGAATTAAGAAACAAACACACACGAAAAAACAATAATAACTGACCATAATGTGGTTCTATTAACTAAATTGATAATATGAATTTGCTACTGTTAAGATATTCTAACATTGATGATTTGAGTATAAGTCCTTTGTCAGAGTGCCAGGGGCTGATTCTTGAAACATCATGAGTGGCCAATTCACATTATAAAACAATTCAAATAGTATGCGCACTCTGATTGGCCATAAAACCATTTTACATGAGCGTATGTAAACACGGTTTTCGATCCTCTTTCATTAGTTATTTTATAAAAGAAACGTAAAATGGTTTCCGTGTTTACATAGCCTGATGTAAACACTTAGGCAGTTAGGAGAACACTCGATAAGCTTGAAACCACTCCGCTTCGCGTCCTGGTTTCCTACGCTTATCTTGTGTTCTCCCAACCTCCTAAGTGTTTACATCAGGCTATGTAAACACGGAAACCATTTTACATTTCTTCATTATCAACTCAGTTGATAAAGCCAAATTATCTTGTTACACCCCTAGCAATGCAGCAACCCAGTTTTTTTCACTCCTCAACAAGGAGCAGGTAAATAATGATGGACAATTCTTGAGCCAGGAGGTAATAGGGTAAACATTCACCACTTTTACTTACACCTAAGGCAAATATCTGTTTTGCTTGTATCTAATATGTACACGTCAAAGCCTAAATCACCAAATGTGCTAAAATTTCTTTACTTTTGACAATATACAAACACATAGCTTAAATCAAACTGATAAAAATCTTGCCATGCTGTCTCTGGAAGTAGCCAATCAGCATGCATAAAAACTGTTGTTTACTTGAGTGCATGATACATACTAAGAATCATACAATCATCTTGTTTATATAATTCTCACCTTTCATTTTCTATTAATTGCAGTAAACCATCCACCGTCCTCTCTTGTACTGTTTTGTTACTCATGATGTGTGTACGAAACAAATTCAGACTCATATCCCTACAAAACAATACAATATATATTATACATCTATTAACCTGATTGTCTTGCTGCAGCTACATATTCTCCATACTTTCTGTATACATTTACAAAGGAGCTGACAGGGATAATTTCTTTATCAATCAAGGGCTTCTTAAGTTGCTGATCATTTCCTTTAATCTTGTAACCTTAATGCTTGATTCAGGGGTAGTATTGTAAGGAGAAATTAGATCTTTGTCAGTCTGAGGGGTCAAAGGGTGAAGAAACTTTGTTGCCGTCACAAAAGAACTCTCAGCCACTGATAAGTTTGTGTACTCTTATCAACTGTCAGCTGGACAATGTATAGATGATACTTTTCTCTCCATGATCTCCAAGGGGTTATGGGAAAAAAGAGAGAATTTTGGTGTCAATTCTGGAAAAATACTACCATAGAGCTGTAATAATACAAAAGTAGCAAGAACAAACAAGTTTGTTTTAAACAGTCAGATTTTTCTTACCACAGGGATAATATTGTTGAGTTTTGAAGAACATACGTCCTGTCCAGATACAGAAAAATGCTTCTTATCATAATCTGCAAGAGAGAGGAAAGAGGGAAAGAGATTTCTTCACTTCTTTGTTTTTCTGTGCATATTCTAGTATATTAACAGCTATACTGCCACACTTAAGTTTACATTCCTCTTCCATGGGTTTCAAAGGGAGCCAGAAACCTGCAAATTCATGAAAGGTGAAACCTGTACTTGAGCAAAGTGACCCCCAACCCCCCCAGCCAGAGATAATCCTGATTTCCATATTTCCAACACAACACTTTGACCTTTCTCGCCCCCTGGTCTTGAACCCAGACCTCTGAACTCAGAGTTCAGCACACTGACTATTACACCACTGAAATTTCCACTAGTCTACATGTACATGTATGTCAAGCAAAATTTCCACATGTTTTCTCTGAAAGTAGAAAAATTTGAGTAAAGATTCAACTTCTCTTAGCTGACTACTTTGCAGTTTTATGCCATCTACTTCAAAACTTATTGAAACCCCTGTCTTGTGTGTGAACATACCATGTCTCTGCAATGGTTTTCCCAACAGTGGTTTAGTTTTGACAGGTACAACTCACTATCCATTGAATCAGTAACTGACAGTTAAGGAGTTTGAAGAAGTATTTCCTTCTGATAGTTTTTATATCCTGTAACAGGCAAGTATTTGCCATACTTCTGACATGCATGATTTAGCTTGTAAGGGTTGGTTTGTGCTTGGCTTGTACAAGCTAAGGGTTTCCTTCTCAATCAACCCTCCACACTTTCACAACAGCATGCATATTTGCCACACAGTTCTCTATACATTTCCTATGGTACTGACCAAGAGAATTTGTTTCACAATCAAGGGCATCTTGAGTGGATAGTCATTTCCTACATTCTTATAACCTTAGTGTTTGATTAAGTTGTGATGTTTGGAGAAATTAGATGCTAGTCACTCTTAGAGTCTAACAGGTTAACGAGACACAGTTGGGATTAACACAGGACAGCTGCACTGTTTTTTTTAAGCCAAAGAAGAGAAAAAACTATCTAATACTGTAGCATGGACATTAACTTTACTAGAACAAGGGAAAGAAAACAACAAAAATTTTGAAACGTGCTTTAAGTCTTCTTTAAAGCACCTAGTCACCAGAAGTGAACAGGAACACTGAAATGCATTTTGCATGTGTACAAAAATGAAAAGTATATAAACTCACACATAATGTATCACTGAGCTTGAAGCCCTTTTCACTGCCGCATGGATGTGTATCATTTTTGTGATGCTTTTCACTTAAAAAGGATCAAAAAAACTTTCCGCAGACAAATTTGTTTTGATGTGAAAAATTAAAAGGAGGATTTGTGCTATGTCGTCCACAAATTAACTGAGCTTGAAATTCCACTGTTACATGAGCTTTTGTTTCTTGTCACACAATATCTTAAAGCTTTTAAAAAACACCTCCTATCGGCAAAACAGTGCAATTTCCTTTGAAGTAAGCACAAATCAACCTGTCTGCCAAAAGTTAAATAGCTTGATCCCGCAAAAAAATGAAAGTCAGTCCCAAAACTGATATGCTACCCTTTCGTACAAAAGCCCTAAATTACATGTAAATAAAGGGCAACTCAAAAAGGATATCAAACAAACTGTTGAAGATTTGACTTCACATGTGACTCACACTCTGCCTTTAACAAGTCATACAATGTGGCAGCCATTTTGTGGGAACACATGTTTTCAACAGCTTTATAAAGTTCCTCTGAGCTGTAAATGACAAATGTTTTCTTGTGAATTGCTTGAACAGCTTCCTTTAATTTCTGCCATGTTGCTTCCTTGAAGTTCTCGGGCAAATTTGGCTTGGCTAGAAGGACAAACACAAATAGATAGGTCATTGATCAAGTTGGGTTCTAAGATATTCTGTGGACTAGCAGTTAGGAAACTGCTCCACTGGACTGAAATGTCTTGGTTTGTGACTGGCCTGCTTAATTTATTAAGTTCTTGGGCATGGCACCTCACTTTACTAAGCTTGTATCCATTTTCAGGACTTTCCATGAATCAAGTCAATTTTTCAATGACTCCAAAGATTAACAATAACCCTTAAAATCTCACAAGATACAAAATTCCTCTTACAATATCAGGTTGAGTTTTCCTGCTGATTGAAATACAGATTTTAAACATAAATGTTTGTGCTTTTTTATCCTTAAGTGAGAGAAGAACTTACTTGTCTGAAAATAATTCAGCCTTTCTCATTTAATAATTCAATCTGAATGCTGATTTCAATAAATTTCAAATAACCAATCTATGAATTAATGATATTTACCAAAAATTAAATTTTCAGTAAAAACAAATTTGCAGTGAGGAGAAAAACTCACATTGATAACTAGCCAAGTATTAGATAACCCTTTAACTCCTAAGATCTGATTTTTAATTCTCGCCTCTAGTGGCTAAATGTTTCCTTGTAAATAAGTAACATGAATTTAGTGCTATATCATGATAACAACTTCTAACTGACTAGTTAACCCTTTGACTCCCAGATCAAATTTGTACTTCTCCTTACTGTCAACCATACAATTCTTATAATGTTAGTTCAGAGAATTTAGTATTGGATCAACTAATTATCCCCAAATTGATATTTTTCTTCATTCTCATCACTTGCCTGGTTAATACTGTAATGATATTGTAAGGAGAAACTCTGCCTTGGTCACTCATGGGAGTTAAAGGGTTAAGTATTCTCGTGACCTGTTAGCTGGATAATGTTTGGATATTATTGGAAGAAGTTACCTGTTAATCACTTCTGGGAATTAAAGGGTTGACTGATAATCTTGTAACTAATGCAAAAAAAGTCATTTTCTATTCCTGTAGCCTCTCAAATATAACTTAAGTCCTGTAGAATTGCCAGATTAAATGAAGTACACAAGGTAATTGTTGAGTTTTAAATTTCAAATAAAATACAAACTTTTGACCTCTTGCTCTGGGTTTAACCTTAAAACTATGTAGTAGAACTAGGTCTTTTGGGATTTCATGCTTAAAGTCATGTAACTGCTAATAATATTTAAATATTTGCTCAGAGAATGAAAGTGCATCTAGATGTTCCTGAAAATTACAATATTGGAGCTACTGTTGGTGCCATTTAAAAAATCTGGCATCTCTACAGCAAAGTGAATTGTCACAGACCACAAATTTGCCATTCTTGTATCAAATACCACAGAAAAAACAACAACAATTGAGACAAAATTTGTTTGTGTTTAGCCTTGACATTATCTGTTGTACACAAAATGTCTTTTAGGCACAATGTACATCTGTGAAAATTGTGCAAAAAGTTTAACAAGTACTTGTAGGATTTAGGACGTTTCGTTAAAAACCAAAACTACCGTCACGTCGGTGATTAAGCAGTCAAACGTAAAAACAGGTTAAATATAAGTAACAATTGATGTACGTATAGTAGTAAGTTATAAACAATGACGTTATACAGCGCTAAATCGATTGAACTTTTAAATTTAACATTTTGCTTTCCATTTGGAAGTGTCATTATGTACATTGAGCACGACAGAAGTAAACAGAGGCTTTTGATCACATAACTGAAATGAAAGTAATTCATACGCCAATGCTTTAGCTGAAGAATTACTGTTTTCTGTTCACAAAACGAAGCGGTTCGTGTAAGCCATGCAATTAGGCTTGTTATTTTAACGTTTAGACTGAATAAAGCGTACATTTTCATTAAGTATGCTCACGTATGTCTTTCTGGGATAAAATAGTTAAAAACTTAAGGTTTCAGCCCTTTGAGCATCAGAAAAAAGGAGAGAGAAATAAGACTAACCTTTGAAGTTCTTAATCACGAGCTTCTTGGCCTGGCCTGGTTTAGCAGAATTGTTTGCAAGAGGAGAGCGCTCGTGAAAGTGATTTCCGTAAGCAGAAAAATTCGCCTTTCTCTGCGGCTCAGCCATCGAGGAACCAGCGTTTTCGACGCCTCCCGGAACAAGAATTGTCTTTTGTTTCTTGTGAGGGTGAAAATTCAATTCACTCTGCAGAGGATCGGGGCTTGCCTTACACGTTCCGTTCTTGACAGTGTTGCTCAGTCGCCTCTTCTTCCTTGGTCCGCCGTTTTCCGCCACGTTTGTTTCTCTTTCGTGTGCGTTAGACCCCGTAGATAAGTCAGCATGCTTCGTTATTGGCAGCATTCATTCCTCTCTGGGCCTATCGAGGCCCCAAAGTTCAGAAAATGGGCAAATTACTAAACAATCTTGAATACACTGATTAGAAAATATCAAAGCTCATGCCTGCTATGCTGGAGGGAAGTCTGGGTACCGGTGGTTCGTCAAGCATTGTGGGAAAAACACGCATCGCGTGATAGCGCGTGGATGTCATGCACGTGCGTTTAGAGTTTCTTATTTTACAATAATCTAATCGATCTGTTTCCGACGTAACCTTTAGTTTTACATTGTGATTTGAATATTCATTCAGTGGAAATCTGTTTTTTTCGTCCCGTCGAGCTACTTCCCTTTCATCCCCCCTTCGCTTCAGGGTAGAAACATGGATTTTTGGCTTAGAGAGCGGCACACTTTCTAACCTATTTCCGCTTAGGAATATCTTCTGTGAGGCACGTTTTCTTCAAAGTCCCCATTTTCCACTTCTCCGGGCCCGGAGTACGAGCAAAAAAATATTTCATATGATGGTCGTACGTAATAAATATAAAAGCGATTTTCGCAATAGTGAACACTACTTGAGCAGTGGTGAACCCCGAAAAAATTCAGGCCAGTACGGGATTTGAACCCACGACCTCTAAGATACGGCTGCAGTGCTCTACCAACTGAGCTAATAAGCCAATTGGGAACTGATTTTTATGTTGATTCGTAATAAGACTATGAAGTGATGAATTGATGACTGCGAATATATGAAAATCATACGTGCGAACTGTGGTTTAAGAAATGAATATGAAAGCGATCTTACTTTCACTACTGCTTAAGTAGTGTTCATTACTGTAAAAGATCGCTTTCATATTCATTTCATAAACCACGGTTCACACATATGATTTTTTTACATTCACAGCCATTGGTCGTAAGTAAATTGTAATTCAGTTTGGCGCATGATGCGGTCTGAGTATTCTTTGTACGATTTTAAGGAAAGGCCCAGGCTTGTTAGAGAGGAATTCGCCTCTTATCATAGCTATATGTATTTTATATAAGTTAAAAAATAATTAAATGAAAAAGTTTATTTAAGGGATCAGTTATTTATCGTCGTTAAAAAAAAATAATTAAATGAAAAAGTTTATTTAAGGATCAGTTATTTATCGCCGTAGGGGGTGGGGGGTGGGTCGAAAGATTTTGTGGAGGATCAAGTCGTGGCTTTGTAAAGAAGGGGGATCACTGACAGAGTATAAGGGTGGGGAGGGGAGAATGAAATGTGTTATTTTGTTTCATTCACTGCCGGTGAGAGGAAATCATTAGATTTATACAGAGCCTTAATTGAAGGCAGGAATCGTGCAAATTTCGTTGTGACACAACCAAAATCATCCGACCTCACCCAAATGAGGTATATGACGAGCGGTCCCAAACATCAGTAAATAACTGACCTCGAAAAAAATTAATTCAAGCGCTTTATCGATCCAAAAATGCTGTGCGCAGTCTGAGACCAAAAACTGAAAAGAGACTGTTTAAGAGTCTTTAACTGATTTTACCCAAGTACCAATAAATTCCAATCTGAAGTACTCTTTGAAACCAAGTTTTGTTTTTTATTGCCAAAATAGATGGTTAAATCGAAATCTCACGTAGAAAAAACTAGAAATATTTTTGAAAATACAAGCATTTCCGCGGTCGAATAGGGAAACAAGAGAGTGAAGTCATGCCTTAATAAAATTGCTGCTGTTTCACTTTCATTGGATAACTGCTGCATGCCTCTGGCAAAAATTTGTTCTCTTTGTTTTTTTTTCTCTCCAACAGAGGCTATTTCTGACGGCTATGACGAAAGCAATCGTTTGGAAAATAATAGTCATTTAGAGTCTACTCAACCACGCGACATTCGTAAATTTAATTTCGAGCATCGAAACTCCGTTGGAACCACGTAATTATGATACTCAGAGGTCTTTAGTTTGCTGTAGAAAGGTATTCTCTTTCAATCCGGCCATAAACCAGCCTTTGTTTTCTGGCGTTTGTTTATGACTTATACCTGCAAATTAAGAGGCTTTTACAACTTTTGGCTCCGAATGGTGACATTTTGAAGGATTCTGCGGTTGAAAAAGGGAAAAGTTTCAAAAGGATTTGGTTTACAGCAAAGATGGCATTTGTTTCAACCAGAGTATGCTTTGTAGCTGTTTTCCAAATAATATTTCCCTTCCACGACGTAGGTGAGTGCGTCAGACTGCCGTTGCTGTAGTAAATTTATTTATCTGTTCAATTAGAGAGCTTTCAAGTAAGATCTGCCTTGTATATGCATCGAAGGAAGTTAACATTTTCGGGTTAGTGCATGGTTAGCAATACAAAATACTCCTAAATGGAATATTGCTGCTATATGTTTAATCAAGCGTGTGCTCTAGTCGGTGGTTTCTGTCCTTAAATGCATCACACGCCGTTTCTGAAGCTATCTAGGATATATGTAATGTATTTGGCTACCTTGGAAACTGTTACTCACTGACAATCAGTTCGTCAAAATGTTATTCGCGCCTATCATTTGGCAAATTAGCGTTAGCAGACGTTAAATAATCTTTCAAAGGTTATTATTAATACAGCAGTAAGGTTTCGTTTCCCGCAACAAACCGTTTATACTTCCTCGCATTGAAAAATAAAAATTTCAGTTTATACGAAGAACAAGTAAACAAATATACCCATTTTGATTAATAATTTATTTTCAAGTGTCATCCATTTCGATTTTGTTCACGGCAATTGCATGTTTTGGTGGAATATTCATGATTACCAACACGCCAACTGGAAGAATTGAAGCGTAACATGAATGGTGTTGTATTCAAGGGTTTTTATCCCTCCAATTTTCGAAATTCTTGAACTCTAATCAATATCTCCCGAAATTAAGACAGTAATTTAGCAAGTGAATTTTAGAGAGCTTTGCGAAAGCAAACTGAATTGAGAACCCCGGTACAGATTCATTTCTTCTTTTTACTAAAAAGATCTAGAGGATTCCACTAAAGCTATCCTATGGCGTTTTACGTTGGCGTTTTACAATGATTTATCGAAAGCTTTCAATCTTTTGAATACTCAAAGTGCAGTGAATTTAATAGGACTCTCAGAACACCTGTTGGGAACGAGACGATGAAGTCATTCTGAAACCTCTGTAGTTGTTCAAACACTACTGTTCCTAGCCAACCGGTAACCCACCAAAGGCTTCTTAGTTCTGGAATTAAGTGTATTTTAAAAATTACCTTACGATGCATTCATATACTTCTCACAGTCCCTTCTGTCTGCTACATGGTCTTTGAAAACTATGCCTATCAGCAAATCTGCAGATGTTTTAATAGACCCTCAAGTAGGTCTTGAAAGTTATTTCAAATGATGAATAAATTAAAAAATTGCATGATATTGAGAAGCTGCTGAACTAAACTCAGTTTTTCAAGTCGATAATTTAAAAGGAAGAAGAAAATGTGGTGAATTAAATTTCACGTCTACCAGCCAATGGTTCTTTAAAGAGGCTGCTTAATCAATTTCAAGTGACAAAAAAAAGCAAAATTTGTTCACTCTCACAACTTTTGGGTATAGCTAGCCAATTAAAATAAAATTCGGATCAAATTTATGTGCTCTTATTTTTACCCTCATGGCGCATGCGTCATTTATTACTGGTTCATCTTCAATTCTTAATTAAGCGTATTTGACTGATATAATCGAAGATAAGGTTAAAAATCTCAAACCTGCTGATTTCAATTCTTGTCGGTCAGATTTGACCAGATCATTCATTTATGCAACGCTCAGTGCTCGATCAAAGTAGTGCACAATTTTCTGTTAACAGAGTGACTTTTTGTTATCCTACAGTTGGGCAGTCTGTGAGTAACTGGGGTCCCTGGGGCAAATGCTCTAAGTCCTGTGATGGTGAACAAACGAGGACTCGTACATGTACATCCTCATCTGATTGTGAACAAAGATTGGAAGATAGAAGAGAATGCAGCTCTTCATCTTGTTTTAGTAAGTGATTGTTGTAAAATTCCCTTTACTGACTTTTGTTACATAATTGTACTTAGTCTAAATCTTAAATGTGCAGCTTTTATAATTTTATGACTGAGGACGTGGCAAAATAATAAATAAATGAGTAAATGAAGACGTGATGGGCAGTACAATTCTTAACCGCCCTCTGCAAAACAACAACTTGAAATTACCAAAATTTGCGTGGTCTAATAACAAAGACCCGACGGCAAATTGTTTGAGTTTCCACTAAAAACTCAATGCTGCTCAGGTGTGGTTCCGTAAGAGACGATATAAAACATCCAGGCATGCACGAAATTCTAAATAGAAAAAGAATGAATTCCATTTTTTTAACGACGTCTTCCTCGGCCTTACAGTCATGACTGCTTAAGGTCCCTAATAATAAATGAGAAACGACTATCCTAAGAAGTCCTTTAGTAAAGCAGCACCTTACAGTTATTTCTCTTTATCTAGGTTTGGAAATGATTTTATCGTTGGCGTTGATTTGCGCCGCCATTGTTGCGGTAATCATTGTAATTTTTGTGATTCTCTTTAAAATCAAAATGGAAAAGTCAGCAATAAAAGATGAAGAAAGGTGAGTCGAAAGGGTCACTCATTTGCCTCACAACTATTTCCTATGCGGTCGCCATTTTAGATAAAGTAGATTTTTGTTCACGCGAAGCATTTCTCCCTTTTCGAGATAAATAATAGAATGGTGAATAGGTTTAGTCTGGCTGGGAGACTGGAGCCGAAGCAGTCCATTCTATAAATTGATGGTCTAGCAACCTCCTGGTAGTAAGCCTCTTGATTAGTAGGAGACTTGGTACACAAGCATCATGTGGAAGTGAGTTTGATAGCTCGTGATTGAAATCTCATTTCATCAAAAGAGAACAGTGAAAGAGGCTAAAGGTAATTCGGAGATGGCTTATTGAAAGAGTTCACTTGAGAGAGGCATTGTTGGATTGCAAAACGTCTTTCGACCAATAGTTGAAACCAGTAGTTCAGGCTTCCAGAAAAAAAACTGAATCAAGGCCTGATAACAAGACATAACCCCCAAACAGATAAGTAAGTTGCACCGAAACTCTCTTCATTTACGACCATCTAACAACAAAAAGACACTTACCTTTGGGCTTCTCTTGTATCCGCATCCGACCGTTTGACTGTAAAAACCACTCAGCCGTGTAAGGTCTGGGTATGGGACTTTTTTTGAACAAGATAGCCTACGTGTAGCTGTACCCTCCCCCCCAAGGTGAAATGGAAGCGAGGGAACCTCGCCTCCGTTTTTACCTGGGAGGGGAGGGGAGGGGAAAGGAGGTACGGCTACAGGTAAGCTATGAACAAAACTTTGTCTCGTGCCCAGATCCCGTGTAGCTAAATGTAGCTAAAGTTGCCTTAATTAGCTGCAGATTTTAAACGTTGACTTTGAATTATCCTTTCGTCCCATTTCTTCAGCAACATATCTAAAGCTATCGAAAGAATGTACGACAACTCGATTAGTACCCATAGTTCTACCATTCGTCACATGCCATCAGTCGAAAGCTTCCCCGAACCTCTCCCGGAACCCGAGGAGACTGGACTTGACGACTTCGTTTTCGACACTGAAAGCCTGAATGAGAGCATCAGAGAAGTTAGCTGCTCTTTTGGCGCAGACGAGGAGTTTCAGCCTAAAGAGCAGCCAAAGAATGAAAAAAGAATGTCTCTTAAGGTTGTGTCCGTAACAGAGACACAAATCATAGACAGAGACCAGGATCTTGTCTCTCAGGAACCTCAACCTGTTTATGCTGTAGTAGTTAAACCTCCAAATGATGTCAAGCTGTAGCAAGAGGAAATGATTTTTCATGACTATCGTTATTTTTTTTTTCTGTCAAGAAAAAGTTTAGTTTCAACACCTAGGCAGTATTTTGTAATACCTAATGATTGTGTGAGAAGTATATAATACCTTACGGGTTACGTGACAGGCATGGTCTTTGGCCTTACAGTACAGAAGGATTTATAAATAGCTTGCGTGACTTTGTGACAAATACTTACACCTAGCGTTCGTGTGAATTTAGGAGTCTTATTTTCTAAATCGTTGTGATGACAAAGAATTCAGTACATTTCAATTCGAAAAGAAATAGCAAAAAGTAAGTCAAATAAAGGTTGGTTATTTTTAGAGTAAAAATTGGCCTTTGCATATTCAATGGAAAATTGGAAATCAGATCTGCTTCATTCAGGCAATACAGAAACCCCGGGAAAGCCATGTAGCCATTCAAGCGTCGTAGAGCCGGGGGTGGGATGGGGGTTGGATTGAAGTTTGGATGGCATTGTGTGGCAGAATACATAAGACTTTGCTCCTGTTTCGAAAAAAATCCTCTCATTTTAATACCGTGAAATTATCGGAGATTCTTGTCTTTCAACCTCATTTGGCCACATGCACATATTCAGAGAGAATATATTTTCGAGAAGAATTTTCATCCCCTGAAATGAAGACTGTGATCGCTGATGCTTGTGCCGTATATCTTAGGAGCTTGTAGTCAAGAAAGATGTTATTTTGAAAATTAGAAATAGTGAAGTTGCACATCCTGTTTAAGATTCAAGAACTCGAAAACCATACCACATTTGCTGGCACAAACTCAACCAAATAAAGGCTGGAGTGCCCCTCAGCGCATGCAGGCCGCCAATCTAACTGTGAACATGTTTCTTTCATAAATTTCCTGTTTCGCACCATGCCATAGTAAACAGTCTTAAATGGAGGGTTTTGGTAGGCCAATATTTTCTGGTATACCTAATTCTGATTGGCTGAGACAGGTTCCTTATGGCCTTGAGACCCGTCTTGCTCATCAAAACGGGAAATGAGATTACGGAAGAAATCACGAGACAAGCAACATTTTTAACAGTCGCATCATTGACACACATCATTTTCGCTCACAAATAAAAGAAAAGATTCGGCTTTTATCGCGAAAAGAAATTCCAAGGAAGTTGTATGGAATGATTTTGAGGGAATCATTTGTCGTGTGACGTAATGCTTAATGTATGCGGTAAAGGATGGATAATTATTTTTTGCGCATTTACTTTTTGCATAATTAACTTCGCCTTTTATAATTCACCACCATAAACACTAAATTAGCATAGCGCTTCATGTAATGATCGTCGGCCGAGATCCTAAGCGCTTAAGTCGTTTTTCATTCATCGATCGAAAGGAAAACATAAAGGAAAGAAAGGATTTTCTTCCGAAATACTGGTCTGGAGAGAAGCAAAGCAGAATTGACTTGAGCTGAAGAGAGTCACGTACGCTTGATGAGGGCGAATTGATTTGACAGTGCCAGAAGATTCCGAATGTTTACATGATGTTTAATCTTCACCATTAAGATGCTTGATTACAAAGAACTGCTCGTTTTCCTCGCACCCTGGTTTTCGCTCGCATTTTCATCCCATTTAGGTAAGTAAAGTGTCGTTTGATTTAACCGTGTTTTGATAGAATAATTCTTTAGGAAGCTTTTACCTTCCGAGCAACACATCACGATCTTCCCAAAGTATGCGCCTGGTAGTGTTAGCGTGATCAAAATAGCTTAAAATGAGTTCCTGTTCGCCTCTAATTGTGCGGATTTTCTGTTTTTCTTTTGGATTCCTGTATTGATCGAATAAAATGGCAAAATTTGCTCGAAGGAAGTCGTGGAAAATTTCAGTTATCTCATGAACAAATAAACCGGAAATGAATGAAGACTGAAGAAAAACGCAAGAGTCAAAATGTAGACTAGGTTTATATTTGCTTTGGAATAAATATTTGCTTTCGTGTAGTTAAACCATTACTCTTATCTGATCTTGATGCCATCGTAGTACTTAGAGTTAACTGGAGGAGATTTCAATAACATCTCGACGATATAATCGTGATGTGAAAATCATGTGCATGATAAATCGACATTTGTTGGAACCCTCTCATCAAGACACAACAGGGCACGGTGCCAAGAATACTGTATAAAATAATCAGTACACATCACAAAAATGGATTTTTCTTTTACAAGAACTTTCCAAAATAACTGAGACGACAGCTTATAAACTTGACAAGAGATCCTGTGACTTTTCGGTCACTGTTCCGTGACGTCAACAAGCCGGCACTTTCCTTCGACTCATTCAATTCGCAATTTATTGATTTCTTGATTAACTATCCTTGTTGTCAATATTCTCTGTAAAATCAAGTGAGATTGAGGCAATTTTATAAAATTCTTAAGGTTAGGAATTAAATTTCCCTCCGATGAAAAAAATTATCTGTAATGTTTTTAAGCTGGCATAACTGTATTTGTAATATCCTGGGTTTACTCGATCAAAACGCCGCTTTCAAATAAAGACCGTATCGCGGAGGGATGCAGAATTGTCAACAAACGCCGCTATCAAATAAAGCGCCGCTAGTAAATAAAACGTCGCAAACAGAAGCATAGTCTTCGATGAAAACCGCCGTACTCCATGAGAGAAACGCGGTGCCCACTCGAAGTTTGTTAGAAAAGGAGTATGATACAACGCGATTAACTCAACCATCCCTGTAGATATTGCAAGTTAGACAAATTGGATTCTATCTCTTAACAGCGAGGTTTTTATACAGTAGATAACTGAACGTTTTATCGTTTGTCTCATGATGTAATGATTTACCGTCATTGTTGTCAGAGAGGAAGCCGCTTTGGAGAGCCACAACGCCATTGCGTCTAATCGAGTAATTATAGCATTTTCCTGTTGAGAATCAACGAAGAGGCTCTTTTTTCTCTTAAAGAAGCTTTAAGTACCTTCGCTTAGGTTTTCTTTTTACCATTCTTATTTTTTTATTTTCTTACACATTTTTTCATAGGTCACTGGAGCGCCTGCTCTCGGACATGCGAGGGAGGAATACGTGTAAGAAACAGAACTTGTGACTCCTGTAACACTACGCAAGAAATAGAGAGCTGTAACGCAATACCTTGTCACGGTTAGAACATAATTAAAGTATTAATAGTGTCAGACCCAAAGCTCTTTCCTTGAGTTCTCTTTGTTTGTTTCCTTGTTTCTTGTCAGGATTCCCGAACATTGGTTATATAATTTTTGGCAGACGTCCGTGCTTTCGGTCGGTCGTTCATTTGTTCGTAAGCTCGTTCGTTTGCTCGTTCATTCGTGCTTTCGGTCCCTCTCTGACTCGTTCGTTCGTTTGCTCGTTGGTCAGCTTGTTTGTTCGTGCTTCCGGTCCCTCTCTCATTCGTTCGTTTGTTCGCTCGTTAGTCAGCTCGTTCGTTCGTGTTTTCGGTGCCTCTCTCACTCACTCTCACCCTTTTACGTTTAATATTGTTCATTCTGTCAGCAGTCGATCATAAAGTCACACAGTCTCTAACTCTGATAAATCCTTTTTCTTCTAGCGGATTTGGAAACCCGGATTATCATGATCGTGGTGGTGACAGTTGCAGTCATCTCCATTTTGACAGCTGTCCTTTTCGTTATCTTCTTTGTCAAAGGAACACAAGCCAGCAAGCACGGGGCAAAAGAATAGTAAGTAAAACTTAACACGAAAACAGATTGGTAATATATATATAAGATAGCTGTTGCTTAAGCATTTGTCACTGACTGTATGGTTTCTCTTCACGCGCCACAATGGGCGCCATTTTGAATGATTCAATTGACTATCACTCAAAGTTTGCTTCTTCTAGTTTCTGAAAAAAAAAAGGTGGGGGGGGGAGGGAGAGGGTAGTCGTTATGGAATGTGTGGAATTCAGCAAAATAAAGAGTGTGGTCATTTCCCCTCACAGTTGCTTCATTGCTGAAATCTGGACAGGGATTTACTGTTTTTCTGTAGGATTTGGAACACAGTCCGTATAAGTTTAGTATTTGTTGGTCACGTGGAAGGATTTTGGTCAATGAAAATGGAGGAAGATATGTGGAATAATAATGTCGAGTATTTTACTTTTTTTTCAGTTCCCTAGATTCGAGCAAAAGGCTACGAGTAATGACTCTTGAGAAAACGAATAATATAACAAATGGCATGAGCGTCGATGATCGAGTGTTTCACCTCCAGCGCATGGCAGATAGCAGAGGTTCGCTACAGTCGAGTAGAATCACACTGAAAGATTTTGGAGAAACACAGCTTCAAACCAGCGCGCCTACTTAAGAAGTTCACCCATCACTCAGCACAATTTAAGAGAAAAACACCCTGTGTGTAGTATACAAGAACGACAAGACTCATTTTAAAATGAAAGCCGTACGTAGAATTACAAGTTAGTAAAGCGATATGCAGAATAACTTTCAAAATGCCCTTGATTTGGAGGGCACAGTTCTTAATAGCAGAAGTGAAACGGTTCATTGAGACACACAACTCGATTTAATAGCTTCTATCTGATTAGAGAATTTTCAACGAGGTGTTGGAGGTAATCCCAGATATCATTGATTTTGCTTCACTTAACTAAATAGCTTTGCATTAATCTTATACTTTACTTGCTTTAGAAACTTCAAAACTTAAATTTCGTGGCAATTTTTTACCAATCAAATCAAAGACTTAAACCTTTTGTTACTTGGCAACCGCGCTCGGAGTTCTCACGACGCCTAATCGTTAAGTGCTTTATTAAGTTTAATTCGGTTTAACGGTTTGTTTCTCTTCTGAGCTCCTCTAAATCCCAATATGTCAACGTGATCAATTTTTCACAGAAGTTTGCATAAAGAATATAATTATTGTAAGAAACTATTCCAGGAAATAAGCTGGAATTAAACAAAATTCTTTTAAGAAATTCCCTTACATCGAAGTCCCACATTAATTTTGCAGACTCGGTGTTTTAAAATGTCATCAAAAGAAAGGTTTTTAGAAATAGATTAAGGTGTCTTCAAAATTTCAAATAATAAGATTATAAAATCATTTCTGATAAAGGCTACCCGTACCATATTATCTCTATTACGCTACGGCGTTCATCAGATTCAAAGTATTTCTATGGCAGCCTCCATTAAAAGGCGGCTTCTATTCTTGAACACCTTTTTATATAATATGGTATTAAGATATTGATTTCAATACAGTGTGAGTAGTTTAAGGAGGTACTATGGTATACAACCGATTAGAGTGATGGATTTAGTACCATGGGGTACTAATGAACCAATCATATGGCCAGATTGGCATCCAAGATAGCAATCTGATGCAATCCAGCTATCCGATTGGTTCATTTGAACGACGTGGTACATAATCCTATTCTATGATTGGCTATGCACCATAGTGTTCGATGCTATGACCATCCGCGACACTTGATGACTACACGTCCATAACAACTATTCCCGATCGATAAACTTGATCTTCAGGGCCCTGTCGGGAACAGCCAAAAAAGATAGCTTTGTCCCCATTGGCTCATCGTGGTATTCCATAGTGAATCGCTGGACCAACTGAAGTTGTCATTTAGAAAAACATTTGTCGAATTAATAGCAATTCACTTGAGTATTTAATTAATGTATTAAGACAAAATATCGATAACTCGACCTTGTTCCCAAAGTGCTTACTCTTCCAAGGTGAGGTGACCGTAATACATTTATGTTTTTACATGCAATTATTATTTCATTTTTCCTCTCCTTCAAACTACTTTTCTTTCCCACGCTTACCTTTGCCGTTAAAAGATACATTTCGGCTTCTGCAATGCGACGCCCTGGAGAGAAACAGAGAGGTAATTGTATGGAAAAAAACAACCGCGGAGGTACAGGTCTAAGTAGGGTTGAACTCCCGAAGAAAACATCAAAGATTTCAAAGTGGGTTCTCTCAAATACAGAGTCAAAATCAACGTTTTCACGTTTTTCTTTTCCTAAAGAACATATTGTAAAATTACAAATTAAAATTTTAAAATACACGAGCACACCCATCATCGTTCATCTCGTTAAGTCTTCTTTTAGGTCACGCTCATACCGATGTCACCATTCTCTGCTCAAAGCTGAGGAAAATTTTCCA
Organism: Pocillopora meandrina; assembly: GCA_942486045.1. Lineage (NCBI taxonomy): Eukaryota > Metazoa > Cnidaria > Anthozoa > Scleractinia > Pocilloporidae > Pocillopora > Pocillopora meandrina. Next base: position 342,785 of record CALNXJ010000047.1, read on the forward strand.
AACTAAGCTCATTGCATAGCTATAGGTGAGGGGTCAAAGTGATGTGTTGCCCAAGAAAAAATCTGCTGCATGTAAACCTTTTGCATACAGAAAAAAAAAAACTCGCCTATGCACATACGACTCCCAACTCCAAATGGCAGACTGGCAAATGGGTGAATCTTTCCCAGATCCTCGTTTAACCAACGTTCTGGCCTGAACTCCAAAGGAAACTTAAACAATTCTTCAGAGCGCCCAGAAAGGTAACTGGAATAGCTTACAATGGTCTGAATGAAACACAAGGTCAAACACGATCATTTGACTAAGCTTAGGTACTTCTGGTGAAGGCATAATTATGATTCCAATTGTCGGATGAACGCAAGTGAACAAATGATCAAGTAAGTCTGATGCACGTAAAACGCTTCATTTTTTTTTTGTTTCGATTGGTTGAAGAGTCAGTAACTTAATAGATTTCTTTTAGCACCATATGAGTGTTGAATCACTTTTAAAGATAACTCACTTAAGAGCGTAGCCGAACCTGAATGGGTGTCCTTGGGGGTTTTTCCCATTTTACAATTGCCCCCACCCCTCTCTCCTACTAAGAGTCAAGAGTTGAACCACTAGCCTAAATATCCTGTTTCATCCTGAATGTTGAAAGGATAATCTTCTCTTGAACATTTTACGCTCTCTCCTCTATTGGGAGTCTTTGGCAAAGGGGAAAAGAAACTATGCTGAGGGGAACTGGAAGAAGGACGTGCAGCTTTTCCCATAGTCCTCGTCACTCATAACTTATCGTTAAGCACTTACTCCTGCTGGAACCATGTAACTGGATAAAACAAGATCCTGTGTCAGAACACGCGCCCAGTCTAGTGCAACGGGATGCAATCTGAGAGAACAATTTAAAGACTTAGTTCGCATCGTATGGGTTCAGTATAAACTGGGAATTGTACGAGGAGCCATTCAGTATCTTTCTGTTCGCTTACGATAAGAGTACCTCTCACGATAACAAAAATAACAACAACAGTACTTCTACCTCATACTCTCCTTGACACAAGCCTTAATGTATTCCAACTTTGCAAAGCTCTCAGGAGTAAAATCTCCATGGGGTCCAATCAGGGAGGTTACTTCTTCGTATACCTTTTCCTGCACCCTCGGATTTCGGGCCAGATCGTAAAGGACCCACAGCAATCCATTTGTGGTCTTTGAAGAAAAAGTGGATATATGTCATCAGGGCGGATGTTCTCTCTCCTACTATTTTTGACCGGTCGAACTAACGTTATAGTTTTCTATAAAGAGGCAATTGCTTTATGACTTACCGTTTCTACGCCCGCCCTAAACATGAAAATAGAATTGACGCTAATCTCCTTGGGCGTGAGGTCGCCCTTCATGATGAGGTAGGCCAGCATAGGAACAGCTATAAAAAAAGTAAAGATTAGTAATAACTTTACCCTTCAGAAGGGAATCAAATCTCTTCATTCATTACTATTGCAAGAGGTTATAAACTGCTTATAATCTCTTGGATAATGTCAGTTCACACAGGAGAGTCGTTTTCCTTGCCTCCGCCAACACAGCAGTGAAGCATTGTAATGATTGGGTGATGTGCTTCGAGGTAGTCAGAACCAGTTTGTCTCACACGAGTAACAAACACCAGCACAAGCTACTGAGCTACGGTGTTTAAGAAGCGTGCAACATTTTTTATAAAGCTCAAAATAGAATGATAAATTAACAGGACACCCGCACTTAAAGAAGCTCTATATCTGAAAAGTTTCGTATTTATGTTCGTATAAGTAACCTTGATTTTCAGGAAACTGTTCGCCTTCTTCTGCCATTTTGTTCAGTTCCATAACCTTTCTGTCAATAATCTCTTGGCTGGTGGAAAACGTGATGTCTTGAGTTTCGACGAATTTTTTGTAGGATGGTGTCTTAATAAACCTATAAAGAAGTCCTTCCCATCCGCTGTTCATTTTTCCCAAGAGTGCAAATCCATCAAAGACAGCTTTGATCATTTTCAGCATTTTCTTAGTTTCTTTGCTCGGTGGGTCGTCAAAGAGTCCAACTCTGACGTCAAACGCCATCGTTCCGATAGCTTAAACAAGAACAGAATTGTTAGCGCGCACACGTCAAGTGCTAATGCAAATCAATTTGGAGAAATCAAATTCAAGACTTACATTCAGTAGCGTACTTTGAAAGTTCCCCTTCAAGATCTGGAATCTCATCGCCAATTCCTTGCAATGCAGCCATGTGTGTTATGGCATCCCTAGCGACTCCATTGAAATTGTCCAGATTTTCACGTATTCCTTTAGGACGCAGCATCTTGGGTGCTAAGGCTTTGCGCAGTCGACTCCACTTCTCGCCTTCTCTGAGAATAAGAAAAGATAACTGGAGGTGAATCATCAGATCCCTTCTTCTTCAAAATACAAACATTGTGAAAGAGTTTAGATATTTCCCCTATGGAGTGTGGTGCTCGCATGTTTTGGGGCCATTTAGGATACACCCTACTAATGTGAATGATAATTATGGCTGTGATGGTGACGACAGTAATTATAACAAAGGTGAGGATGATGTTGAAGGCGATAAAAATTAAGATGCAATGATGAATCAAGGAAGAAGAATGGAGGGGGGGGAATGATCTCCCATTTCGATCGTACGTGTGGATTTATTTACCCCTAGCTTGTCTGAAACCAAAATTCATGTAAGAAAAGATCGCATGACATATTTAATTTTTACTTCTCTAGCAATATCTTATTTAAGCGTGAACCTTATTCATGCCATAGAGTAAAAGTCAAAGCTTTGGACCTCTTCCCCCCCTTGGATTTTTTTCCCCAAATTTTCTCAAAATTATGCTTGTTTTCGAAAATTATGCAACTTTTACTTTAAGTATGCTCTTGAAAAGTAAGTAAGTCATTATTGACATAAGAAAATTAGGGTTCACAAGCAAAATAAGGAACATGTAACTATGAAAATTATCATCAAGACAAAGAAATCGGACATTTTGATTGTATTGTTTGCCGATCTTCAGGCGAATTTCCAAACTTATTTAAAAATTTCTGAAGACATGCAAGTTCTGTTAAATTCTTACGCCGAACTCCGCATTAATTATATCATATCAAACTTATCCTATAGAAAACTGAACATTTGCTTAAATTGGTCCCAAGCCTCCGTATTACTCACCTGACATGCGTAGAGCAATTAAATATGCAAAGAGCGCCAATGTTAAAAATGGCGGCCAACAGAGTGAAGCGGGAGCGTAAGACTCCGAAGAGATTTATTGACGAATTCGCAGAGGCTAAGACTAAGCAATGCAAGAAAATAAAAACTACGGATAAGAATATTTATCCTGCAGAGATAATACAGGTCGAAAAAGCGAGAAACATGGTCAAAATTCATTTCAAAGGGTATAGCGAGAAATTTGACGAATGGAGGCCATGCGATGAACATAATTTGCCCGTAATGCGATTGGAACCGATGTCAAAACCAACCGATGATTCCTTCAGCGATCGCCTGCAAACTTTTTATGAACGCGTTTACAGGGAGATCAAGCGAAAGTTGTACTCCGGGCGCGGAGAGGATCCAGAAGTTCGTATTGAAATTCAAGTCGATGACGACGTTTTCTATAAAAGACTTGGAAGGATTTCTTCCAAAAAATATCAGAGGAATAAACTAATATACGAAATTCTTTCAAATGAAACTCTGGATTGTTATATCGGCACAAAGTGGAATGAGCGGATCATGAATGAAAACGGCGATTTTGCTTATGTTGTACCAGGGACTGTGAGATTTTGGTTGACAAAAAGAAACCCCATAGTGGATTTTAAATTAATTGGCGATAAATACGTGAGATCTGAAATCGAAGACGGGCATCAAGTCGTTTTTACATTTGTTCGTGGAGATGGCAACAGATGTGGATACAAAAATATGGTCCATCATTAATATATGTGATTTAGCACATGTTTTACTTGCATGTGAATTACCTTCATAAAATGTAAACATGTGGTTATAAATGACCCATATATTTCAGTCTGTGATTCTGTTGTAATCAATGCAGTAACATTTTTGAAAAAGACTCCTTGAATACTGTATACAAGAAACATTTCACAGGCATAGCAAATTATTCTACACAACTTCTACTAACAGTTTTTGGGTAATACACTCCTTTAATACATTAATATATTATATGATTATTGATTGATTAAATCACACCTTGGCTTCCATTTACCATCTATTTTAACAAGATGTGCACAGAAAGTGGGAGCATCGCATTTGCTGCATTTTGCAGTACATGTTTTGATGGTATGGCCAGAAGTTGAACAGTTTCCACAGTTGTAGCTTTCCTTCACCCTTTCCAAACCAGCAACTTCCAAAAGCTGTATTCTGTGTTTTTTCAAGAAAAGTTGCTTTAGAGCAGAAACCCCTCTATGATTAGATGATCTAAAGTAGTCCTTTGATGCAGTGTCATTGTACTTCTCCATACCTTGCTGAGTGTAATAAGCTAAATTTTGGTAGAGCTTTAAAAATTCAGGTACATGAGCATACAAAGAATGCATATATGGTGTTACATCTTTTGCTTGGTAAAGGTCTAAGAATTTTTGAAACCATTTTTTGATTTTGTCTTTGAGGCTAGAGATAGCATCATCTGTAGTGTAATTAAGTTTAAGATCACCCATAATATCTATGAAATTACCCCAAAGGGCTTGCAGCTTGTCCACATTATGAAAAACTGGTGATAGTAAGTGAAAATTAATATGTTGGAAAAGCAAGAGTTTTTCAGGTCCAGTAAGGTCTCTGTACTCCAACTTCTTGCTGTCCCTATTAATTTTCCATTCAAAATTAATTCCAAGTTCTTTTACAAATTTCTCATACCCAGCCATATGTCTATACTTATTTCGACAAAACCCATTTGAAAAAGTAGATACCTTGTCAATGACATCTTTCCTGCGAAGTTCCCTGATCAGAAGTTCAATTAAATTATCAGATATTCTCAAAAATAAATGTAGAGTATCAATTATTACATGGTCAATAGGAATAAAATCAAATAATGGATTGGTTTTACAATTATATTGCTTAGATTTTGTATACTTACCTATTTCTTGTAAATCTCTTGCCCCAAGAGATTTGTCAGTTATAGACCACTTTTTACTGATGTCAAACCTTTCATTTCCTGGGCACTTACACCAAATACAAGAGAAATTTTGATTAGCAGCCCCTAAACCACAAACACGGGCTAGAAACTTCCAGTCTCCTCCCAAAAAATACTCAAAACTATACTTATGACTATTTACAGTTATTTCTTTTAAATTTGACATTTCATTATTTAGATCAGCAAGGCTTTCTTTAAGATTGTCATAGTTCTCTGTTTTCTTAATTATTGCTAGAACATAGTTCCCTTTTTCATTCATTGCTGCATCCTTTTCATTCAGAATTGTGTATGTGACATTTTCAAGTTTAAGCCTTTTCCCAATGTTGGTACCATCACCACTGAGCTTTACTTTAGTAGTAGTAACCTTGTCCAATACTCCATTTTTCTGCAGCCTTTTTATCTGTTCCTCAAGACTCTCCCTGAAAGAAATCTGTACTCCCTCTGCCTCCCCTGGTGTACTTCTCAGATTCCAATTGGCATTTAGCTTATCTAGGTGTTTGCATATTTTATATTTTGTGGGCATGTCTTTACACTTCAGCCAACTCATGCCAAACTTCATTAGATATATTCAATTTGTCCTTCAAGTAAACCCACATATTGATGTTATCAATATCATTGTCAGTCAGCTCTCTTGGCTCTGTTTCCAATAGTTGTAACTCTCCCTCTTCTACCAATGAAATAGTTTCATACTGTTGAGTGTCATTATTAAATACCTCAACCTTGGTGGCAATAAAATTGTAGAGGCCTAAAAATGACAGTGCTGACTGGCAGTCTTCTTTAAATCCTCGCCTTAATCTTGCCTGATGTTGTTTGGTATAATCAGTGAAACGTTTGCTTTTGTTTGGACCTCTTTGTCTCTTTTTTTGCATTCTTGCTGCTTTTTTTCGCTAATCTTTTGAATTTTTGTTTGTATTGTTCTTTTCTGTTTTCCGAATTCCTAATAACATCTTCAAGCTCCTGCTCAATTTTTAATCGCTTTGCCTGCTCTGCGGCTAAATCCAGTTCAGCTTTCCTTTTCTGCCCACGAAGCTGTTGGTTTTCCTCAATCAATGAGTTGTTTTCAAGCTCATGATAGAAAATTTTGAAGGAGTAGTTTTTTGCCCTCCACGCATCAATAGGCTTCTTTATACTTTCCCCCCCACTTTTTGACGCTTTCTTGAACGCTGAATGGAGGAGAGAAATCTTTTTCCTGAAGACGTTGAGAATTCTGGAATTTATAACAACTCCGCGAATCTCAGATCCCCTCAATATTTTTTCCACGATTCCCACAATCACAGAATCAGCACTTTCGTCGTTCGGCTCTTGATCAGACTTCTTCGACAGGGAATATATGAGATAGCTGATTAAAAAAAAATCAGTTCGGTGAAAAAAATTGAAAAAAATTAAAAAGAAAAAAGAAACAGGTTTGAATACACTGCGAAAAGCGCAATTTTTACTTACTTGTTTATTTCGTAAGTAAACCAATTCAGTTTTTCCCCTTTTGGACCATCTGTTTCTTCGCCGAAATCGTTTTGTGCATCTACCGCCACCGCGAGAAGAGCCAGCCCAGACTCCATGGCCACTGCTTGCATGTGGCGCGAACCCCTCTTCGACATGTCTGAATCGCCAACCATAAGTCTCAAAAACCCGAACGAAATATTTTAATGATTGCCTTCAAATGAAGTGGTATAGAAAGCTTATGTACGTTAGTTTTAGGAACTGAAGGTAAGAAAGATAGCAATTCAAATGAAATACACGAAAAAGAGGAAAATGTTCGAAAATTAGCGTGTTTTTGACTGACCTCAGACTGCGTGACATGTCACGAAAATCTACAGAGGCAGATGTTAAACGTAAGTTTGATATGCTTTTCAAAATCGACGCTGACGGAGAAAATGTAGAACAAAATACAAAATGGAAGGAAACAAAGACAGCAGACAGAAATGTTACATGAGCAAATAAAGATCTGACGGAGTATGTAGGAAATCACTCGAGCGTGAATATGGAAGCGATCTTGAAAGTGAGCCAACAAATCACCGTTTTTAAAAGAATGAAGAAGTTGCTTCGGTTAGAGCTGCGAGAAAAGCTTTTATAGAGCATTTATTGCTCCACATTTTAATTACTGTGCCGAGTCTTAGCATTTTTGTAGCAATCGCTCAACAGAAAAACTCGAAAAACTGAACGAGCGGGCACTCCGCTTCGTTTATCAGGACAAAATCTCTACATATGAGACACTAGTTGTTAATAATGGATATAGCACATTAGCAAATCAAAGACTTGCAAAAATGTTAAATACAGTGTTTGGAGTAATTGGGAATGGAAACGCACCTACAAGTATTTCCGAGTTATTGACGGCACGTAATTCTAACCATAATTTACGTGGTGATGCTATTTTAAATTATCTAAAGTAAATTTTACAAAGTACGAGATCAAGTCATGGAGATAGCAGGCTGCCCGACTATGGGACACTATTCCTAATAATTTAAGAAATATCGATGGCTACCGCAGTTTTAAACGTAGACTCCAGGAGCTCGATCTTGCAAGTTTATAGTCCCTTACTTTTTTGGTATGTAAGTACTATAGTTCTACAATTTTATGTAGCTCCATATATTATATCATTTAAGCACTTTTATATAGTACAGTCGAACCTCGATTATCCGGACTTTTCGATTATCCGGACTTTTTCTCTGGTCCCGTTTTTTTTAATGAATATTAATGACCTTGGATGTTAAAAACTTTAGGAGGTAAAAAAATTCAGAAATTATGTTAAAAGTCAGGAAAATTGTGTTTAAAACTGCGCATTACACGCTCCGCTTTCGAAAGATCGAGTGCTCGGAGACAAAAAGAGACAAGAAGCATTCTAATGCGTTCAGCTGAATTTTGATTGGTTCAGTATTGTTTTGTTGCTAAGGGAATGTCATGCTTGATCAGTTAGATGAGCATGGGTTATGTAAACACACGAGACGATCATAACTCAATTGTCTCAAATTGTCTCAAAAAGTGCACGAGTTAGTTATGCAACGATTACACGATTGTGCAAACGTGAAATTACCGTATCACTGCACTTCCTAAACAAAGAATGATCAATTCTATACTAAGAGTAATTCGGCTATTCTATTCACTTACAGGGTATTCAAACCTTCTGGAAGGTTCTTGCTGATCATGTATTCCTTTTGAGCCCTGATAAGCATCTCAGGTCGCATCGGATGTATCCCATCCCCCCTGAACACAGCTTCGACATCGGTTGGGTTTTTGATGAAGATCTCGGTTCGTCCCATGACAGTCCTCTTGTAAATTGGGCCGTACTTGTCAAAGTTTTCCTGGCGATTCTTCAAAAGACGATTGAGGTCGGAGCTCGTTTTAATATAGTTCAGAATATCACCAAAATAAGGCAATCCTTTCGGACCTGGGAGATCCTTAAAGGATCGGACTCCGTCGGGGAGATTTTCCTTTGGGTCTTTCAATAGCTGCCTTAGTAAGTTGTGGAGCTTGCCCAAGGGATTCACGATCCAAATCACGACTGAAATCAGCAAAGCTGTAGTCATAAAATAAAGGGTGCCGTCCATGGCAATGAAAATATCGCGAAATTGCAGATCTTGAGATGCTGACTCCAGTTACCGATAAGCAAGTGACACGAAAGGGCACATCGGTTTATTTTAGGTCGTGTTTTCAAAATTGCGTGACGGGACGAGTTCCTGAACGTCAACAACCAAAACACGCAGAGGGAATTTACACTGCAAGTCACATAACTAGGTCAGTTTCTCACTGAGTCCGTGAGTCAGTCAATCTGTCATGCTGCGAGTCACCGAGTCTTACCGATGCCGCACAGTCACAAGATTCCTTTCACCTTGGTTCAACCACGATTAAAACATAATTTCTGACCTAAAACGAAGTGAAAGTGTAAGAATTTATCACTTAGTGTTTTAAGGCTGATATTGACGCTGTTAGACTCCCATGTCACTATTGACCTCAAAAGTGACATAGGATATGCCTCTTAGTTCATTCAAGAGTGATAACAGTGAAATCAACTTTAGACTGGAACGTGAGCAAGGCGCGTGGTTGACATCGTATCATCGCACGAACAGTCGTAAAGGAGTGAATTTCCCCAAGCTGGTTACGGTGAACAAGGTGTCACAACCTTTCTGAAGAAATTTTTCATCACGTCAACGCTATCTAACGCGTTACCACGAGGCATAAATACACGAACTATGAGTTCTATGACTATAGTAAACTTGTAAGAGAACCACAGTAGAACCTCTTTTAAGCGGCACCGTATTTTAGCGGTGACTCTGTACTAAGCGGTCAGTTGTCAAAATCACGAAATTCTTTCCCCTTAATCAATATAATTTTCACCTTTATTAAGCGGTTATAGTCACTCTTTACTGAGTCCAAACACCCTGTTTGTATTGTTTTCAATTGTGATAAACGGTCACTTAAAGCGGAGGCATTCCAATAACACCGAGAGGAAACTTTCAAGTGTATTAAATCCACGTTCATCTCCCAAATCAAAGGCTAGAAGCATTTTTAAGCGCGTTTTTGTACACTAAGTGGTAAATTATGGCATAAAATGGCGCTTTCCTTGTCTTTTATAAAACCCCTTTACTGTGGAACTTGCATTAAGTGGTTAATCTGTTTTTAGCGGTCACCTCGACATTTCCAGTGGTGGGTGACCACTTAACAAAAGTTCGACTTGTCACCAAAAGGAAAGGTTTTTAAAAATAGATTAAGGTGTTTTAAAAAGTTCAAATAATAAGATTATCAAATCATTCCTGATGAAGGCAACCGGTACCGTGTTTTTTTTTCCTTTACGCTACGGCGTTTATGATGTTTAAAGTATTTCTATGGCAGCCTTCATTAAAAGGCGGCTTCTATTCTAGAACACCTTTTATATAATATGGTATTTAGATATTGATTTCCATACAGTCTGAGTAGTTTAAGGAAGCACTATGGTGTACAACTAATTAATCAGAGAGGTGGATTAAGTACCATGGGGTACAAATGAACCAATCATATGGCCGAATTTGCATCCAGATGGCGATTTGATGTAAAGCAATCCAGCCATCTGATTAGTTCATTTGTACCACGTGGTACATCATCCTATTCTATATTGGCTATGTGCCATAGTGTTTGGTGCTGTGACCATTCGCGACACTTGATGACTACACGTCCATAACAACTATTCCCGATCGATAAACTTTATCCTCAGAGGCCTGTCGGGAACAGCCACAAAAGATAGCTTTGTCCCCATTGGCTCATCGTGGTATTCCATAATGAATCGCTGGACCAGCTAAAGTAGTCATTGAGAAAAACATTGGTTAAATTAATAACAATTCACTTAAGTATTTATTTAGTGTATTAAGACAAGATATCGATAACTCGACCTCCTTCCCAAAGCGCTGCCCTTCCAAAGTGGGGTCACCGTAATACAATTGTGTTTTTACATGCGATTATTTATTTTATTTTTCTTCTCCTTCAAACTACTTTTCTTTCCCACGCTTACCTTTGCTGTTAGAAGATATATTTCGGCTTCTGCAATACGACGCCCTGGAAAGAACCAGAGAGGTAATTGTATGGAAAAAACAACCGCGGAGGTACAGGTCTAAGTAGCTTTAAACTCTCAAAGAAAACATGAAAGATTTCAGTGTGGGTTCTCTCAAATACATAGCCAAAATCAACGTTTTCACGTTTTTCTTTTGCTAGAGAACATATAAATTTACAAATTAAAATTTTAAAATACACGAGCACACCCATCATTGTTCTACTCGTTAAGTCTTCTGTTAGGTCGCGCTCATACGGATGTCACCATTGTTTGCTCAAAGCTGAGGTTAATTTTACAAACTAAGCTTTATGCGTAGCTATAGGTGAGGGGTCAAAGTGATGTGTTGCCCAAGAAAAAACCTGCTGCATGTAGACCTTTTGTATACAGAAAAAACCTCACCTATGCACATACGACTCCCAACTCCAAATGGCAGACTGGCAAATGGGTGAATCTTTCCCAGATCCTCGTTTAACCAACGTTCTGGCCTGAACTCCAAAGGAAACTTAAACAATTCCTCAGAGCGCCCAGAAAGGTAATTTGAATAGCTTACGATGGTCTGAATAGAATGCATGGTCAAACACGATCAGTCGGTAGTTACTTCCGGTATAGTCATCATTATTATTTCAATTGTCGAACGAACGCAAGCGAACAAATGATCAAGTAAGCCATAAGTACGTCACAGGCTTCATTTTTTCCTCGATTAGTTGAAGATTCACCAACTTGATAGACTTCTTTTAACACCATTGGAATATTGAATCACTTTCGAACACATAACTCACTAAGGAGCTTACCCGAGCCGGAAGGGGGTGTCCTGAGGATACTCCCCTCTTTGCGATTGCCCCCGCCCCCCTCTGCTACTAAGACTCAAGAGTTGAACCAGTAGCCTAAATATCCTGGCTCTTGGGAGTCTTTTAATATACATGCAGGGTTTTGGCAAAGGGGAAAAGAAACTATGCCGTGGGCGATTGGAAGAAGGACCTATAGCTCTTCCCATAGTCCTCGTCACTCATAACTTATCGTTAAGCACTTACCCCTGATGGAACCATGTAACTGGATAAAACAAGATCCTGTGTCAGAACACGTGTCCAGGCTGGTGTAACTGGATGCAGTCTGAAAGAACAATTTAAAGACTTAGTTCGCATCGGAGGGGTTCAGTTTGAACTGGGAATTGTGCGAGGAGCCATTCACTATCTTTCTGTTCGCTTATTTTAAAATTAAAAATACCTCTCAAGATCAAAAAACAACAACAACAACATTACTTCTACCTCATACTCTCTTTGACACAAGCCTTAATGTACTCCAACTTTGCAAAGCTCTCGGGAGTAAAATCTCCATGGGGCCCAATCAGGGAGTTTACTTCTTCGAACACCATTTCCTGCACCCTCGGATTTCGGGCCAGATCGTAAAGGAGCCACAGCAATCCATTTGTGGTCTTTGAAGAAAAAGTGGACATATGTCATTAGGACGGATCTTTTAACTTGGAAATAATTTTCCTACTTTATTTGACCGGTCGAATTGATGTTCTTGTTTTCTATAAAGGGGCAATTGCTTTATAACTTACCGATTCGACGCCCGCCCTAAACATGAAAATAGAATTGACGCTGATCTCCCTGGGCGTGAGGTCACCCTTCATGATGAGATACGCCAGCATAGAAACAGCTATAACAAAGTAAAGAGTACTAATAACTTTAATCTTCAGAAGGGAATCAAATCTCTTCCTTAATGACTATTGCAAGAGGTCATAAACTGCTTATAATCTCTTGACTAGTGTCAGTTCTCACGGTAGAGTCGTTTTCCTTGCCTCCGCCAACACAGCGGTCAAGCGTGGAAATGACTGGGTGATGTGCTGTTAGGCGGTCAGAACCTGTTTGTCTCACACGAGTAACAAACAACAGCACAAGCCACTGAACTACGGTGTTTAAGAAACATACAACATTTTGAAAAAAGCTCAAAATAGAATGGTAAATTAACAGGCCCGCACTTGAAGAAGCTTTATGACTGAAAGGTGTCGTTTTTATATTCGTATAGCTCACCTTGATTTTCAGGAAACTGTTTGCCTTCTTCTGCCATTTTGGTCAGTTCCATAACCTTTCTGTCAATAATCTCTTGGCTGGCGGAGAACGTGATGTCTTGAGTTTCGACGAATTTTCTGTAGGATGGTGGCTCCATAAATCTATGAAGAAGTTCTTCCCATCCGCTGTTCAGTTTTGCCAAGAGTGCAAATCCATCAGAGACCGCTTTGATCATTTTCAGCATTTTCTTAGTTTCTTTGCTTGGTGGGTCGTCAAAGAGTCCAACTCTAACGTCAAACGCCATCGTTCCTATAGCTTAAACAAGAACACACATGTGTTCACTCAAGCGCACACACGTCGAGTACGCTAAGATGGCTGAAAATGGAATCGTTCACGTAACAACGAAATAAATGTTTGCGTTACAAACGATGATGAGATCATAAGGTGACCTCGCAAAGAAAGGTGTCAAGCAAAATTTTCTTGTAGTGGATTACTTACTTCTGGCTATTTATTTATTTTAAAGGTTGGAGCATCTATCGAATCAGAAACGGGATGAGTGCTCCATGTGTGCGCGTGAATACCCGATTAATAATGATAACGATTAATAATCACGTGATAAAAACGATTAAACAGTGGAAAATCCACGAGTTAGCTCGTCTTCAACGTCCACTGTTTCTAGGTCGAATTGGAATTTAGAATGTTGGTTTTTGCCGAGGGAGGAAAACCAGAGGACCTAGAAAAAACCCTCGGAGCGAGGAGGAAATCCAATTATAAACCCAAGCTACATGTGACGCCAGGTCGAAGAATCGAACCCAGGCCCTTTAAGTGGAAAGCGAGTGCTCTCACCACCACGCCAGTCATATTGGATCAAAGTATTCTCTACCTTCAGGATATTCATTAAAGTTTTCTATATTTACTAGGTTGAGTGATTAATGCAAGCAGAAAAAGTAGCTTCATTAATGCAAATCAATTTGGAATAAATCACATTTAAGACTTACATTCGCAAGCATACTTTGAAAGTTCCCCTTCAAGATCTGGAATCTCACCGCCAATTCCTCGCAGTGCAGCCATGTGTGTTATGGCATCCCTAGCGACCCCATTGAAATTGTGTAGATTTTCACGTATTCCTTTAGGACGCAGCATCTTGGGTGCTAAGGCTTTGCGCAGTCGACTCCACTTCTCGCCTTCTCTGAGAATCAGAAAAAGATAACAGGAGGTGAATCATCAGGCCTCTTATTCTTCAAAATACAAACATTGTGAAAGACTTTAGGCATTTCCTCTATGGAATATGGTGCTGGAATGTTTTGGGGCCATTCAGGAAACGCCTTACTGATGTGGATGATAATTATGGCTGAGATGGCGACGACAGTGATTATAACCGTGCATGAGGATGATGTTGAGGGTGATAATAATTAAGATGCAATGATGAATCAAGGAAGAAGAATCGGGAGGGGGGAAGGGGGGGTACTGATCTTCCTTTCCATCGGACCTGTGAGTTTTACCTCTAGCTTGTTTGAAACCAAAATTCATGTGAGCAAAGATCGCATGATATATTCAATCTTTACATCTCTTGCAATATCTTATTTAGGCGTAAGGTTTATTCACGCCATAGAGTCGAAGTCAAAGCTTGGAACCCCTCGCCTCCTCTCTCTTTCAAATTAACGACTTGATTTCCCGGTTGGGATGACCGGCCGAACGAGATGGCGCTTACCATTTGCAATTGCAATTGTCTTCGGCTGATGAGAGACTGGAAACTAGAAATTTAGCAAACGGTAAGGAAATTTCCACTGTTCCGTTCAGAACGGATAAAGAGGACTACCTTTGGAGGTAGTCTACAATTTCCGAATGGATTTTAAAACAGGTCTGCATGTAGTTGCTAATTCTCAAATAAATTATCAGTATACTGTTGTTGCAATGGTTATAATACCCATCCTTGTGTTGAGGTGCTGCGTGAAAGTAGGGAATGGAAGCTAATTAATACAAAAATTGAGGTAAAATTTGTGAATCAAAAAAACATAGGTTTTCACATGGTTGTTAAGATACGTAAGTCAAATACTTTTAGTTGTACATAAAATTGACATTATAGGCAAAATATTAATTACCGATGTGACAATAACTTGTTCATGAAGTCTTAATATAGGTAAGGAAGAGAAAGTCTGCGTTTGAGCAAAGTGGCCCATCAGGCTGGCCCTTACGTCTGGTGTCCTTAGCATCAAGTTACGAGTAGTATATTCCAGGAACATATCACAATGACCTTGACAACTGCTCAAATGTGGACCGTTCTATCTGTAGTCCAGCGCTTTAAACATAAGACCATCGCACCTCCCAACATGGTTAGGTTTTAATTACTTCAGCTTCTTGCAAAATGAAGTAACCGAGTCTTTGGCAACGATATTTACTCACAAGTGTTGAATTTAGAATTTGCCAGCAGTATTAAAATCCAGTGTAGTCCTAACAAGTTGGTGTGATCATTGTATAGAGATTGCTATATGTACAATGAAGTATCTTTCTTGGCTTGTCAACATTAATATTTTAGCAGATGTGGTAAAATTGCATTGTAAATCTAGTACGAAGAAAAGCATATTGTTACAATGCCTCTTCTGATAAGATGGTTGTTAGGGGAATGATGATCAGAAGAAAGTGATGTTCATAGTAATTGTGCTGCAAGAAAAGTACATCTACAGTGTGCATGTATCTAAGTTCTTGCATATGAAGTCAAATAAAGATTACAGAGTTAAATATATAAGTGGAGTTTTCCTCTTTCCATTCCTCATTGAGCTTCACTGCTTTGGTTTCTGAATTCTTATTTAAGACTCAACTTCCACAGAAATTCCTGGAAGGCCATTACTTAGTTCCATTTTTGCATTTTTTGCTGTATGTAACAGCTATCATGCTACTTGTACATCATGTGTCTTTTCATGTCTAGTGAAGTGCCACTATTGTAAATGTAGAATTCCATACTGCTCTGATTGAATCTTTTTGGAACATGACAAAAATAATACAATTATTCACAGTCATAGTTTCTTGCAATAAATTGACAAGCGATGTAATTATGTTAAGTGTCACCATACTGATGATTACAGGGTTAATTTTATAATTTTCATAATGTAAATGTTGAGTTTCAGTAAGTTGTGGTTACATGATAAGGGTGGGTGTTCAAACGAGACTTTTTTAGGGGGAGGGTGTAGTGAGTGGGGGTTGAAGATTTACTTGTGGATGATGCTTGTAGAAGGGAGTAGTTTGTGGATTTCCACTAACTTACAAAATTCGCTGCCTTAAAAATGCAATGTTGTTTATGTTTGAATGCAGTTACTGTTTAGAAAGAGGCCAACTAAATAGATGTATCTTAGAAACTTAATCAAACTCTGTGTCGGCATCTGTTTATTATTATTAATTAATAAAAGCGTTGTCTTGAGAAGAGGGACAACTCTCTGTATTATATTATTTTGATGGTTTGTTTCTTTTGTTCTCTATAAGTTCACATTGTACTGTTGATGTAATATGATCTTTTGTTACTGAATAGCATGAAATGAGGCCCAAACGGCTCTATGATCCGTGAAATATGTTTGTAATACATTTGTCTGTATATCTACATGTAAGTGAGATATGTTTCTATATATCTGATCAAGTACTGTTTTATGGTCAGTTGTATAACTTGGTATCCACTGTTTGCAATGCTTGCCCCTTACTATTAGATTACGTAAAGGTCTTGTCTCTGTTTCAGTGAGCCCGTTGATACTGAAAGTCACAATAATATTATCTTTTAAAGTGCCGTTTCATATTTCAGAAATTACTGGAAAAAGCTTTCTTACAGGCTCCTTTGGTGAGCGATATATCCCTAGTATTGTCCAATCCTCATAAATGGTAATCTTTATTACAGTAACTTCAATACTACGTATGTTGTGACAGTAGGGATACCCAGGTAAGTACGGGATTCTTCTATACACAGTTGTACCTCCATAAGGTGTTGATACATTATTGGAATAATGAGTGAACTTCTGAGTCATCATCAAAATCACTTCTCTGGAACTTTTTCTCGTTGGTAAAAGACCATGTAAACTGTTTCCTAGGCACTTATTTCCACAGCATGCAAAATTTGGTTACCGATGTCTCTTATATATTGCTTTATACTGGAATTTCCTGCTCTGGCTTCCTCATTTGATCTTTGTAAAAGCTGACTCATTCCTTTTTGTGCTTTTGAAATATATGACACAATGTACACAGCACAAACATAAACATCACACCCAAACTGGATATCCATATTTGCCCTCCAGGCACTCAGACAGGGACTATTATATTTGTTTACTCTTAGTTCATTTGGTTTTCTTTTTTAAAATATCGTAGGAGAAGTGAGACTTGATTGAATACCAAGATGGTAGTTCCGTTTAGTGATGTTTAGATTAATCAGCAATTGTCAAATGTGACGTCTTCACCTTCTTTCATGCCATACTATTTTTCCAAGTATCTTTATGTTTTCTGACCTCAGTTTCACATACATCATCACCAAGAAGATACAAAATGGTTGTTGACGTCATAGGTGGTTGTGGACAAGTTTGGCAGTGCCTATGAATCTATCTACTGACAAGAAGCTCTAATCCTAGATCATTTTTTGATTTTTTACAAGTTATTATTTTATCGATAAATGATGTCACATCATGGTCGTCATCACATCCAAACACTGGCGCATCTTCAAGCCAAGTTCACACGTGAATATGAGGAGAGCCCCTCTGTTAATGTTCGACTCTGTAAAACCGGTCTGTTATTTTCCCCAAGGGAGCAGCATTGCTCATTAAAAAATGCTTTAAAAACTGATTGAATTGATAGACAAAATGCCTTGCAAAGTTACTGGATCACTCTGAATTAACCTGCACTTTTCTTCCCAGTTCATTTTTCCTAGTTCGTTATCTGAATATTCTTTATCGTCAACAAGCTTGCCAAGTGTTCTAAGAAAACTACAAAATAAAGTAGTAGGTCCTAGATTTCTGATCATCGCAAAGATGTCTTTTTTTGGCCTTCTCAAAATAAGGAGGTGAGCCACGAAGTGCTCTTTAAAGTTTCTAGCCTTAATCAAAATGAACTAATCTTTCTAGTGTACATTTTTGCTTTACCTGACCAGCTGTAAGACATCTATTGTTCCCTTTACATTTACGTAGTGCTATTTGAGATTTTCCTAGCAGAATCTTTATTTGTAATTTTTTAGTTTTAAAAAGGATATTCTCCACAGACATCGCAGCTCGTCGATCTGATCTTCTTAATTCTGATTTGCAAACATCACTGTAATGAACATCAACTACTCTCTCTTTATTTTTGGGCCGCCTTTGACCTAGAAACACTCCTGGATAGGCTATATCTTTAGAATATTTGTCTCTAAATATACTCAGAGGTACACTACCTTCCCCACATGCAATGTTGTGAATTTGTTGCCGTTCATTGTCATCAAGAAAGTCAGTTGCAGTTAACAAAGTATCAATTACTCCTGCAGGTATTTCTGCATCCTCTTCAGTCCAATCATCATAAACTTAACTTGTTTCTTCGTCTGCAGTCTTTTCAGCATTACATGTATAACTTATATGTTCATTACAGGTAGCTTGAGAATTATCTTCACTCTCAGTTACATTTCGCAAGTTTATATCACAGCTTGCCACCCTGTCTTCACAGAAGGATATTCCTTGTTCTTTATAAAGGTTACTGTTATCAGCCAGCCAGTTTGCTGCTTGTAAATTTTGATATGATCTTCCATTTTAAGACAGTTCTGAACTTTTATATTGCAATTGCCTTTTTAGTTGAACTTTTATTGTTCCAATCTCTCGAGGTAACCATGGTTAAATGTTAACAGTATTGTTAACATCTGCTAGTACATTGACAACAATTCTTTTATTTTCAACTGATTTCCTCTTGGGGCTTGCATAAGCTTTTGAAAAGCTAATCTAGGTGCTAGAAGTCTGCATTCCAACTCATTTATATCAAAATAGTCTGGTTTCACTAGAAAAGACATACCATTCCTAGCTGCCCAGGGTGGTGTTGCTTTTCTTCAGATGTTTGTCACAAGACTGACAGATCCATTCAATATCAATAAACATTTTTCTGCATCAAGGTTGAAAAGTCTTAGCTTTTCAGCAGCAAGAATACTGTGTCTATACCACAACTGGTCACAACAAGAACAAATGTGCAGTGGACCCCTAGAAACAGCAGCATGGAACTTTCAGATTTCATAAGTACTGGTTAAATTGGTGAAAAATACTTTTGCGATACTCTTGTTTTGATAGCAGTCTCTTTTCCCTACATTCAACAGATTCATTTGTAGTTTTTTCTTTCTGATACTGACGTTGGTTTGCCAGTCTCTTTTCTCTACATCCAACAGATTCATTTGCAGTTTTTTCTTTCTGATACTGAGACTGCTTTGTCAATCTCTTTTGCCTGCATTTAACAGATTAATTAGCATTTTTTTTTCTTTTTGATACTTAGATTGACTTGCGAGCCTTTTTTGTCTCGATTCTTGTTTCTTTCTCCTGTTCTCACGCTTTTGTGCCAGCCTCTTTTGCCTAGATTCCTCACTTTCATTTGCCCTTCTTTTTTTTTTCTCATATTCAAGTTGCCCAATCAACTTTTTCTTCATTTCTGCTGTTTCATCTGAACACTTTTCTGTTAACGAGTTGTTCTGGGTTATTTTAACACTCAAAGAGAACTGTTCATTCTCTTGGTTACTGTGAACATTTTCCAGTTCAGGTTGACAGTCAGTTATAAAGACACCTTTAATTTCCAAAGGAACAACCCCTGTTTCTAAGCAAGACATTTGCAAATATGATACAAGGATTTCAAGCAGAGTCATTCCCGAATGAACGTGACATACCATAAAAATCCTTTGCATAAGAGTAAAATTTTTAAAGCTTTGTTCAGAATGTTTGAACACTGCAACTGCATTGATGCCAACAGTTAAAAAACAACAATTAAAGTTTAGTCTAGAACTTGAAATACTTTTATCAGTGAGTTTTGAAGTCCATTTACTGATATGTTCTATTTGATGGTAAATAATGGCAGCAAGTGACACTGCTACATATTGCTTACCAGCATGTTCACCAAAGAGTGCTTCATTTCCTTGACTGTACTCAGCAGACACTATACTTACTGGGTCAATGATATAAAATGTCGTAGGGCCTGGATTTTTCTCCACATTATTTGCCTGTCTTATAAGCAATGGAATTTAAACATTGAAGCGCATCATTTGTGTAAACCAAAACATCACTTGATTCGACATCTTGTAGTGTCTACCAACTTGCTTCGATGTCGGCAAACAAAACAAATTTAAATAAAACATCACGAGCATTACATTCCAAAAACGATCTTTAAAACGCGAAATGACGTCTTTGGTTTTCACGCAATTGTCACGAGAGCCGATCATTGACCGATCAGCTGATACAGTGCAAGTTACAGTTTCTTTCAGTTTGAGACACTTGTGTGACACTTGTGAGACAGTCTAAGCAATTTGAGACTCCGTCGTGCAACCCGCACAAATCAAGTCAAGAAGGCTTTTATATCAGAGTACAATGACTCCTTGCAATAAAGCTGGCACAATTCACTTAATAGAAAAATGGAAAACGTCGCAAAATTCAATCGACTTCTCCTCAACTTGTGGATTAATCACACCGCGAAAACAAGTCGAAATTTGCCAAATAAACATTAGCCGAGAAGAGTAATGGCCGCTGCGAAAAAACACCCAACCTCATACCCAGGGTCCTCTCTCTTCCTTGTGGAACCAGAGACCACGTGACAGACTCATTGCTCTGTGTACATTATTTGTACACAAATAAATAAATAAATATGGCAGTCCCTGAAAAAGTGTAGAGAAATCCCAGACAAAAATAAACAATTCCATTCTAAGTGTAATGCAGTCATTCTGTTCACTTACAGGGAAGCCAAACCTTCTGGAAGGTTCTTGCTGCTCATGTATTCCCTTTGAGCCCTGAAAATCATCTCAGGTCGCATCGGATTTTTCCCGTCGCCTCTGAACACAGCTTCGACATCGGTTGGGTTTTTTATGAAGATCTCGGTTCGTCCGATGACAGTCCTCTTGTAAATCGGGCCGTACTTGTGAAAGTTTTCCAGGTGATTCTTCAAAAGACGATTGAAGTCGGAGCTCGTTTTAATGTAGTTCAGAATATCACCAAAATAAGGCAATCCTTTGGGACCTGGGAGATCCTTAAACGATCGGACTCCGTCGGAAAGATTTTCCTTTGGGTCTTTCAATAGCTGCCTCAGTAAATTGTGGAGCTTGCCGAAGGGATTCACAATCAAAATCACAACTAAAATCAGCAAAGCTGTGGTCATAAAGTAAAGGGTGTCGTCCATGGTAATAGAAAAATATCGCGAGATTGCAGACTCTAGGTACTGATAAGCAAGTGACACGAAAGGACTAGTCGGTTTATTTTAGGTCGTGTTGTCAAAAATTGCGTGACGTGACGAGTTGCTGAACCTCAACAACCAAAACTCGCAAAGTGTAGGAAGTTTATCGCTTAAGTGTTCAAGGGCTGATATTGACATACACTATTGACCTCAAAAGTGAAATGACATATGCCTCATAGTCCAGACACGAGTGATAACAGTTAAATGAACTTAAGATAAGCACATGAGTGTGGCGCGTGGTTGACGTCGTATCATCTTACAAGCTGGTTATGGTGAACAAGGATAAAAGCGTCGCAACCTTTCTGAAGAAAATACACGAACTATGAATTCTATGACTATAATAAACTTGTAAGAGAACTACTGTGGAACCTCTTTTCAGCGGCCACCCTGTATTACACGGTCAAAATCACGAAATTCTTTCCCCTTAATCGATATAATTTTCACCTCTATTAAGCGGTTATGGTCACCTTTTATTGAGTCCCAACGGCCTGTTTGTATTGTTTTCCACTTGTAATGAACGGTCACTTAAAGTCAAACCACTCAAATAAAACTGAGAACAAAGTTTTAAGTATATTAAACCCACGCTCATCTCCCAAAATAAAGGCTAGAAGCATTTTTAAGTGCGTTTTTTTTTACATTAAGCGGTCGATTAAGGCATAAAATTGCGATTTTTTGTCTTTCATAAAACCCCCTTACTGTGGAACCTGTATTTAGCGGTTCACTTGTATTTAGCGGTCACCTTGACATTTCCCGTGACCACTTAACACAAGTTCGACTGTAACTTGTAAACAAAATTGCATGTGGTTTCAATAATCCGTCTAATCATAATCATTACAATTTTCTCAAATGTGATTGGTGCAGTAACTGCTTTATTTTTCACAAATAACTTTATAAAGTTGTAATCTGACAGTTGGCTGTTGTCGGACAATTGAAGCAACCCAGTCCACTCAGCTAAATCCACCAATCACCGAATTCATCACAAAAACCATAGCAACAACCACTTATCCTGCGAAAAACTGGGGAATTTCCAAAATGGAGAAATTGTTAACCTGGGACATTGTCTCCACTGGAGATATTTGTAATAGATATATTTGGTTTTTTTTTCGGAAATTTTAAAGGTCGTGATTAATTGGTAACAGGACTTCGTGTCGTCCAATTCTGTCTGTAATAATACTGGTGATTAAAAAAATCGGTCGAAACATTACAGATCGAATTGGAGTCCACTCAGTACTACCACCATTCTATATTGTCATACCCAATGTTCTCGCGTAAGCTTGAGACATACACGAATTTCCTCTCTCGGTTGCGCTGTGAAAAGCCTTCTGCGAGCCACAATCTGCAGCTTCTACCTAATCATCGTCAATAGAGATGATAAATAGCCAATCACACATCCAACATCCGCGAAAAGAATAATTGTTTTTATGAAATCTCAGTAAATCCTGAACGTTTGGATAATTGGAGCCTTTTTTTCGCTTCGCAATGCGTTTTCTTATAAGATGACTTGGCCCGAAAATATGAGCTAACATTCGGAACCAATCAAAACACTAGAAATGCAATATTTGGAGTTAAAAATTTAATACGACCTCTTATTTTCCACATAGTCACTTTGCTGTGAAATATATTATTTCCATTGATTCTTTTTAGTCAATCAAGTACTCATTTCTGCGTAATTCAAATTTGGAAGTCGTCAATGCGAAGGGCTTGATTTAAAAAAAAAAAATTGCACAGACTCTCGCTGAGTAAAACACATCTTATGGAGTGTATCCTGCCGATACCTTTTGATAAAAAATGTCTATTTTATTTATTCCCACCGTCAAGAACGAACATCCATATAAGCAAGTTACGCACGGTCAATAAATTTGATCTTCAGTGGTTTGTCAGGAACACACAACAGTCTCGACTTCATACCGACTGGCGCATCGTGATATTCCAGGACAAACCGCTGTACCAGCTGAAAATGATCACACATAAGCTTGAATAAGATCCTTCAAAATAATTAATAGGAAGTCGGGGCGATGATAACAGAGGGAAATGGGGGGAGGGGGTTAGAAACCATGGTAATGCGTCGGTGGGGGGTGTTACAAGAAAATTTGGTTCTATCAACTGGGTTGATAATATTGTTACGAAAAATTGTCTAAGTTAAGTCCTAGAACATTCTATAGAACAGTCTAGAACCCGAAGTCATCCAGACGTGACCTTCTGGTATAAGAACATTCTGGAACGTTCTATCTCTTACGTAATTATTGAAATTTGAAAACCGTGTTAATCTACTAAATTTAGTTCTTTAGAGAAGTTTCTAAATCCTTGTACTTTATATATATAAGAGCGACAGTTTCATCAAAAAATAGGGAAAGAGGATTGTGAAGAAGCTTACTGCTGTAAAGTTGATAAGTCAACTACGTGGAAATAAATCAGTTTGATGCTGTTACCGACGAACCTGAGTTTTGTCTAAGAACAACCCTGCTCTACATCGACACTCGTAGCAAATATTAATTGGCCACCGTATAGAGTTTTTAAAGATGACGTTTCGAGCGTTAGCCCTTCGTCAGAGCAAAGGGCTAACGAGGGCGAAGTGGTAACGCTCGGGATGTAAGCTAGAGAAGCTCTTTTACCATGGGCAATTTAGATTAGCAGCTCGGTTGATAAAACCAAATTTTCGAGGATAACCGAGTTGGACTCAAAATGTCGTTACCCAAAGCTGTTTATAAAAGTTGTCATGATCAATTCAAGAAAAACAGTCGGAAACGTGTCAGGTTTTGAATTTCGCAGCAATTCAGTCGGTGAATGAATAGGGTTGCCTTATTCAAATCTTGGCTATACCGCTAGTCGTAAACTAAATTTAAGTCAAGCGCCTCTTTCAATCTTTGACTTGCAAGGTTTTCAAGTAAAAAATATAGGAACGCTTGGACGTGATTGCAAAACCAGAAAATGGGCAAGGCATGGGAAGGCCAAAAAATGAGGCAGGCAGGTTTAGTTGATATTGCTACAACGTGCTAATCATGCATGCAAACTGAAGTGATCAAACAAGTTTTCCTTGTAGGGAAAGATGTTTTTTCGTCCTGTCACGCGCGTGGGACAAAGAACAAAATTCTGACTCCCTGTGAGGAATCGAACCTCAGACCCTCGGATTCCGCGCTCCGACGCTCTACTACTGAGCTACAGAGACTCTATGGTAAGCAAGGCCCATTACGAGGTTCATATATGGCACGCGTCCAGTATACTGCTTGGATCAGCAATGTGGTTTTTGTAAATAGAGTAAGAGAGATGAAAAAACATCTTTCTTTATCCTTCTTATTTTTTTAATAAGCTTACCTTTGTTGCCAAAAGATATATTTCAGCCTCAGCGATACGACGCCCTAGAGGAAAGATTATTCAAATATATCAGGTCACAATACAAATGGTTTGAGCTTATCTTTTTCAGTGGCCTTGTTAAATTAAATTCCTTAAGGCAGTCTTAGCATTGAAAACTGATGATGTAAGGGGTAAGGTGAGATCACTTTTGCATTACGACAGTTTAAACCATCATCAATCAAGGTAACAATTGGTGCTTTATTTTCATGCCTATGGTGATTCCCAATCAGCACCCTCATCTTTTCGTATCATTATCATTACCATCATCAATTAAAAAAAGTTACGTTGCAACCCTGCAATTCACTTTATTTTTCGCAGTTCAGTATTTATCATTTAGTAAAGCCATTTAGTCGGTCGTAAGGCCTCGTGAAATTCTACCATGTTTCATCTTCGATTTCCATCAAGGGGTAAAGTGAATTGTATTTCCCTGCATTTGACGCCGGAATTGGCGGGAAAATATGCTCTCATTGGCATCCATTATGAGCCGGTGTGGGCGTAGTGCTTGGCTTAGAGCAAGCCAGAGGCTGATGTGTGTGTTTTCTAAGGTAGAGACTTCACTAAGAGTTACATGAGAGTTGTTAATATACGGTTTATCAAGCCACCTCTCAGCCTGGCCCACTTCCGGCAATCCTAAGTCCACACTGTGACAGACTGTTTCAAGGGAGCCCAGTTACAAATGAAGTCATGGTCGTTTTCGCTAGCGAAGGACGAACATCAATCATGGCAATGAAATTGACTACTAGGCTTTCGTTTGGGTTTAAAAAAGTCAACAAACTAACACTAAATTATAACACAAGATTTGTCAGAAATGGACAACAGAACTCAGAGTGAAAACAACCAAAGGTCCGAAGCGTTGAAAACGCGACAGATTTGGCCACCATTAGTTTCGCTTTCGCCTCTGATTGTTTGAGATGATGGCGTTAATTTGTAAGACCAATCACTCACCGAAGTGAAGCAAAAACAAAAGCAAAAGCAAACTCAATGCATGCTCAATTTTTTAAGACTCGTTTAAAACAACACACTCTCCATGTCATTCACAACTACTACACTTCTTACCAATACACATGCGTGGTCCAACTCCGAATGGCAATATGGCAAAAGGGTGAACTTTTCCCAGATCTTCGTTTAACCAACGTTCAGGTCTGAACTCCAAAGGAAACTTGAACAACTCCTCAGAGAGCCCAGAAAGATAGTTGGAATAAACCACGATTGCCTTAAAGAAAGAAGACAAAGCAGTAGTGGAAATAAGGCCTGAAACATTGAGGCTTGCACGGGAAAACCACAGTTCACCTATATGATTTTCATATATTCTAAGTCATTGACTCATCACTACATGGGTTTATTAATGACCGACTCCCAGTCGGCTTGTTAGCTCAGCTGATAGAACAGTGCACCGGTTTTTCAGAGGTCATGGGTTCAAATAGTTAGTTTCTTAAAACACAGCCGTGAATTGGACTGTTTTCTGAAAAAAAACCCTTTTCCCAACAGACTTGTCAAGAGCCATGTGCCTAACGTCAGTCTCATTCGGATAAAGAATGGCCCTGAGACAAAAAACGTGCAAGCTAAAAACTTAGTTTCGGCCGGAAGCTTCGCCGAAAGGATGTCCGCGGGCTTGGGGCGAGATTCCCAAATACTGTTGAACACCGTTTAAAAAATCGAGGTACATTCTTTGCAATTGTAGTTGTAAAGTAGACAGCGGGAAAGAAAACTTTTATATGATTTAAGTCATCTACGTTTCCAGATTTCTCTCTTGATAAATCTGCTTGTTCAAAAACTTGCCTGACAGTCTTTGGACTAATGGATCTGTCAAGAAAATATCTTCATGCCCTTTTCATCTCAACTGGCAAGTAATTGATGCAGAAAACTTGTTAATAAAAACTAGAGTGCAACCTTGTTCAAAAACATTGAACGATTTGACTTACACCTGTTGGGACATGGTAACCAGAAAGAACCACATCTTGGCTTAGACGGCGTGCCCAGTCGGGAGCAGGAGGGTGCATTCTATTGAAATATATATATAAAAAAAAACACTTGATGAGAAATGCACGTTGTATCGGGAAGAAACTCAGTGGCGGATCCAGCAGGGGGGTTCTGGGACGAGGTGGGGGGGGAGGAAGGGAGGGGCTTGGCACCTCCTCCCCTTCAGACTTGTAGGATTTTTTTTCAGTGCTTCTCCGACACCAAACTTCTTGCAATGATAGGATCACATACTACTACTCAACTTTAAGTTTTTCACTGCACTTGCCTTGGAATATTTGCTGGTTTTTTTTTTTAATAATCCAGAGTGAAAAAAATACATATATATTAAAAAATCTGCGCTTACCGAATCAAAGCTTGGACCCCCTTCCCCCCCCCTTCCCTCTATCAACATTGATCATGCAAACTGAACATGCAGAACAATTTGTGTACAGACTTCTCAATAAGCTGGTGTTCCTACAAAAAATTTGTGAACACAAACATCTTTCTACCTCAGACACTCCTTGACACAAGCCTTAATGTAAGTCAACTTGGCAAAACTCTCGGGCGTAAAATCTCCATGGGGCCCAATTAGCGAGGTCACTTCTTCATACACCTTCTCCTGCACCTTTGGATTACGGGCCAGATCGTAAA
Organism: Pocillopora meandrina; assembly: GCA_942486045.1. NCBI lineage: Eukaryota > Metazoa > Cnidaria > Anthozoa > Scleractinia > Pocilloporidae > Pocillopora > Pocillopora meandrina. The sequence goes on from CALNXJ010000047.1 coordinate 369,786, forward strand.
GGAGCCATTGTAGCCCAGTGGACGTCTGTGGAGAAAAGTCAAGGGAAAATTATTCAGGATTTTTCATGAAAATTGGATTTCTCTACTGCAGAATTATCTTAAAAATCAACCGAAGGAATCTAATTATATTTCCTGAATCAAATTCGAGGTAATGAAAGTATATAGGAAGAAGAAAAATCTCCTCGAGACTCTTCGTCGAGATCTCTACAAATAAGGAACACAAATTACATTCACTTTTGCCAGAAGTGAACATATCTAGTTACAGCCTTAGGAACCAAAGACTATATAAACTACCATGATGTAGGACTGAACGTTGCAAGAACAGTTTTATTCTAAGTCACGTTTTTAATAACTACATATTTAATTAATTGTATTCATATTTTTAATTATATATTATATTATAGGGTCTTTATAGTTTTCTTGTTGTATTCATATACCCTATATTTATATATATATTTGTAATTGTAAGCTTGACGTAATTCAGCCTATGGCTGCTATGTTTTTAGTCAATAAAACTATCTATCTATAAAACTATAAAACTATAAAACTATAAAACTATAAAACTATAAAACTATAAAACTGTAAAACTATCTATCTATCTATCTATCTATCTATCTATCTATCTATCTATCTATCTATCTATAACGACAACTGAGTAATTGAAAGGTGAGGGAGCTAACCAAAAGTATACTGATTATAAAAATCTGCATTTTTTTGGTTTGTTGTTCTTTTTAGACCATCCTCATTCATCCTCGAAAATTACATGTGGTGAAATTGCAGATGCACGCGCTTTGATTGCTCGAAAATTATGTCACTGTTTTTTTGCCATATTCACCGTGTGCAAGATGATTTTAACACTGATAGACTGATTTTATTGATGGCTACTTCGCTTTTTTTGAAGAATAATTTAAAAGAAAATGCAGTTTCTGTGATAATACAAAGCATGATTTTAGAAAAGCAACTCCTCTCCTGAGGCTTTGATTATATTGTCGCTCGTTTTCAAGATTGTGGTCGTGATATTTGGTCTTTGCCCCTCCTTAGTTAATATGTTATCATCTCACCGTCTCTACTCCTGCTCTAAACATCCCAATAGATTGTGTGTTGATCTCCTGTGGTGTAAGTTCGCCTTTCATTATGAGGTAGGTCAGCAGAGGCACCGCTATAACACAAAGACGATATTGGTAACTAATACTTGCAAATGAATTCACCTGAATTGGCCGCTATGCCAATGCAGAGTGGTTTTGGTTAACCACGTCGATGGCATTCGGGGAAAATCGCCAAAGGCTTACTCTCCACCGGTCAGGTCACTACAGATTAGCATTTACTAACAAGTTTTACCAACCCTGATCCTGGCTGAGAGCTTCACCATCTTCGGCTGCTTTCTTCAGTTCCATAATTTTCTGGTCCACTATATGCTGACCAATGCCTATGGAGGTGTCTTGTGCTTCACAAAACTTCAAGTACGTGGGTGTCGTCATGAAGTTGAGGATAAAGCTTTCCCATCCTTTGTTCAGTTTTCCCATAAGTGAAAAGGCGTCTGAGCTCGACTTAATCATTTTCACGGTTTCTTTGTTCGGTGGGTCATCGTACATTCCAACTCTTACATCGAATGCCAGTGTACCCACAGCTATATGTAAAATAGCAAAAACAGATATTTGTGCTGATTTATCATTTATAAAGCATGATGTGGGTATTTGGCCAAGGCGCCAAACTTCTGAGGGCCAACCTTTTAAGGAAAAAAATTTAAAGGGCCAAGAAGTTCCTGGACCAAAGGCCCAGCCATCACAGGCACTGCAATCAACTAAACTACAAAAAAAAAACCAAAATCAAACGTTGTATGATTTAATCCTCCATCTAGTGGTAAAAGGGAGCAAACACGATGGCTACCAACAGCATAAATTGGCCACCGTTAAGAATTTCAAAGCTGACGTTTCGAGCACTACCCCTTCGTCAGAGCAAATGACAAAGGGCTAGAACTCGAAACGTCACCTTTGATACTCTTGAGGGTGGCCAATTTATGCTAGCAACTCAGTTGAGAATATTTCATTACCCTGTTATATTCTCCCACTGACGCAGCACAACAGTTTCGTTGAAAACTCATTCCCTTTATTCATTACTTACAACTGTGGAGTGGTACCCAGGACTAACTCTAAACAAATTCTGCCCACGGTCAGCGTAGAATCCAAACCCCTGGTGGGACCTACAGATTGCGCATGTAACATGCTCAGCCTTTTGTTTTCCTGTCGCCCGATCAGTGGAGGAAGAAACACGTTTTAGACGTGCTGTAATTTGCTCCCTCGCCAAGGGTTTTGGTTTCTTCCATTGGTATTTATACCATTTCCCTAGGGTCCCTTGGAGATACCTACTGGGAGAGGCTCTACCTACAGAGCAACTTGCATCAGTGATACACCTCATTCACTGGGATCACAGCCTTAATGGATCTATTCACACTTTCGTGAAACAGTTTACGTACATTCCGTCGCCCACTTTCCAAGTTCCTCCTCGAGATTTGGAATTTCTTCATCTGCACCCCGCACTGAAAGCATATGTTCTATAGCATCTCTTGTCACTCCATTAAAGCTTTCCAGGTTGTCTCGGATATCTTTCGGTCGAAGCATTTTCGACGCTAAAGCCTTTCGTACTCGGTTCCATTCCTCACCGTCCCTGTAGGGAAACACGAGACCAAATATTATTGTCAAATTTGATAAAGAAGAGTATAAAATTGGATTATTTAGATCAATATCAGTATCTGGGCAACTGCCCACCTACCCCTCCCCTAACCCAACATTAACCTTAAATTGTTGTCAATTGACAGTTGCTGAGTTAGGGGAGGGGTAGGTGGGCAGTTGCCCAGATACTGATATTGATCCTATTATTATTTGGATCTAGCCAGGGCATCCAAAACTGTCCGACAATAAAGAAATTTTCGATAAGAAGCTTGGGCATCAGAAAATCGGGAAGGTCGTTCAAGAATAGTTTGAGAATGAGTTAAACAGTTAAAGACTTTGTCAAATTTTAACCACAACCAAGGGTCGTTTGCTTTAACCCTTTCACTCCGAAGACCTAATTTTTAATTCTCTCTTACAGTCCTTAAAATATGGTTACTTTTTACAACAAAATGAACCAAACATCAGTAAAGACCACATGTGAGCTTTCTGTGAATGAGTTTTCTCTATCACTCTCAATATCTATGTTTTCCTCACTGAATCTCATGCCTCTCTTGTGATTTTAGCTGTGAGAATTCAGTATAAAATCAAGTGATATTCCCTAGATTGTTCTTTCCATTTCTTCTCATTATCTCTGTTTGATAATGAACAGGTCTTGTATGGAGAAACTACTTATTGGTTGGTAATAAGATAACAGCTTAATATGTGATTATCATAGTCTGTCAACTGTGGGATTTTAAGCCACTAACCTAGTCTGTATGTACTTTATACAGATAGTGGTATAATGTCTCACAGCATATAGACTACAATATTCACATGCTATGTTATTATACACATATTCACCTTATTGGTTTACCCTTTCACTCCCAAAGGTGACCAAGACAGAATTTCTCCTTACAATATCAATACAATATCAAGCAGGTAGGTAATGAGAGTAGAGAAGAATATCAATTATGGGTTTATTAGTTGATCCAATACCAAATTCTCTGAACTAACATCATAAGAATTGTATGACAGATAGTAAGGAGAATTACTAATTAGATCTTGGGAGTGAAAGGGTTAAATACTGCTGGGTTAAACATTACAATATTAACACATTTCATGATAAAAACAAAAAAATGTATATTAGTTTGTCCCTGTGGATACTGATTATTAGTATATACCACACAAGTAGACTATAGTGTTTCCTGAGTGCCAATTGGCTAGTTTGGAAGTGAATAGCAAGTATTATTAACCCCTGGAGCAGCCAGGGGTGAATAATCAAGATTTCAATTTCCAACCAGTTTTTGGTATATTGAGAGAAATAAACTAATTTTGAGGTATCTGTGTGGTATATAATTAAAAAATTATTCACTTCAGTGCTAGTGAAAGTGGTGGATATTTATCTCTACTTTGGTGAACAATTATTAACCAATGTGATTAAAAATGTGGTTGCATTACTAATTGATCAAGATGTAGTCCTTTTTCATTTTGATTCACCTCAAGCATAAGTTACAAATTTCATTTATGCTACCACTTAGGTCAACACTTGAGGTAAATTGTTCCTTAATTCACTATTATTTTCCCAAGAGCTCAAGTATATCATACATGAAATTGTCATGATATCTTGTGTAAAACTCATTCTTAATTACCACATGATCAAGATCTCTTTGTCTCTTAGATTGTTACACTCTATAGTATCTATAACCTACTAATTACCATTACACAATACCTTACACTCTCAAAGACTTTTAAAAGCTCTCTTTCTTAACCCTATGACCCTAAGAGTGACTAGCATCTAATTCAAGGATTTCAAAACAAGCTGGTGACTGCTGGAGTTCATATTCATCTTGACATCATGTTGCTGGTTACTCTAATCAAAATAATTACCTTTTGGCCTTAAATAAACTTTTCACAGTCAACCACTTTTGCCAAGTTTGACTCCTACTTCAAAGCATTTTAAAACCCTTGCTAATTTCTACTCACAAAGTCATCCCTAAATCACACAATTAGGTCACAAGAATAAAAGAAATGATCACCAACTAAAGAGGCTCTTGATTATAGAGCAAATTCTCCTTGTCAACACCTTAGCAAATGTGTATGTAATAGTATGGGGAATATACATACTGACATTATGGTGTAAAAGCTTAAGACTCTAACTTATAAGAATGACTAGCCTCTAATTTCTCCTTACAATCTCACTCTTCATTAAACTGTAAACATCATGAGAATAAGGAAAATGATCACCAACTGAAGCTCCTTATTGTTATTACTGATGTAGAAAATGCAGAGAGAACAGTGCAGAAAATATGGCTATTTATGTAAAGGTTCAAAAAAGTTAACAGTTCCTCCAACTTCTTTGCAGTGTCATTGTCAAATCCTACCAACAAATTGTTGCCTTTTCAGTATTTTGTGCTCAAGATTTTCATTTTGGTTCTGTTAGAAAGTAACTTTGAGATGAAAGGGCTAAACTCCCTGCCACACTGCCCAACTTGATCTTCTGTCAAGTTCTGTTTGGCTCAGAGGCAGTGAATTATCTCATTCTCTCCTTAATGTTTCAATGGTGACAAAGGGCTTTGAAGTGAGGGGAGAGGGGGACATTTCTAGCTCATCCAGTATACTAAGCCAAGTGCATACCCTGATTCAAATTTTTCTAAAATGCTGTCCCCTGAGTAGTTCAAGTAAATATCCTTTCCTTGCAGTGTAATGTAATGTTTTAACTGCCGTATTTTTGTTACTTTATTTCTTTGTTGCACTTTCCTAAAGCAGCTGGAATTCAAATCATATTTAACTTATTACAGAAACATCCAAATAAGCAAAATTCTTATTTCCTTGGATTGCTTTTGATTCTCTTCCTCTTCCTCATTTTTTTAAAGCTGAAATACACCTCACTGTTATGAAATTTGTAGAAAATAAAAAAAGAGAGCTTAAAAAATGGTTGAGTTCTCATAAAGACTGTCTGTTTCCATTCCTCACATGTTATCACATCAATGCAAAATTTAATCCACTTCACTTAAGTCTAGTGGAAAAATCCAGCAAGGTGGAGTTGATCAGATGAAAAAACTCATCTCACATTGAATTTTGCCTTACATGATCCTGATGAAACAATTTGAAAAGACTCCTAGACTGAATATATGGGGAAGCTTATTTTATGCTGCGTTAGTAATATCATCGACACTTATACGTTGGTGTACAGAGTCCCCAAATTTTTCCTGGGGGGGGGGGGAAGGAGGCTGCCCCCACAACCCCCCCAATTTTGCCACCTATATTTTTCATCGGTTGATTCACAAATTTCTCAATACTTACAATCCAAAAAGGACTTTAGGGAGTTTTCTGCTTTTCCTGTACTTATTAATCGCCGTGCTTACAGCTGAGGGAGGTCGCATGGGATGTTTTCCATCTGCTTTGATGACGACTTCGATATCCTTTGGGTCTTTGACATAAACCACTGATGTTCCTATAAAATTCCTCTTAAAAACAGGACCGTACTTATCAAACGAGTCCTTCAGCTCCGCTATAATTTCTTTGAACTCAGATTTTCGTAGAAAGTTCAGCATATCGCCTAAGATAGGCCATCCCTTTGGGCCAGGCATATTGTTGAACGAGCGAACCCCATCCGGAAGATCAGTTCGCATGCCACCGTCTCTTCTTAAGGAATAATTCAAGAACTTGTGAAGTTTATGAAAAGGATTAAGAAGCCAGACAATGACCGAGACCAAAAGTGCAGAAAACGCTAGGTACAGAGAGCCTTCCATTTCGCTAAGATAAGAAAATTTCACCACAGTGTGCAAGATGGTGACCTGCTCAATCGTCCGAGGGGTGCTAGGGAAATTGGGGCGAGGAGGTCACTGACAATACGAAATCACGCAACGCTCTTTAGAGAACGTTGCGTGACTTCCAGAGGAAACTTCGCAAGGGAGATCTCTCTTTACGGACACCAATCTTTTTCGAGGAGTTCCCTATGTCCCGGAAAAATTTCTGACCTATTTCATCCATATATGAAGGACTCTAGTAATATAGAACCTCTGTGATGCGGACAAGGAACGGACCACAAAACTTCTTTACATTATTTAATCTGGACTCACGCTGAGATCTTTTGGGCAGACTGCTAGTGGTAGGTGCTTAAGTCTATTACTAAGTCGATCATGGAGGGCATTGCCACTCAACAGTAGGAATTCTCAGTCATTGACAATTTTTTACCTAAAACTTATTTTATTCAAGAACTACTCCTTGAGTGCGCTTTGGATATGACGATGGATAGTTTTTCTCAATAAACGCGAGTGTAAGAACTGTTTTTTCGAGAGCGCCTCAACATATTGATAAATCCTCCCAACTCTTCATGCGCCGCATGGTATCCTTGAATGAATCGGTCGATTCGATCAGTGGATGACCATCCACCGCCCAAAAAGGGCCTAAAGCAATAAGTCGAACAGTTTTAAGTATGCACATATTGGACTGAATTTATTGATAGAATGTTTTCATCTGCTAGTCAGCCCAACAAGATTAAAATGTATTAACGCATTGCGCGTCCGAAAAACGGCAAAAAAAATCCTTAACAAAGACCTCTGTCGATTTTCTTAACCATTACGTTACCTTTATGAACTTTATGATATCCCCAAGATATGGCTTTCTGAATCTCTGAACTTCATGCACTCACTTGTTTTCATTCTGTTCTAATATAAGTTTTTATGCTCCCATTTCGGAGGGCCCAGTGACTTACTCTGAGTTAAGATAAAGTTAAGATTATCGGATTTCCTGTCACTAAAGCGGATCAACACTTACAAGATCGGATTGTTTATATCTCATTAAACCAGACTCATTTCCTGTCACAAAGAACGTAGTACATGAAATCTGTCTCGCTCCTAACATGTACCTTGGTAGCTTTGTTGTCAAATTGCGTGGAACTAGCTTCTGGGAGGCGCGGGTTTGAATCCCGTCGAAGCCTGGGATCAGGCTTCTTGTCAGCAATTTCTTTATGTTTTTTTCTACATGTATTTAAATTACACTTAAGTATAAATATGTTGATCATGCATACAATGAATATAAAAAAAATGGCGGTTTTATTTTCAAATCTAAGATATTCCTTGGAGGCTTTAATATTACGGCCAAAAAAATTGCGTTATTCGCAGCTTAAATTTAATTGAAGACTACAAGCTTATTTCCCTAATCGAAACCCTTTCTTTCTTTTTTCACCCAGGACATTATCTCAATGACTTAGCTGCAGTGCTATTACTGTACAAACTTGTAACCATACAAACGAAGCAGTTTTCAATTGTGAGCCAGAAGTAATGCAAAGGCCACTCTGGTTTTCCTTCAAAATCCTCGACCATTGGCCTAAAAAATCTCTCACTACCTGATCAATCAATCAGATGCAAATCCAAAACCGATCGCAAATTCTTCGCTCGCGTTTTCCAGCGCTGGAGGTAAATTAAGTTTTCCTTGGTTTTCTGTTTCAGCAAAGACTTTCTCCATTTTATTATCTAATAATGTATTTATACCTTCCTTATTGGTCTACTCTGATATACAAATATAACCAAAAAATTTATCTTTACTTAAAAGAAATATAAGGGTGTTTGTTATTTCTCAAGAGTTTCTAAGGTGAACCCGAGCGCTCTGATACTTGGTTAAGGATTTGCCATACGGACCGATTCCACGGAAACGGTGGCGTAGTTTTGTTCTCGAAAGTCGGCAAATTCGAAATAAACAAGTTTAGCCCGAGCGCCATGTAATTAACTATTAAAAAAAAACCTCACTTCCTCAGGCCGTACTGGGGAATATTGGCCCTGGGTCGTTTATGTGCGGACCTCGCTGCGATCGGTCCGTATCAAAACGACCTCGAGCCAATATTCCCGGCCGTCACCCTCGGTTAGCAAGAAGCTAGTGTTATATACGCGCAACTATTAGATGTCTTCAGTGATTTCAACTAAGCATTTTGGGATGTTAGATTGGTGTTTTTCCTGGAAACACCTGCAAAAGGAAGAAGGCGAACATGAGTTAACGGACGCAGAAATTTAATTGAAACTGGTTAACAGAACGCGAAAGTGAGACGCCATCAACGCCTCGTATTTTCATATCTGTTATCAGCAAAACTGGAAAATTCATTGTAAAGTTAAACGAAAAAGGGGGCTCAAATTTCTTACGTTCTCGTATGTCTGTTCTTGTTGTCCAGTCAGTTGTGCGTACTCTGGAGGACGAATCGCAGTATCAGCATGTCGAGGTCTTTGCAGACGTGCTTCAGCATTTCTCCTCTCAGCGCGTACTTTTTGCCTCTGTTGCCACTTCAGGAGGCCAATTACCACGATTAACACGAGAATAAAAAGGAACAAAGTGATAATGGTACCGACAAAAAGCTGTGAATTGCTTTCACCTGAAACTAAGAAGTTATATGTGAGGTATTGGATACTGTCCAATGGCAATATAATAAGTAGCAACCGTTAGTTATACATTAACTGTGCCTCTATCATGGACGCTGGTTTTGTTATCGACTGCATCACTGTTAGCTAGCCTTGGACCTGATAACTCGCCTTTGTTTTTACCCACCCTTTTTCACCCGCGGGTCGCATCAGGGGGAACGACCACGGTCTTGCCTCCCACTCGATGATTTTGATTTATAGCGGAGCTCGCAGAGCGTAGCCCCATAATTATACAAATAGTAGTAACCCATCAAGCCGAAAAAATTTGGACTTACGACCGTACGACCCTGCGATCGACCGTACAAGATACTACTTTTAACATGCGTGGTCAATTGTACCGCAGGCACACCAACACCACGGCTTTGTCCAGTAGTCTAGTGGTCAGTGCACTGAGCTCCGAGTCGGATGACCCGGGTTCTAGTCCTGGCCGGAGCAAGGCGTTGTGCGCTTAAGACGTGCGGGAAAAAAAATTCGAGCTCCGCTTTTAGGTTCGGCTAAATTTATATATTATATATACACTTATATATATACACTTGTGGTTGTCATTTTCTTTGTGCCTAAGATTATACAGCCATTTTCATCCATCCCATTTGAATGGTCGTTGTTCAGTTGAAAGTTCACAAAGACATGCTTCTCTAGGTAACCATTTGAGACAAAAAATTCCTTTTGTGTCACTTCTAACGATTCGAGTAGATCGCCAAGAAATTGAAAAAAATAGGAGTGAAGCTTTGTTGCCCAATAATTAAGCGGCCTGGCAGTTTAGCAAGGTACAAAAATGGCGGCTTCCGAATTCGGATAAAGATGATACTTTTTCGAAGCGCCAATCTCCTTCAATAAATTTGAAGTGCCCAGTATGAGTGACAATAGTCCTGTTTTTTTCTAAGTGTGTCACTGTCTGAGAAAGTGTTCCAAGGCATGGAAACACGGGTTAACCGCTTTTGCTAAAACTCACTATATATGTTGTCCTTGGTAAGATGTTCCAAGATCCAAACTAGTTTCGCTTCTGCCATTTGATACCAGTGTTTCAGAGGGGTACCATTTGTGGCCTCTGAGTCTTGAAAATTTATGTCTTTAAAGAGGTAAGTTTTGCTATGCGTTCAGTTAAAACAACCGAAAGAAATCCACGGACTAACTAATTGAAATAAAAAAGGAACAAAAAGCAATAGCAAAAACTTATTTTGCTTTTGGAATATCTCACCAAGGATACCAAGTTGACCTATGTTCCCAACCTCTAAATATTTCTCAGACAGTAACATCTAAAAATTCGAAAACACGAAGAACGTAACAAATATTGCTTGTTCTTTATAGAAAGAATTGTCGCCACAACATGTTTGCCGGTCCTTTTTCGCAATAAAAATAAAGTACATACCTTTAAGTTTAGGAGAAATAGGAGGCGAGGAGTAAGAACCTTTAGAAATAAAAAAGGCACAAATGTTAAAGCCTATGTGAAGCTAAGTTTATATCACATCGTTGTCATTGTATTTTTCAAAATGAAAGTAAGCCTGAGTATTTTGAAAACCAGCAAGGAAGAAACAATTACCAAAAAAAAAAGGAAAAGTTGAAAATTATACGTAAATGGAAGCTACTTATCAATGAAGGTATTTTTGTCATGTCCATCAAGAATTACTACGCTCGCATATACTTCTTGGATATCCAGTTCCAAATCAACGCAGATTCCTGACCTTATTTTCCCTAATCTACGAGCTCTGGAATACTTAGCATTTTACCTTCTGATCATGTACAAAAAGTATTTTAAACACTGGAGCAGGCAACTTAAACACACATAGTGTGAATGTGGGCTGAAACGAGACTTTGAGACTGCTGTTATTACCTGGAGCGCAAACTTGTCCTTTAGAGAAAGCATTTTCGCCACAATTTGTTTGCTGGTACTTTTTCGCAATAAAAGTAAAGTACATACCTTTAGGTTTAGGAGGAGTAGGAGGCGAATAGTGAGGACCTTTGGAAATAAAAAAAAACGCACAAATGTTAAAGCCTATGTGAAGTTAAGTTCATATTACACCGTTGTCATTCTATTTTTCAAAATGAAAGTAAGCCAGGCATTATGAAAACCCGCAAGGAAGAAATAATTACCAAAAATGGAAAAGTTGAAATATATACGTAAATGGAAGCTACTTAACAGTGAAGGTAGTTTTGTCACGTCCATCACGAATTACCACGCGCGCCCATAATCCTGGGATATCCAGTTTCAAATCAACGCAGACTTAGCTCATTTTGTCTAATCTACGAGCACTGAAATACTTGGTATTTTACCTTTTCTTCTAGTACAAAAAGTGTTTTAAACACTGGAGCTGGCAACTTAAACAGACACATTGTGTGAATGTGAGCTGAAACGAGATTTTGGAGATGTTCCCCAGATTCCATTGTGAAACACCTCCACCCGCCCTTGCAACTTTGTGATTTGTCTACCAATAACCAATCGAACTGTGAAATGACGAATGAATGCATCTAAACAGCATCGAGACTGCTGTTATTACCTGGAGCGCAAACTACATTTACATCCTGAGAGTGAGAGCAGTCATGTGTTCCCCACTGGTTATGATCACACTCTGCTAGTGAACTCTCGTTCCCCACACAGTTAACATTGTCCAACCATATTTGCCCGGATCCTGTACCGTATACATAGGAACTCGGTGTTTCTACAGCTTTCACGAATCCAAGTTGACTGCAAACTACGTTGGCATCCTTTATGTCCCAGTCGTCATTACAAACTGTTCCCCAGATTCCATTGTGAAACACCTCCACCCGCCCTTGCAACTTTGTGATTTGTCTGCCAATAACCAATCTAACTGTGAAATGACGAATGAATGCAGTCAAATGTTAGAAAGAAGCCTTACTTAACAAAACTCTGCAGAATTTCTTACAGAGGGCAACTGTATACAAGCATGAAAAAACCATCGAGCCTTGAATCAAACTTAACTTTTCCGTCAGTAATTAAGAATTGATTAACTGGGCTTCAGTTTTAAAGCTAGCTTGAATCTATGTATCCTTATTAGATGATCTTTTCGAAGTTAAAGGAAATACTAGGAGAAGCCCACAGAATTCTATAGTACAAGGCATTTTGTAATTACCTGGAATACATATAACGCCTGCATCCCTGCTATGGTCACAGTTGTGTTTTCCCGGTCCGAGATGATTACAATCTATTAGTCGTCGTTCATGTCCAACACAATTTACCTCAGCCATCCATATATTTCCAATTCCTTCACCAAAATCTGCAGACCTGACCACTTCGGAAGCTCCAGCTTCGAATCCTAGTTGGCGACAAACCACGTTGGCTTCTTTAAATGTCCAATGGTCATCACACACTGTTCCCCAGGAGCCTCGATTAAACACTTCAACCCGCCCTTCATGTAGGTTGCCTCCACCAGTTAATCGAACTGTTACAAAAGAAGGTAATTGACTATCATTGATTAGTTTGTGACTTCAGTTTCTATGGGGAAATGATGGTTAGAGAAAAAAGGTCAAGTCTATAGTCATGACAAGTGAACCACCCAGTCAGAGTTTATCCCGGCTTCCTTAACAAGAAGCAACTAGGAGTATTATCACTCCTCCCTAGATGGGATAGTAATCCATCGCAACAATATTACGCCCCAATATTTCATCAGGCTTCCCTGACAATTTACCAGTACCCATTTAAACTCTTGGGAGGGAAGAGGTATGGGGAGAGCGTGCGTATATCGAGTTATGGATGCACGCGGGAAGTTTGGAGAGCACGAGAAATGCGTAAGAGTAGCTCGAGGCGCAGCCGAGAGCAACTCTAGCTTTTTGCTCTCCAAACTTCCCAAGTGCATCCATAACTCGATATACGCACAGCTAAAAGCATGAGCAAATTCTTTTATAAGAGAGCGACAACAAGGATCTGCGCCAAGAAGTCTTTTATTGTGATAGAGTGCAAAAATTCTCACAATGCACAAAAAAGTAAACAAACGTCCCTATTGGCTGGTCAAAAACACGCCACATTTTATACTTTGGTTTGAACGAGAACATTTGATCCAGTTAACCGATAACTGTGTATGAAAAGCGGAGAAACGGTTTTAGATTTAGATTTTTTGCGGCTTTGATTGTTTTGGTTTTGGTAAATTTCCAATTAACAACTGTGTACTTTATTCCCCAGGTGGAATAAATTTAAAAACAACAATTACAACGGAAATTTTACCTTTAAATGTTATTAATGGCCAGTTGGTGAATTTTTTTATTCCTAGTGAATGTCTTTCGGCCACATATGCTGCAGCTGGTCTTCCGACAAATTTACGAAACATGCAACTTGCGAGTTTTTTCGGCTATATTTTTGTTGCTCGTTGGATAAGGACCTAAAAGGTCAATGCCGATAGAAAAATTGGGCAGTTCTTCCCTGGTTTCTTCCATCTTTCAAAGAGAGGGAAAACTGCACGGCAGCTTAACGGGACGGAAACTCTGAAGCCAGGTGAAAAAAATGCTCACGTCATCTTATTTACGCACGGGCGTGCGTAAATAAAGATTTTGTTCGTAGCGGCTCAATGGGACTGATAGAGGGCAAGCATGCGCGCTATGTTATTACATTTTATAAACAATGAATTACAATGTAAAGGGTATTTTCCAGTTACCTGGGATACATAAAACGCCTGCATCTTCATCATGGTCACAGTTATGTTGTCCCCAACCAACATGATTGCACAGTTTTAACCTTCTTTCATTTCCATCACAATCAACGTTATCCATCCATATTTTTCCACTTCCTCGACCAAAACTTGCAGAAGTAATCGCGGACAAAGCTCCACCCGTAAAACCCAACTGTCGGCAAACCACGTTGGCGTCCTTAATTGTCCAGTAGTCATTACATACAGTTCCCCAGGAACCATTATGAAATACTTCAACCCTCCCTTCAGATGGGTTACTTCCACCAGCTAATCGAACTGCCACATAAAAAAAGTAATTAGACTATAGTTAATACGTTCGCAAATTTAGTTTCTCTAGAAGAATGGTGGTGCCAAGGGGTTATCGTCTTGTAATACCAATAGACGCGTAAAGGAAACTGCAATAAATTTTGGCTAAAAGAAGGAAAAATTTCCTTTACGACGCGGATAATTGCAATCTTCTCCTCGCTCAGACGAAGGGATATGCTGAGGGAGAAATGCTGTGACTGACCGATTGAGAATTTTCACGGATGGGTTGGTTGATTTGATTAGTGGATAACCAATCAAAAATCAAACAAGCTCCACAGTTTGACTAATCGGGGCTAAGTTTTAGGCTTGCCTAAGTTGATGAAATCATTATTACCAAGAGAAAATAAAAAGATTCTGTCTTTTTATTACGAAATGTTCTTAAAGAGTGTGTCCACGAGAGGACCAGGCAGGCGTGACACATGCCATCTCAGCCATTTCTTTCAAACTTTCACAGTTTATGAGGGTTACACTGACAGTATGCGATAGATTTTAATCTTATTGTGTCTAATGGTTGTTTGAACCTTAAGGAAACAATTACTTAACGTTAGGGTAATTTGATATAATTTCTGTCAATTTAGAGTAGTTAATCATTAACTGTGTCACACAACTCTTCCGAAAAAGAAAACATAAGGATTTTTAATTGCAAACTTTTTCCTTATTTGGGGGGAGTTGTATGACACAATTCATGACTGACTGCTCTAAATTGACAGATGCTTTATTTAATTACCCCAACTTTAAGGAATTGTTGCCTTGAGGTCCAAACAACCGTCGGACATAATGAGATTAGAATCCATCGCATTCTGTAAGTATGAAAGAGATTCGTTGAAAGTGATTTTTCGATGTAATTTTAGCCTTTCACCCCAGGGATTTAATGTGGGGGCTCTAATGCCCCAGGGATAAGCCGGGAACCCGAACTACTATGGATTCTTGAATAATTATAACTTAGTGACACTCATAAACTGCGAGAGTTTGATAGAAATGGGTGAGATGGCATGTGTCACGCCTGCCCGGTCCTCTCGTGGAAACACTATTATGATAAAAGGAAGAACCAGGGAAGGTCAGTGGCAATAGTAAGAAAATTTTTCAGCGTGGGCATTTCCTGTTTACCTGGCATGATGCATATTGCACCTGCGTCCTTACTATGGCCACAATTGTGTATTCCCCATCCCTGATGTTTACACTCTGACAATTTTCTTTCATTTCCAACACAATTCACGTTATCCATCCATATACTTCCAGTTCCTTGACCAAAACGTGCCGACGTGACTGCTTTCGAAGCATGCTCGAAATCAAGTTGGTGGCAAACCACGTTAGCATTCTCAATCGTCCATTGGTCATCACACACTGTTCCCCAGGAGCCTCTGTGAAACACTTCAACCCTCCCTTCAAATGGGTTACTTCCACCAATTAATCGAACTGTCAAATGGGAAAGATAAGATGCCATCATGAGTTAATTTTTGAGTTTATTTTCTATAGTGAGGTGATGAGGCGGAAGGAATATTGTTTTGCGTTACTGAGCGACGAGAGAAGCAAACGGTTAGATAGTGGGACTGGCTAAGGAAGAACTTACCGTGACAAGGCGATGAATAATCTTAGATGGGGTTGGTTGATGTGGATGACCACCACACTAACTGTTAATCCCTCAAAAGTGTAAACTGTTAACTAATAATTGCATGAGTCGATGCATGAATTAAATTAATAACTTTCTCTCTGCTAATTTTGAGAAAAACAACCGAACAAAACCTCGTCGATTTGCCAGGAAAAGCTGATCCACACAACCAAAGAGTAAAATCATCAAACGTATTTGGTTTAGTGACAACTTCAAATTAGACCTTAGTTACCTGTCTTAATACAAAGCTTCCTAAAGTTTGGAGAACGCTTCAGCAGGCTTGGTAAATGTAATTTCCAAGTGCTTTTCCATGAACTAGGACGAGCTTTTTTGTGATTTTAGAAAAACTCAGTTCACGACGTAAAGAATAATGTAAACATGTTCAAAATAGCCCTGAATTTAGCGTCAGAAGAATGCCAATAAAAGATTACTAACTGGGGCTGTAAGGCTTCCCCTCAATCCAGGCAATCATCGATACGTATATTAGTGTAAAAAAAACAAAGCAAAACAAAACAGAACAATTAAATACAGAAAAAGTAAGCAAAATGGCAACACGAAAACAAACTTTTAGTATACAGCATATTTTTTATTACCTGGCATACAAATTACTCCTGCATCTTCAGAATGCTTACAGTCGTGTCTTTCCCACCCAGGAAAAGAACAATCTGATAATCTTCTTTCATCTCCAAAACATTTCACTTCATCCATCCATATCTTTCCACTTCCTTCACCAAAAACTCTTCCCTGGACCGCTGAAAAGGCTTGATCCAGCCCTAGTTGGCGACAAACCACGTTGGCTTCCTTAAGTGTCCAATGGTCATCACAAACTGTTCCCCAGGAACCATCGTGCCACACTTCAACCCGCCCTTCAAATTGGTCGCCACCACCAACTAATCGAACTGTTACTAGAAAAAGGGTAATTCGATTCTAATTAGTCTGCTCGTACCTTTAATTTCTACAAGGGAGTGGTGGCTCAGAGGAAACCGATAGACGATTAAAAGAGATTGAAAGAAATTGTGGCTTGAATGAGAAAGAATATGCTTTGAAAACACGAATGAATTAAGAAGTTTTTCCTTGCTTAGTCGAAGGGAAATGCTGCCTGAGAAATGTGTCGAAGCACTGTCTGCCATATCAAAACCAATAACTTCGTGAAAAAAGATCTTAAGCTCTTTTGCTGATAGTAATAACAGTACATACCATCAATAAGTGTATCTTAACAAGTCCTAAGATAATTACTCCCGTAATAAAGCAGAAGATCAAGACAAATTTATCTCAATGAGTTAAAGTAGCTTACCAAAGTTTCCGGTCACAAAATTTTGTATCAGGCAACCTATAAAATAGAGCAACTGATATAAGTGTGGAAAATTAATTGATAGCATAGTTACAGTTCAAAATAAACGTATCACCTGTCAGTAAAAATGAAAAGAAGACAGAGGACATCTTGTCTACAAGTTCACCTGCCAAAAGTGACGGCACACGAAATAGAATATGCTCTTGAAATGATCTGTTTTAAATCTTCCTCGAAGTTTCACTTTTCTACCCCACATCCCATGATTTCATTTTCTGTGATCCAGAGCGGAAGCTTCTCTTTGTAGTCTCTGCAGGGTTATTTCATTTTAAATATTGTTCCGGCCTCAGTCTATTCTTAACTATGATGCATTCAAGTCAACAACCCATTTCTGTTTCAATATTCTGCCAATGTTTCCTGCTTTGAGAAGTCTTCCATGAATAATTGAAGCTACCCCTACCTGACTCAATCAAAATAATTTCATTTACGTAAACAACTATCAAATGAAAGAAGACTGTTAAAGTTGGCGAAACTTCCAAATGAAACGGCTTAAGGCCTATTTCTTTCCCCTGTTCATCACAAAATAGCGAGATGCGCTAGATATTTTCGCTAGTAACAACAAAAAAAGAAAGAAACTTTCAATTTTTCAGTTGAATGGTGCAATGCATGATGGCAAGCTGATTGCCATCATTACCGTAAAGACCGCAAACCGCATACTTTCATCACTTCCTGAACTCTTTAGCAATATGGTGTATCCAAACACTTTGTTCGCAGTTGTGGAGTCAATTACAAGTTTAGGATGGAGAACGTCGTCCTTTCTGTCAAGATGAAGAGGGCGTCATAATGTTTTCTTGTGTTTCTACGTTTGAGCGTACAACATGCACTTACCTCTGTACTTACAAAGTGAGTTTCAAAGCCAAAATGCTGCTAGATAAATCATTGAAACACGACTTGGATAAAATACTGGAATGGTCCTTAGAGCCAAAAACGTCCTAAGTGACTCCTCACGAATAGCTTTCATCATAACACAGGGTTCAAAATAATTTTTCAGCTTTTAGCGTGAATTTGTAGGCTTTAATTTCAGCATCGGAATCTTTATTTTGATCAACATGTTCTGTTGCGACAATTCCTTTTCCAACAAAGCGTAGTGAAGGGCTCAATTTTTTCAGTGTTTGTTCGTGTGAAATATAAAACTTTGTCGAGATAAACTGTCGCGCTTCTCCATTCACAGCTGTATGAAATCCGCACTGTCAAGTACCGACTTCAATTTGAACGCATAAGAAGGCTTTAAAAACGACATTTAACAGCATTTGGCAGAAAATAAATCTTGAATAAAGGTAATAGTTACGTGCAGAAACATAAACACAGATATGTGACGGTGTGTACACAAATTTGCATGTTTCACGCTTGAACAAATACATAGAATCAAAGTGCTCTGTGAGCAAACTCGTGAATTGACACTTGATTTTTTAGATTATGTTTAACGTTATCTGGTTTAGGGAATTTTGTGGTTGATTGTTTTATCTAGAGTACGAGCAGTAGTTCAGTGTTCGCTAATGTAGCAAAGAATCAAAGTAACGTTGGAATAAGAAGGCATTACAATTGAAATGATCATGCTATTACATTTGACAAGGTGGATGATGCCATGTGTTTTAAACGTCTATCATTTTTTTTTCTGTTTCAAAAGCAAAGGTTGGAACTAAATGTGGGTGAAAAGTGAAATTTACTGTCTTTCGTTGTAAATATTAGAAAATCAAGGCAATACTGTCTTAACGAAAACATTAACGATTCCCTCTTTATCAAATGAGACAAACGGGAACGAGTTTTGAGTGATATAACTAAGCCAAGCCTGCCACCGTCATTTTGGATCTCCGCTTGTGTAGATTTAAGTCACGTGCTAGGCAACGTATAATCAATAACAAGATAGAATTTCATTTCAGGCCTATTTATCAATTTTGTGGTGTGTAACTTTCGCATTTTAGTACGTTGTATGTATGTTGAATCTTCAAATTGTCTTGAAACTTAAAAAAAAATTTTTCTTTAAAAATTCACTGAAAATCGGTAGCTAAAATTGTTTGTTTAGGTGTTATTTGATTTTCGTGTTAACTTGTTATTTCGTCAGTCGCCGGCATCTTTTGTTGCTTTACATAAGAAAAACACACCGACGAAACGTAATGATCAATTTTGTCCTCAATCTCACGCCACAACAGAAAAAGCTTTTGAACATCTGTAAACTCCGAGCGCTTCGCAGTAAGTGATATTTTCAATGAATCTTCGGATTGTTTTCAAGTTCAAGGATTGTAAATTACAATTTTATGAAAAACGAAGGTTGTTCTGTTATTTCAGTGTGAATCCTTGCATGCCTGCCAGTCGCTGGCGCCGCTTGTTGAAACTAAAACGAAAAAAAAAAATCTTTTAAGATTATCATTGGCTTCTTTTTCACCCCACCACTATTCTTAGCAACAAAGGTCGCCATTTCGTCTGTTTATTGCTCGCCAAAAACTATCAAATGCACTCAAAAGCCTAAAATCTTAAAAAAGTTTACAGGAATCGACCAATCGAGCGAGCGAGAGAACGAATGCCATTCCCCACATCGTACCTATAACTCGCTCTTGCGCATGCGCACAATTCACGAGTTAAAAATGAAAACACTCCCTGTATCACACTCCAAATTTCGAAACTCTATATTCGTTTACATTTCGAAAAAGCTTTTAAAACATTTCTTGGCTGCTTCATAGACTAATATGAAATGTTCACCATTACATGACAACGACTTTTACTTCCGTCGAACGATCAATAATCATAATATTTTCTATAAAATTCTGGTTCTTCGGTGACAAATCGCTGGCAAATGTGTTAAAAGTTCCGGTGTCCTGTCGGATTTGGACCCCTCTAAATTTGGACCCCCGGTCCAAATCCGCCAGCGGATATGGATCGGGGGATCCAAATTTCAATTCAAAACTGAGTGAAAACATCATCCTTAACGTTCTAGTAGAAATAGATAATACTTTATGTCACAGTGCGTGCTAAAGTATGTTTTAGATTCAAAATGTGTATCGTCAATGCATACGAACTGGCAGCTGGAAATGACCCGTCGGATGTTTCTTTTGACCGAGGGAAAATGCGCAAGCATTAAGTTTAATGTTTGAGTAAGGTCGTTTTGGAACCTTTTCCGCGATAGCCGAACACCGCTAGATTCAATAAGAGACAAACTTGTGACACTAATTTATTTTGTTACTGTTCAGTGCCCGGGTATTTAGACGACATGGTACGCTGCGAGTCGGTGCGAGGACTGGTTACACATACGCTGCGGGGGATTTAAGATGCCCCGGAGGGCGCGAGTAGCTCTTCATTGTCTGCAGACCTCCAGACTCTAGACGTCTTCGTAATTGTTAAGGTGTTATTTCGGATCCCTCAACAGTTAATAATGTGATAATCGTTACAGTTATAAAATAAGATTGAGTTTGATGTGATAGTCTCCACTTTTGTTAAGACGTTGACAATAATGTTGATTTGCATCTGAAAATAAGCTGAGAGTTCCAATAGTTCAGAATAGAAACATTTTTACTTTTCATAGACTTTACGAACGACTTGTAGTAATAGTAGTCACTTCATTCTTGTTCAGAAACTGTTTAATGTTATTTAATAAGAAAATCAGACGGAGTTATTTTTGTGACTGGACGCAATAGTCTCCACTATTATAATGACGTTTCGTATCAGTGTTGATTCGCATCAGAAGAAGCAAGGATTTATTGTAATAATTTCAATAGTTCGAATGCAGTAATTTGTTTGCATCTAATTCTTGCGTATACTCTACGACTAGCTATAACAAAAGCGGCAGAATTGGAACGAAATGGCTGTTTTTCTTTACCTTTATTGAGGAATTTTGTGTTGTGATTGAAAAGAACATCGACAAAAAGCTTGCAATTAGAATTTGGTACAAAATTTGATACAAATGATGCTTAAAAGGAAAGTTTGGTAGGGGGGGTCCAAATCTGCAAAGGGGGTCCATATCCGCCGTGACACTGGCTGCCGCCGGCAGCTGGCTGTTATTTTGAACCCTGTAACACTACCTTTCTGTCGAAAAATTTAGGTACTTCGAATTCTAACAAATATGCTTCATCTCACTTGCGTGACACTGCGTGACATGAGTTGGGTGTTGAGAAGAATTTTATGAGCATGCGTAGCGCATTTGTGGATTCCAGACTGAAGCAAGTGTAGAGCCATATACGTTCAAAAAAACCTTGTAAAATTTAGTACACTCCATAAGAGAACAAGATCAAGCTTTATGCATATCAAGCTTTGCATATTCTTCGTTACCTCACTTTCGTGAGTGACTCTGATCACTAACCTGATAAATATGCAAGGAGACTCTATCTCGCTCTTGCAATGTCAGCAATGCATGATGGTTCCATAATTTAGAGATGAAAAAACACGAGCTTGGAACAACTTGTTCCTTAACCAAATTCTGAAAAGAAAATGAGACCTGATCATTACGCTAACAAATTTGGCCTTAATGGGTAAATTGCCTGGCATAAACCACGAAACACAAAGTAGACTTGATCATGATGCTTTATTGGCGATATTTTGTCCAATCTATAATCAACAGGTTGGAGTTTATTTCTGCATGCTTTAAAAACAGTGAATCATCTAGCTACCACCTTTTCTCTTCTTCGCATTTTTCATCATCAACTTGGTCTCACTTGGTTTGAAAAGACCAAACGTCTCCCTTGTAAATAGTTTTCTCGTCCGATTCAGCATCTACTCGCCAGTAATAGGTAGACCTGGAAGAAAGACTTTCCTTCAAGTAATACACGTTGCCATCAGCAGTGATCTTCTCCTTGTACTCGGCGGAGTTCCGTGATGCATCGGCAACTTTCGACTTGTCCGTTCCAAAGTATACATGGTGAGTTGAGGCACCAAATGCGTTTAACCACATTACAGCATCTCTAACAGACTTTAAAAAAAATTGATAGGTTAAAGAAGTATGCATGACTTCAGAGAGTCTCCACGTAATAGAATAACAGTAACAGGGAGACGTGTATTAAATGTAGTTATCTAACAATTATAGAATCAGTACCTCAATGAGTCTTGCAAAGGTTTCCTCGGCTTTGGGAAATTAAAAAGATGTGATTTTTCCATCTTCAAATTTAGTCTGCATTTCGTAGTGATGACCGGATTGAAAAATCTTCTCTCCTTCTTTTAAGTCTTACCCATTTTGGTTTTGAAGTAATAGCAAACGATTTTTTCATTCATTCTATTTTACGACGTGCTCTATGAATTTGGAAATGAATACAATCTCCGATTCCCAACTCCCAACAAAATTCCTAGTTTCTGTGGTTTGTTAAAAAAAAAAAAAAGAATGTTTTTCTCAAGGAAACGAAAGAAATATGTGTCGCTGTAATTATTGACTCGGTGTCTCATTTTCGCATAGCTGTCTTTTTAATTTCATACCTTCACCGATTTGCTGCCATCAGGAGGCACAGGAGTGCTGGTCTTATAGAGCTGCCGTCCAGGAATCCAATAGAATCTACCATTTGGATCATAACGGTAGGGTCCAACGTCATCTTTAATGTATTTGGAGTCTTTACGAGGCCGAAAGTCCATGTTATCCGCGTCTTCAACCTGTTCCCTCACGTTACTTACAATGTTGAAAGCAACACGGCTTCCTGCAAGAGGATATGTGCCACGGGGCTTCTTACGTTTGCCACCATTTGCCACATCTGCTGCGTTGCGCAAAACTTCCGTTTGTTTATTGATCTCAACTGGATTCGAACGAACGAACTTCAAAACACATAAAGAGCAACCTGCGCCTTGTTGGTCACCGCTTTTATCATTTCGTTTGTCGAAGGCGAGGTTGTTTAGCACTGTGTGGGATTCGCCTTTGATCATGATCCCGCCGCTCCTCCAAACAACGTTTTCCTTCATTGTACCGCCGCGTCCCACGCGCGGCGGCTGCCCATCGAAACGGAGACCATACTTAGGACTCGAGTGAACCCAGTTGTTTCTGCACAGGGCGTTCGTCTGTGCACCAATTTGGAACTGAATCCCGGATCCGTCGTGTTGTAGAATTCCCCAGCATTGATGGTGAATATGGTTGAGCTTGATCACTGGATTTCGTCCTGATGGACGGAAGCCAGCGCTGGCACCATTAAAACGCAACGTGTTCCTAACGAACTGATCATTTATGCCGTTGGATACAATAGTTCCCAGTCCTCCCATCTTAGTTCGCACGAGGGCAACTGACCAATCATTGTACTCGAATAGATTATTCTGTAGCAGCGATCCATCGCCACTGTACTGGAGGGCAAGACCATCGGTTCCATAAAAGGTACTGTTAATCAACTGGAAGTTGTTCCCACGGCTTGGTTCAATTATAGTCCAGCTGGGTGGAGAGGTGGAACCAAGCATGCGCATAGAGTACGATGGGAATTTGAAGTTGATTGAGTGAAACGAAAGACCCCGTATGATGTCTCGTTTGTGTGTTGGACGAGCTTTGATTGTGGTGCCAAAGAATGAGAGCTGCTTGAAGTGGAGATACTGGCAGTTTGAAATGGTGAAAGCGTACGTTTGTACCTATATTGAAAATATAAGTAAATAGCAAATATTTTATCTGAGCCTAATGATTCTTATTCTTTAACTGATATGGAAAAACAGAACTTCTGAGCTTGCGCACCCCAAAGTTTCTTCATTCTTTTAGTGAAGAGCAAATCTTAATATTCTAGTATTATGTTGCACGACGTTAAAATGCTGGTGCGCCGAGAACGCTGTCATGAGTGTTAATAAAAAAGATTCTGATTTGCTTCTTAATTTTTTTCCCCCAAAGGGCACGGTAACGAATCCTGCAATCTGAATGGTTCTTAGGGCGGTCCACATTTTCCTATCTCTGGCCACGGGTAACGGTAAAGCTTTCGTGGGTCGCCGAGTACATCCCTACCTTCGTTGCCATTTTTCATAACTATATCACGTTTTTCCGGCTGGGCAGTATTTTTAAGCAAAGACGTCGGTCACTAACTCAAACTGATAAATAATTTATTAATCCTCTCTTTTCTCTCTCTCAAATCACCTTGTTGACAGAAGGTGAGGATTCGTGTCTTGACTACTGCCCTCGGCCTACGGCCTCGGGCGGCATTCAACACCTCGGGCACAGTTTTTCCCAATACGGACCTCCCGGCTGGCGAATAACATATTTATTTCCTGAACATTCCATACATTAGAAAAATATGTTTTTGAGAGTGTTGGTTCATTATAGGTGGGGAACCAGATACGGAATTTTATTGGCGTCTTTTTTTATTTTTCATTGTTTTTCAGACTTTTTCTAAGTGTGTCTATTTGAATGATTTCATTGTGCTTCCCCCCCCCCCCCCCGCCTCTTTTTTTCTAGAGGAACCCAAAGCATTTCAGGGGTGAAAAGTGTTCAAATAAGTATTTGCTTGTTCGATCGCGTGGCGGGATCCAGATACGAGAATAAAGTATCTGTATTTCCTTGCACGTTCTGACCTGACTCCTTATATGTTTCTTCCAGCACTGCTTTCTTATCTTACTTCGTTTATCTGGATATAATTTCTTCGAAAAGGAAGGTTTAATACTCAATTCTATGATAACATTTTCTCACACCAGGCTAGAATCAAGGAAGGCTGGTCTTTCTGTATTGACACTTTTTTACATACACAAGCTAAGAATCTGTGTAACAGGGTGAATTGGTATTATCAACTGAGTTAATGACGCAGATTTGCCACCGTAAAGAGTTTTAAAGCTGGCGTTTCGAGCGAATGGCGAAGGACGAACTCTCGGAACGTCAGCTTTGAAACTCTTTACGGTGGCCAATTTACGTTATCAACTCAGTTGATAATACTAAATTAACCTGTTTTATTTTCCCACCGACGCGGCACCGCAGTTTCTTTAGAAACTTATGCTGTTTATTCAAGAATCAGTGCAGCTTACAGTGCCTATTCGATTGAACGCCGCCCTCGAAAAAACACCGCAACAAATCTGAAGATTAGGGAGTTTTGTCAGGATCATAAAAAGAAATATCAATTCAGATAAGTAATATTCCTTATATACCCTTGTTATAAACATTACAAGCCAGAGAACTATGATCCTGTCTCGAATAGAAGCCAAGTCCGCGACGCTAACAAGTTTATCAAACGTAGGGCGATTAATCTAGTAAATATGCACGGATATTATGTGCGCAAAACACATGATTGATAGCGAATATTTGTCGTTTTAATGATTGCTCAAAAAAGAGCAAAAACTCCTGGTAAATGAAGAAATTCTATCATTTATTCTGTACCATACCTTTCCACGAATCCTCCCTTCAGGACTTTTTCCATCCATGGTCTTCACATAAACAGTTTTCGTTGTTTTGTCGTAAAACCATTCGCCAGCATTGTCAAGAAACTCCATCTTATCCTCCAGAAAGTACTGATTATGACCAGGTTTGAACTTTATGGCGCCAAAATTATCTTTATAAGTAAAAAAATTCTGTCCCGATCTATGGCTTTGGACTATGGCAGTAAAAGTGTTAAAGCTTCCGACATTGAGGATAGCCACTGCCCCAGTCACGTCAATACCGCTTCCGGTCAAATTCTTTTCACCACTATCTACCATTTTGCCCCTCGTAGATCTGGAGGAAGATTTTGCCCAGTACTTGTTTAAGAAAACAGTTTTGTCCGACCACAGAGCATTTGGCCAACGAGCGTTGGTCATCATTTCGCCGTCGACGAAAAGCTGCCAGATATCTCGCTCAATTTTGGCACTGTAAATTCCATCTTTGCCACGTTTCCAGCTAGATTTTCCTCGAGGTATAATTGGAATGGTGCCATCGATGATTGGAATTTCTTCTCCATAACCGCGTATAATAATAGGCTGGGATAGAGTTCCTTTTTTGCCTGATATCTGGAACTGCGGTTCGTGGTAACGTCCTTGGCGAATATGGCATTCATCACCAGGTCTATTTAGCGTTTTGATGCACTTGGTAATGGTTGCAAACGCTTGTTTGATACGTTCGCCCGTGTTGAAATCATTTCCTTTTTCCCTATCGACAAAGTAGACCGTACCACTCGCGATAAGTGGAAAAGCAATGAGAAAAACCGACAGTAAAATAATTTCTTTCATTTGAACAAAAAGAAGTCGGCTGTGCTAAAAAGAAATACGGTCACAGTTTAACTAATGTCGTTTGCTGTACAGATTCAAATTAAACTGAACTCTGCAGCAAAGCAGGTCTACATACGCAGCGAAGCAAACCTTTGTGTGAGAACAAGCCCTTGCGGAGTCACAATCACTTCAAATAAATAAAATAAAATGATTGTTAATTATGTCTGAAAGAGTATTTACTCATGTCAGTTTTTTTCAATTTCACGATAAGCCAGAGGCCGTTTTTTTTCCCCTAAAGCTGAAGAAATATCATTGAATTCTTGTTAGCACATAATTTAAATACATTCATTTGAAAATTTAAATAATGGCATCTGAGAATAACGAAGTATTTAAGCAAGACAAGTTTGTCAGTTACCTTGGTGTCAAAATGGTAAAATCTGAAAGCTCCCAGCCTCGATACTGTTTACAAAACCAACAATACATAAAAGGAAGTCTAAAAGACTTTGAATGAATGGGCGAGACTCTATTAAAACTAAAACTGGTTTGATTCTTTCAAGATAAAGCAGCTATTGTGAGAAAAGCGTTAAGATCCACCAGAGGCTTCGTTTTGTTTGTACACTGACTATCGGTGATAAAGGTCTTTTGAATTTGACTAAAATGGATATGTGAAGCAGAATACAGTCGACTCCTTCTCGAAGGTCACTCACTTAGGCGACCAAAATGTTTTTCAACAGAGCGCTTTTCGATAGAGAGTCCTAAAACAAAAATCAAAGTAATTACAAACGGTCAATCAGAAGAGAGGAAATATCAATTTGTTATTATCCAACTGCACTAAGTAGAGTGCAAATAGCGCGCGCATGGAGTGGAAATACCCTTCATTTCCTTCCTTCGTTTGCAAATATTGTACTGTTATTTTTGTCTATTTTGTACTGGTTTTAGTTACGGACAAGTCTCAGTATTTTATTTATATAATTACCATCTTAGACTCAACCCGTAATGATAACCTTGAAAGATCTTAAACCTTAATTATTCAAAATACTTCACAACAATTCACATGATCTTGAATCTTTGGTTGGTGTTGTGCAAGTATTAGCTTGAGCTTACAATTCTCATGAATTCAAACCTATCATCAATTTTACATTTCAAAGCATGTATATACCTTCTGGTTGTTGTGGGCATCCTACACGGTCACGGGTGGTAACGAGTTTTCTCAGAGATGTAAAATAGACTTTTCTTCATCCTTCCACGAATTCCTCTCCTCTCCAAATTATCTATTGTCAATGAATCTAGTGTGGGAAAGATTTAATAATTTGAATAAAAATTATGCCGATAAATGATCTTTCGGGCAAGTTCTGTTTCTTGATTTTTGTGAGCAGTCTAATTTTGAAGGCAAGGTTGCTCATCGCTCGTTTGTCCCTCTATTGCCGTTTCATACATTTACACAAGAAATAAAAAAAAAACAATTTTACTGAATCAATGATTCAGTTTTAAATAACATATCTACAATATTTTTTCTCCATGCCTAATTTACGAGCAGAACTTGAGCGGAATTTTGATGTTTGAGCAGAATCTTTGGCAGAATTTGCGATATTTACGAGCTGTACTGGCAGGCAGAATTTACCATTTTGTTCAATCAGACGGTAACAAGACCCCCCCTTCCAGGGGTACCCATGTCCTGTCAAAGCAAAAACAAAAAACCCCGCTGGGTCTGAATGAAAGAGACAACGGGTCATATCAATCATTTTACCAAAAGCGCTATGACATATCAGTCTATATGGGATTTTCCTATCCAAAAATAACTTTGTCAATAACTTTTAAGACTCGAAGAAAAGATAATTATCGTCCCGCTGGTGTTCCAAAATCTACCGTGCACTGTTTAAAAACCCTCTGTTTTTTTCTGGCAAAAAAAAAAAATTCAACGAACAAGACAGGTCTTAGTGAATTTAACTTAAAACTATTTTTTGCATACTGCTCTTCACAAGACTAGTCCTTACAGGTAGGACTGTAAAAACACCACAAGTCCTCTTCTCCAGAACTCATACTCATGTGAAGTGGTTACGCTATTGTAGTTTAAATTTATTTCCTCCTATGGCAGGGAACACAAGACCTTGAACATAATGAAATATTAATTTTTACGGTGTAAGACTTTATATGCAATATAGAGCAGGTCTACAGACAGTCGAATTTCTTCTAAGGAAAGTCCAGGGACGGTAAGTATTCGAACAAAACATGATTGTGTTTATTTTTCTGTGGTCAAAACTCTCCATTGTTTCACTTTCCAAGGTCTCATAGTTGGATTGCAGCTTTTTTCTAATTTTTTTTCTTTGATAGATTTTTTAGTAAATTAGGTGATAAGACAGTTGTTTTATTTTAGATGAACGCCCATTTAAGTGCCCTCCAACTTAGAAGACTAGGACATGACAGAAAGTTAACAAAACCAAGAGCGAACATAGCTTTTTATTAATAAAAAATAATGACAAAAACGAAAATTTCAAGAAACCAATTTTACTAATTTTTCAAAAAGAGAGACACAATCAAAGGTGAAAGAGCACGAAGTAGACTGCATCAAACAACGAATGATAAATGTAATGATTACTTGGTTAAAATAGAGTAAATTACCCTCAGGTAATTGATACTAAGATTAACCCTGAGAGTTTTCGAGCAGAATATAAGAATCGGGTTTTTCGTGAGGCCGAGATAAGCCCCGGTGGGATACGTTCTATTTGCCATCGAGAGTTGTAGTACCAAAGCTATCTTGAACAAGGCGAAATTTTGGGCTGGAAAATTTTTCGTAAATTTAATCTCATTTATCTCTTTCAAATTACCATGGCAGTTTAGATTTAGTAATAACACAAAGTGGCTTACATGGATGAAATATTTTACCAAAAAGTCTAAAATGAATTAAAACTGAATGCGTCGGGCCTGCACAAATGTTAGACAACATATTTAATACTGATATTCACATTTCTTTGCTTACAGGGAGAAGAAAAAAGTTTTCAAAGATCCTATCGCTTAAACGAAAATATTTTTGGAGTGGTAAACTTCATTCCCTTGCGAGACCCAAGGTGTTAGCTCTTCGAACAACAGGTAACAGGTTACAGCCCAAATTTGAGTTGACTCATTTTTAATTTAACAGTGGAATACGTCGGCTATTTTCCCGCCCTAAAGCTCTTCAAAAGGAACAAACTCACAGTTTGAGCATTTTGGTAAAAGTCGGAATTATTCAAGGTCGCAATTAAAATGATGATTTCTGGGTTTTATTCTCTGTGACCTTAACTAGTGAAGCGATTTTGTTAATTGTGTGCCTGCGATTTTCTTACTGTGTCTATAAACATTGTCCATAGCTACAGTTCGTTAAGGTGTAAAAATGAGCTATTTACAGCGAAAAAATATACCAGACACTAGGTAATTATGAGTCAGTCGATTATTTATCTTGATGATGACTTGGTGTCGAAAACGTTTGGTTTTATACTTTTTAAATATATTTTTGCCTTGTAAATAGCTCTCAATAAACATGGCTTCAATCGACTTTCTTTGGCTGGAACGAGTCTCAGTTTTAAGCATTTTTACAATTCTAAAGCATCCGTGTTTTGCCGCAATAACTTTCATGGTCTTAAAGCAAATTTAAGTCAAAAATTTAGACGACAAGCGTAAGCTTAAATCGAGATCGCACGCAGGACTGTTTTATGCTGTCATATCGTTAGCTTACGAACTCGATATTGTAGTTGAGCAAAAACCCTAAGCAATCTTCATGACCTAAACTTTATTTTATGTCCCAAAGACACCAAAACCGAAACACATTTTAAAGCTGTTTTGTTAAACACGGTTTGAAATTTCTTTTATTATTTAAGCTGCTTAGCCTCGTGATGTTTGTCGACTTCAAATTTATTACAAGTTAGTGTTTAAGTGAATTCTATGGAAAATTTAGTTTTCAGTTCTCTGTTTCTGATTGTCATTCAGTTAACCCTGGTTTAACTAAATATATCTTTGGCGTAGATGAGTATTAGACAGAAAAAAAAGACTTTAGAAAATTTGAAAACATTTCGGTAAAAGCGTAATTTGTATGCTGTAGCTGCTTTTTTTACGGGGAAGGCCTAAGTCTCATTTATGTGAATGGGTACCATGCGAAACCATACTGATTTTCATTTTAAGAAAATGACTGAAAATAGTTAAGAATATGTGAAGACAATTCTTCAGAATTAATGAACGTTCATTTTTAAAAGCCTGGTCCTTGTTCTGTAATTTTTTTAAAAAATTAAAGTCTTTGAGGAGGTGTCTGCTTTGTAACAGAACCATACTTATCCGCAGTTCAAATACGACTTTCATATATTCACAGCCGTTCAGAACCATACTCATTCAAAGTCGTTTCCAGGGAAATAAAAAAAGGAATATGGAAAGAATAAGGAATACATGAAAAAACCTTCCTCACAAAAATTATCAAGGTTTATTTTAAAAGCCTTACCCTAGTCGAGCATTTTTAAAGAAAACTCAAGTCTTTGAAGAGTTATCTGCTTGGTAACAGGGTAATATTCATCTATAGCTTTTATCGCGCCAGCGAAGTCAATTTAACCACCGACCTAACAGAAACGCAGCTGTATACATATGGAGTTCGTTCAGCATTTTAGCAAAATACACCTGATTTTTTCTTCCTTTTGTATTTTTTAAAATATATTTTCAAATAATAAAGTTGAATAATGAAAATCACAGTAAGGCTCAAATTGAGAACACCCAACATGTTAGTACAGTTGGTTGACAACTGCTTATGAGTTGAAAGGTGCCAGCTTGAAAATAAAGAAGGCGAAGGCTTTGTGAAGCAAATCTCACAAAACTAAATAAATATTTCTTCTATCAGTCTCACACGAGACTTATTCCTAAGTCATCTTTGTAAATTTAGGTCATAATTCGGCTTTTTAACCAGAAGGTAAGGTAGTTCTAACATAAAAAACCAGATATTTAGATGTACGACAAAAAATGTTTGAATGCACGGATCTACACCAGTTTATTTTTTTTTCAAAAAGTTGTGGTATGCGAATGGTTACTCATGAATGATGTAAAACGATGAAATTTAAAATATTTGACACAGTCAGTTAAGTCAAGAACCAATTTCCCCTAAAACTAAGAAACGCCTGGTGCTTTGAGTTTGACCGCGTTACTCACATCGCGCCTGTTATGTACCATTAACACTGGTTACCTTTAAAAGTATCGAGTAATTTTGATCAAATAGAACGATTTTCAGGCCATTGCGACGTGTCATATCTTTGAACTTACCAAAGAGACGAAAAAAATGAACCATTTGCCGTGCGGCGCCAGCGCTTCAGAACGGCTAAGCCAGTCATTTAACAGCTGAGAGCAATTTGTGCAATTTCAAGAAAGCACCTAAAAGTTATCTTTTTAGATAGGCTCGCCAACAACGATTTCCTTTGCACTGATTTTGATATAAATATACTTTTTTCTCTTCCTGTTGCTCATATTAACTTAAAATATCTTTTTAAAAAGTTCTTCGATTTCAAATGTTAAGAAAGCACCAAAACTGTCTTTTTTGTTAGCGGCTCGTCTTAAGATTTTCTCTAGTGTTATTTAAACAAAGATCTTTTAAAAGCTCTTCGATTTTAATCTTTACATAAAGTTAAATACATTATATCATATTGGATGTATTTTGCGCTGTGTAAGTATTGGTAATAACATGATTTGGAGTGCAATTTGGTGTTTAGTAAGCTCGAGCAAATTTTTCAAAGACAATGAAATTGCACGAACCCGTTGGGCGAGTGCAAATTTTAGTCTTTGAAATATTTACAAGTGCTTATTTACACCAAATTACACGAGAAATCATTTTGTTACTTATCAAAGATTTACATGAAAAAAGCGTCGCAGAGAGTCGAGACATAAAATTTTGATGGCGCACCCGCGCTATTTGTAACTTACACTCGTGTTACATAAAAAATGTACTCGATTTCAGCCATTCAGTCGCGTGTACTTTTTTATATATATATTATTAACAATGTTATTATTAGTATCTCACTCAGATTATTGGTTTTGGACAGGAAAAAAATATTGCTAAAAATTCAAGAAAGCTACATCACGCTGTATTGATGAAAGTAACTCAGTATAATCATGAATTTCTTCGTAGGCACCACCTTTCATTTAAATAAAATGGAAGTCTTTATGCTCATTGCAATCTACGCTGTATTACCCATGTGTGTAAGCAGCACCATTTATTACGTGGACGCTGGAACTAAAGGCAATGACTCGAATACTGGACAAACCACCGACAAACCATTCAAAACCATTCGCACGTGCATCAATGCACTGAGCTCCGCAGGAGACGAGTGTCATATCCGTGCGGGGCGCTATCACGAGCCACAATTCCCTATAGCTAATAAAAAGGGCAGCTTGTCCCAACCTATAATCATACGGGGGTATGGAAACGAGAATCCTGTCATCGACGGAACAATTCCATTGAAGCCACGTGGAAGCTCGTCGTGGGTGCGAGGAAGCGATGGAATCTATAGCGCCCAAATCAATCAGGAAATCTGGCAGCTTTTCGTTGGCGAAGAAATGATGACGAACGCACGCTGGCCAAACGCCTTGTGGTCGGACAAGACTGTGTTTAAAAATAGCCATTGGGCGAAGTCTGCTTCGAGCTCAACCCGCGGAACAATGGTTGATAATGGTGTTAAAGACTTGGCTGGAAGCAGATTAAACGTAACAGGAGCAATGGCAGTTCTAAATATCGGAAGCTTCAATACTTTTACTGCTAAGGTCGAAAGTCACGTGCCTAGAAGAAGTTCCTTTACATATAACGACACTTTTGGAAGTATAAAGTTCAAGCCGGCCAGTAACCAGTACTTTTTAGAGGACAAGCTTGAGTTCCTTGACAATGATGGCGAGTGGTATTTTAATCAAAGCACGAAAACTGTCTATGTGAAGACCCCGGATGGAGCGACCCCCGCAGGGAGAATTCGTGGAAAGGTAAATCATTGATCTAATACTTAATCAAGCATGACTTGCCTATATAACTTAAAAAAGGAACTGGGAAGTTTCTGTCCAGCCTTGGCTGTATGACTTTTCATTACACTGGAAAAAAAAAGCATTACTTTTTTTTTAAACATAAGTGGCGAATTGCACCTTGAATTATTGTGAGTCTCGCAAAATTGTCCTCTCGATCTCGAAATCTAGTCAGCTGTCTGTGACAAGTCGCCGTGTTTTGTATTTCTTGTGAGTTTCTTAAAGATTAGGAATTGTTTTAGAGTTGAAGAAGCCGGTGCGGATCCACGAATTTTTGGTCGAAAGTCCGATTTTCTAGTCTTAAAACACATAACCTTTTCCAATTATAATAATAATTATCAAAATTCATTTCAGTGTCAAACGTATTTAGCTGTACGGGTAAAAGCTAAATGAGGAAACTAGAGTCTAAATGAGCCAGTTGGTGTTTCTAGACAATTGTTTGAAAATCAACTAAGATACGAAGAAGTTCTCCTATTTTACCGACGAAAGGGTTATATACTTTGACGAACTTAATATCTCTGGTATTATTTTTGCATTTCCAACAGGATAAATATGTATCATACGCGAGTACGTAAAAGTCGTCATTCTGTTTTCTTCGTTCCAGGTGCAGACCTATGCTTTCACTATTTCAAACTGCGAATATCTGCAATTCAAACAACTGACGTTTTTTGGCACCACTTTCAAAACGCTCCCAACGAGCAGACGGAGAGTTATTGGGAACCTAACGTTTGACTCGATCAATTTCAACTTCCCTTCATATTCCAAGCGCATGCTCGGTGTTACTGATCCTCCACTCTGGACATTCATCCGAGCATCTCGAAGGCGCAGCTTCGAGTTGATAAACAGCACTTTCTATGGGACTGATGGACTCGCTCTTGAGTACTATGGTGATGGAGTGCTGCTAAAGAATAATTTATTCGAGTACAATGATTGGTCTGTTACCCTCAAACAAACCCAGAATGGTGGATTCGGAACGGTGATATCACGGGGACCCAACGATAACTTTACTCGTAACACTTTGCGTTATAATGGCGCTGCGCATGGATATCGTCCGAATGGACCCAACCCCTTGGTGGAGCTTAACCACATTCACCACCAGTGCTGGGGAAATCTGCAGCACGATGGAGCGGGTATCCAGTTCCAGATCCCTTCGCAAACCAACGCTACTTGTCAGAAGAATTGGGTGCACACGAGTCCAAAACCTGGACTGCGTTTTGATGCAGCGAAACCACCTCGAGTTGGCAAAAATGGTACCATGAAAGAGAATGTCATTTGGAAATGCGGTGGTATCATCGTTAAGGGTAACTATCATCATGTACTGAACAACCTTCTCTTCCACAAAGGAACTGGGGCGAGCCCTGCTCCAGGCTGCACCTTGTGTGTTCGAAAGTACTTCCCTTCAAGGCCTTTGGTTGAGATGAACCAGAAAACTGTGATCCGGCAGAATGCCGCAGATGTTGCAAACGGTGGCAGGAGTTCATGGCCTCTACCGGGTATTGTGACAAAGAACGTGATAGGACCTGTACGACCGGAAGTCATGGACGCAGATAATTTAGACTTCCGGCCCCGTGTAACCTCCAAATACAACGCGGATAGCGTCGGACCCTACAGGTATGATCCCAGAAACAGATTTTATTGGATTCCGGGGCGACAGCTCTACAAGGCTGATACCCCTGTGCCCCCGAATGGAAGTACCACTGTCAAGGTAGGATCAAAACTTCTCCCGAAATATTTGCATTAGGGCAAGTTTTGTACTTGGAAAATGATTGCAAAGCTTTTTCCAAACTGTATCTTTAATTGGTGTTCAATTCTTTCGTTACCCTTTCCACCAATCAGATGCAAAATTTAAGCCGATAATGGCCTAGATATCTGGTGTTCTCTGAGTTTTAAAAATTTTCCTTTTCATTGATTTTTTAGTTGTGAACATTGCACGTTTGGTTTTATAACAATCGAAAAAACGCCTAAATAGAAGAAACTGTCAAAAACCGAGTAAACCGAGTAAGTAAAAGAGAACGAATAAAAAAAAAGCGTCGTCCTTTTCTATGCGGCGAATGATGGAATCAGCTTAGTGTTAAGTTTTAAAAGTCTCTGACTTAGTAAGTCGGTGAAAAAGTTGCTGAAAAGCGTTAGCCCTTAATCAGAGCGAACAGCGAACGGCCAACAATCGAAACCTCAGCTTAAGAATTCTTTACAGTGGCCAATTTACATTATCAAGTCAGTTGTTAAAACTAAATAATTCTTGTAATACCTCAGCACCACACTTTTCCTAGAAACTTATTCCTTTCATCGAAAAAAAATATGAAACGAGTCGACCAATAGACATATTGATGGACTGTTGGCGTAAACTAGCTCAAACATCATGCGCAAACGGTAGGCACCAAGAGTCTGATTAAGAAATTTTATTTCGGGCGGCTGCCACTCTTTTCTTAATACTTTTAAAGAGACCTCTTTTACCTGTAAGTACACGCTCTTAAACATCCTACGGGTTGGCATGCGTGGGCTTACGGACAACTGGCCTTGGCAGATTAAACGTATTTTTAAAACTAAAACCCGAACGAGTCGTCCTGTTGGGGACTCTAAACAAGGTCATTTATAAATAGAGAGGGCGATGACCGTCCGAGAGTTACATCTAATTATAACGGTCAAGGACAAATCACTCAAAAGCAAAACTGTACGTGTGGTCTTTCGTCACATGACAAAACAAGGCTCTCAAGACACGCACATGGACTTCAAGGTAATCTTACAAGCCTGGACAATTCCCAAACGCTGAGCCAGAACACTCCTAATTTTAGCAGTTCATTGTGAACAATCACAAAACAAGGCCAGAGATAAAATTACTCAAAAACCAATAAAATTTATGGCCAAAATTGCACAATCAATCTCAAGTAATCGAAGCAGGCTTGTCACATTCGACTGATGAATCTGTTCAGTGATAACTTCGATTCTACTCTGGTTGTTAGATCTTCACTCATTATATCACCGATAAAAGTAATTTTCAGGACTAGTCCTATTCACGCAGCCACATCAAACAATCGTCTACTACTCCAGGACTCAAACCACAAATTGCTAAGCGTAATTCCTTCTTTTCTTCCCTCTCAGTTCGACAGAGACGCAGTGATGTGGCTTAACGCATACAAAGCCTCCATCCATCATGTGTACTTTGGTACAGACAGGGCCAACGTCGCCAGTGCAACACCGGCTTCAGCTGAGCACAAGGAGAGAATCATCGATAATGGTAACGTGCATTACCTTACTGAAAGTCTTTTAAAAGGATCTACATACTATTGGCGGGTTGATGCTGTGATAACTGCCGCGACTACTCATAAGGGAGACGTATGGACTTTTCAAACCGAGTGAGAACAGATCAGAACACTGGTGGAAAGGATGACCTCATCGTGATTCTCACCCAGACGCTGTGTAATTCATTATATATTTAATCGTTTTTATTTGTGATTAAATTTAAGGTGGATATGGAAGTATTAAACAGGACTTCAAAAGGTGATATTTCTTGAGGCCTTCGTGTTCATGATTTGGAAGAAAGGCTCGCGTAAGAGATTATAAATTTCAACAGAAACTTTTGCAGTGGGAAGTAGCGAGTCGCTGGGTAATGCAAGAACGACAAATAGTTAGCTAGGGCCGAATGATCCCCAAGAGTGACTAGCATCTAATTTCTCTCCTAGAATATCACCCTTAACTCCAACAAAAAGGTCACGAGAATAACAGAAATGATCACGAACGATAAAGCTCCTGATTGTTAAAGAAATTCTCCTTGTCAACACACTAGGATAAGTGTAGAGCACAGCCTGGAAAATACGCATACGAATGTTAACTCCTAAGAGTGACCACCTTCTAAATTCTCCTCACAATATCACCCCTGAATTAAACATTAAGGTCACGAGAATCAAGGAAATGATCTATAGCTGAAAAAGCTCCTGATCGTTGAATAAATTCTCCTTGTCAGCGCTCCAGGAATTGTACGGAGAACAGTGCGGAGAAAATACATACTGATGGGTCAAGAGATCACGTTCGGTCCATGCACCTAAACAGCCAAAATGGCAGTCCTCGACAAACCTTATCAGAGGCACTTTGATACTCTTTTATTGTACAAAGATTCTGTGGTTGGGCAATACCAATCTTTTACCTTCGTGATATTTCTCGGGAGGAAAATATATTACATTATTTTACTTGGCTAGGCAAGGAATTTATTACTATACAATTATTTATACACTGCCGAGATTTACCACGCTTCAACTTTAATCGCTAAAAACAAGCCATTTCTGAGGATGAAAAGAGCCTAACCTAAATGTAATACTTCCCGAGACGCTACGAAAAGTGCCGAATATTTCCGAACCATTTCCGGAATGTTCTCGACCCTTACTTCTGTCTTTAGACAGGGGCTACTATTGCTGAATTTGGCTGGGGCTTGTGGTGCGATTAAAATCAAAGTGCAAACGATTTTAGGCAAAATTTATTTCATTCCTAGGAATTATATACACAGACTGAACGCCAACTAATGCAGGTGAAACCGCTAAGGTAAGAAATTCAGAACAAAGACAACTTGTTTTATAATCAATATTGTATCAAGTGAAAGTATTTACGTGTAGTCAAATCAGCACAAGTTGGAACAAGGGATCCAGTGCAAAGGCGCAATGAACCAGATTAAAAAAAAACCTTTTCTACACACACACAAAAAAAAAACATTCTGAGCCTCTTCTCTATATGAAATTTCATGCAGTTTGCAGTTCTCGCGAACGGTAGAGGCC
Organism: Pocillopora meandrina; assembly: GCA_942486045.1. Taxonomy (NCBI): domain Eukaryota; kingdom Metazoa; phylum Cnidaria; class Anthozoa; order Scleractinia; family Pocilloporidae; genus Pocillopora; species Pocillopora meandrina. Next base: position 407,548 of record CALNXJ010000047.1, read on the forward strand.
AGAGTTTACAGAGACATTCGGATGAAATGAGGAACAAGATAAGGTAAAGAGCAAGGGTATTCACTTTCTTTAAAGGTTATTGGGCACTTCAAAGGTAACATTCAAAGAAAATCCAGACATTTCGACCACATCACGCCGATCTCAACCAAATAAACCTGTCTCACTTCTTCTCAACTCTCCCCAGTCCTCGAATATTTGGTTCGCGCTGGCCTGTGCTTTAACCAAATTCTGCAATACTGTTAGGCCGTGACAAACAGAAGAGGACGATTTAGAGAAAGATAAGGGAATGAAAATAGGAGAATTTGTCAGGGGTCAAGGTCCTTTGTTTTTGCGCCATAGTTCTCTGCCGCTGAAAATCTAGTCAACTAATTTTCCTTTCTACCAAACTTATGTTGCTTTGTTCAATAATTTAGAGCATTTGCTGTAAATTTAAGAAAATTCCCCTTAGATTCTCTTGACCTGTTTACTGGAAAACGGAGTGAAAATACAAGGAGCCTGTTAACAATTTCTGGGATTAAAAGTTAAGAATCAGTATTTAACGATAATTTTAAGGGAATTTTTTTCCGAATGAAAATTTCGGCTCAACAATAACAGAGGCAGATGAATCGCTTAATTTGCAAGCACAAAAAACACTGCTCGTATATCATGTTTAGACTTTCACGAATAGAAGGGAAGAAAAAAAAAACTTTCCTACAACGAAAACAAGAGAACAATTTTTACTTTTGAGCTATGTAAGTCAATTATCTACTCCTAATTTAGGGTATAACTTCTTTTTCAGGAAAGAAATAAATTCACAATAAAAGCACTTTACCTCAAAGTCACGCGAGTGAAAGATGAGTGTTTTGCGCTACACTCCATCTACATCAACTTTCACGCAATCTTTGTTTTAAAGAAAACTAATTATCAATTCAATTCACGCAATACGCTTTCAGTCACGTCACAGGTTCATTCCCGCAAGAACCTCGTTGCAAAGTTTCTTGTAATGCCACTGGTTGCCACTGACTCGTCGCAAGCGCAATCCGTTAAGATTCTCCCGGAGGGGGCAGACTTCAATTTCAGCGCACACACCCCCCTGCTGTAGGGTGAATGTCTGCTCCGACTGTTCGTAAGCAATCTTGGCAGACCGCTGATCCAGCGATCTTCTTATTTCACTAAGAATATCAGGTATACACTTGCTAGAAGTCATATTAACAGAAAATGCCATACGCAAAGTGTTCGTTTGCGTCAAGTCGGGCGAACCGTCTCCTTTGCTAAGCGAATTAAGTAAAGAGTCTTGATGAATTGTTCCGTTGGGAGAAAAAGTTCTATATAGAAGACCGTCTCTAATTCCTAGTCCCTCTTCCAAATTAATATTGTTGTTTAACATGTCCCTTGCTTGGTTTTGCGATAAAACATTATTAGCGGTCGCTCTTCTGAGCAAGTCCATAGAATTCCAGGCGTCTTGCGCAGAAGGCACCGTATGATGTCGACGGTGATGCATTGGCGACCGCTGCCCGACGTTTCCCGCGAGCAACGCTGCCGCAGGATTTGTCCCGATAGTCCCGAGAAGTGTTGCAGGGCTTAGGGGCATTGTGCCACCGCCGAGTCCCCATCTACTAGCCCTTGCCAACTCTTCAAGATCATTCTCATTTATAACCGGATTTCCCAACATAGCAGCTGGAATACTGGTGGGAATTGGTGGAATAGTTCCCGTATCCGATACTGTCTCCGCCAAGCTTCCGTTTGACGCAGTCCTTGTGGTAGAAGTGGCAATGCTAGGTATGGGATACCGCTGATTGAGGGGCACTGCTGATATAAGAGGAGACGGCGGCGGCGAAGGAACTGGAGAGGATAATGCGACGCCATCGGATAGAAACGAGGTCGTGTTTGCTTGTGTTGACATAACATTCTGCGAGAGAAAGTTCGATGTCTCAGTAGAGGATGCAGGCGACGAGTCCTCGATAAGAAGACTGTTTCTTGGCGAGTTCGAGGCAAGATTTTGTGCAAGAGTGGAAAGCGCGGAAGGATCCGAACCTATTCCTCCTGAAGTGGAGTGGATAATTCCTGCGGAGTCGAAAGGTGACGGGGTGCAGTGTTCAATGTTCAAGCGTTGCATCTCCTTGTGAAGAAGATCTTGGTGCTCCATCGACGACTGAGCTGGAATTTCCTCCAAATCTTCGACCGAACTCTGGAGTAATACTTCTACTCTTTGCCCATCGAAGTCCAACTCCTGACTCGTATGAGCAGGTGCGTACTGCTGCTGGAACTGAGCGAGTGTGGCGGCTAAAGAGTCAGCACTGTCCGACGCCCTCCTACTGTAAAACTGCTGCTGCAGATGAAGCTCGTGTTGTTCCTGTTGTCTACGCTGCTGTTCTGCTTCAGCAACTCGGCCATACTGCTGCTGGAGTTGTAGGCACTCCTCTTGCAGCTCACGAAGGCTGTTTCGTTTGGACCCGCTGCCGCTGATGCGCTCCATATGCTGCTTGTAGGCTAGCACCGAAGCAGATCCATCTGAAGCTCGTCTTGATCCGTTGTATCGAATCCCGGAGGGTGTAGTTATGAAGGGTCCCTCCCGTCCTGGACGGTCCCTTGCGGGAGGAAACACGGTCCGTCTGGTTTTTAACGGCACTTGTAATAATCGCAGTTGAAGCATGTCATCTGGCATTTCATTTGGTGAGGTGTGACGTTGCCGTGCCCCTCGACATGCCATGTACCGTGCAATGGCATCTTGATCTGGTTCCTGATCTGAGCCGCTGTCGTTTGCCCCTTCGCTTATTTGAGGGCTCGATGGCCCGGGCGAAACCGAGAATGGTGACTGACACACAAGTGGATTATGGCTGTTTAACGGCGAACCGCTTAGTGAGCCCGTGTGACCCTGATTATCGTCTCCTATTCCAGCCATGGCACGAAGAGCATTAAATTGCGCTATTCCGGCGGCTAGGCTCGTTGGTCCATCGGAGGCCCTCCTTCCCAAGGGCGGTCTAAGCTGGAACACACTGGGCACCTGCAGAATTTGCTCCTTGTATGCCAAAGACAGGTCCAGCGTGGGCGAATACGGCGGCAAACCTGGGTTCAATCCTAAAGCACCCTGGAATGCATCCTCAGTGGGCTGACTTAGAGGACTCAAGGGCTGTTGCACGAATTTCTGAGTGAGCATCTCTCGTAGCTCCGGCTCCATCAACGGATCCACAGCGGTCAGAGTATGCCGCCGCTTCTCCAGATAGGTCTTCAAGCTTGGAGGGATCTCATCCGGCATCTTATCGTCTTCTTCGTCACCCTCCTGCGTGAGGTCCCATTGGTCCTGGAGGGGTTTCACTCGCCTCGTGGGCGAGTCAGGAGTCACTTGGACGGTAGGAACATTCATTGACGGTTTCTCAGCTCCAGCCAACTCATCTTCTGTCTCCATCATTTCTGAATCACTTGAGTTGCCAGGTATGGCAGTTATGTTGGCGCAAGGATCGTGTGACGAGCTGGCAGATCTTTTGAGCTTTTCCAGAAGTGTGAAATAAATACCGGAGAACTGGTCGTAATCCTTCTTGAAAAGTGACTGCAACGGAAACAAAGAAAATGATTTAAGATACAACAGTTATCGACTAGAGTCAAGTCGAGTTTTGTCAGTTGATAACCAGCTCAAGTATCCAGAAAAACTTTCTGACGGAAAATTTAACTTCAGTCATTGGAAATGTGCTTGAGAAATTCCCTTGTCATATAATCGACACCAACCAATTTCTTTCTCGTTTCCCCCTAACAAGTCGCTTTGTTCAAAACTGGCGTGTGAGGTTCTGAACAAGAATATAAGCTTCAACTTATCAACATTAACACTAGCTAGTATACCTGACTTGACGATGAAACTTGTAAGACACATTTCGAACTAAGGCAAATTCTACCCCAAGAAATTTTCGTTCCTATATTGTTTGGGAATTAAGCGCAGGCCGGAAGAGGAATCTGCCTTCTCCTGGCGCGCTTTGACATCAACAAATCAATCAAAAAGCCCTCCTTGCTTCATCATCATCCATCGACACGACCGAGGAAATTTCGTCATTATGAAACTTGAAAAGTTTAACAATAACTACAAGTAAAGCTCTGAGAAGGCAGTAAAACTTAAGAAAGTAAAGAAATAAAATTAGCACCTGGATAGTCTTTTCCCGATCAATTCCTCTGCTTTGCATTATTGTCAAGACTTCTTCAGTCAGCTCCGAGTCAGGTATCGTGTCTGTTGCTAGAGCGCTAGCTTTGTCTTCCTCAGTCATCTCGTTCAGCCATTTGTGGTTGATAATCTGCACCATTGTGTACCTCTTGGCCACATCACGAACCAACATGTGACGAATGAGGTGCTCACATTCTAAATAAGGACAAAATTGGTACAGTAAGTCGTTTGGTTGGTTACGTAACTGCCGGTTTCTATGGTAAGAAGCGACTAGGAGTCTAGTCCACCAGGGCAGGATGCGAGTCCAACGCAGATTACCCCTGAGGGATTTTGCCAAGTTTTTCAGCCTATGGAAGACGCGAAAGCCGGGTTCGACTCAAAGTGAAATTCCTCGACTTTTTTCCTGACTTTTCCCTGACATGTGGGAGCCATGTTATAGGAGGAGAGGGGAAGGGACTTAAAAGCTGTAAAACGCACCCATGTCCACCCGGTCCCCTTCCCCCTAGGCTGGCATAGAAAAAGGGCCACGCAACAGGCTGCGTGTGGTCCTCGTTCCGCGAGAGGAAATTGCCTGCCTCCAGCGCTCTACCAGACTGTGTCCGTCTGAACTGATTTCATTTTAATGTTGCAAAATCCTTTCAATCCGTCAATCTATCACTTAGGAATTGACCCGCAATAGGAAAGGGCATATCGATCTCATCTGTTCGCGTGATTTAAGCGAGGCAATGAAGTGTGAATACAGACGAAACAACTTGTTGTTTGTCTGATGGCTAAATTTGATAATTCGCCAAGAGAAGGCAAGCATGTCGAAGATAAAAACCTACGTGAAGGTTTTTGCATCAGCAAACCTACAGCCTACATTTCATAAGATCTTTCTTCCCAGTAAACGTGAATCTTCTCCATCAATGTTTCTTCCCAGTTAATTAATCCCCCTTCTGCGTTTTTCTATCTTTAGTTGTTATTTTCGACAACGTGGTTCTATTTATATATAAATAAATATTCTATAGATGAAACTTGAAGCGTGACCATTCAGGTAGGCTAATGAGAAGTAACTTCATGTCGCACTGTTTGTTATGCCGACCAAAGTAGTTATTTCAGTGCAAGGTCCGCTACATTAAAAAGTTTATTTGAATTGAAATCTTTCGACTCGATTGAACCCAGAGATATAACAAAATATCTAACTAAAATTGTTTTCTTGCTCCTCATTTTAAGTAACGGTACCTCGAGGGAAAAAACTCTGTCCGTAAGTTAAAGTTCGGACCTTGAACTCTGTTAGTAAGAGATGTATATGTATGTACTTTCATGTAGTTCTCTTGTGTATACTTTAAAAGATTACTTTAACTTTCAATCTCTGTAAGTGAAGTGTTGCTGAGTACCATTCAGATAAAATTTACTGATCAGTACTTTCATATGGTACTGTTTATTTTGAGAATCAAACCTTCGTGACCATTCAAATCCCATCTGCAGACCATGTCAAAGTCTTATTTTAACTCAGTATTCAGCAAATTCACCTCATCTATAATATCATGCTAATAATAATATCATTCATTCGTATCAAAGTCAATGTTTTAGGTGAATTACTGACCTCTAGACATGAAGAAGGGAATTCTGAATCTGCCATCCAACACACGGGACCTCAAACTTTGCAGTGTACTGCCATCGAATGGCAAAGCCCCACACACTAGCACGTAGAGGACTACACCCAAACTCTGAAAAGTTAAAACGATCAATTAACAGAAAGCCCAGCGTAATCACCGCAGCCAATCAGAGGGAAGGAATAACTAAATTTGTATTATCCATTGAGTTGATAACGAAAACTGGACTCCGTTAAGAGTTTCAAAGCTGACGTTTCGAGCATTGGACCTTCGCCATTCCATTCTCTCTAACGAAGGGCTAACGCTCCACACCTCAGCTTTGACTGCGAGTGAACTCTTCATGGTGGCCAATTTACATTATCAACTCAGTTGATAATCCCAAATCACTTTGTTCTACTCTCCCACCGACGCCGGCAGCACCACAGTTTTTTCTTTCTTAACTTACCACCCATTTATTCAGGAGAGATGAGCCAATGAGATTTCAAAGAAACTACGTTTGCCCCGAAAGCCCGGCGGATGACCATTGCGCGTTTGATTTCAGTTTTGGATCTGATTGGACGAGAGAATAGCACGAGTTTTCTGGACCAATACAGGGCAAAGCAAAGTAAAACTAGTGCAATTCATGGTTTCATTCGACAGCCTACTGAAAACTACTTTATATCCAAACGAAACCCGAAATCACACTTACATATCTTCCCAAGCAAATTCACGTGTTAAGGAGGGCTTGCTCTCCTAATACATTACCGACGCAAAACTTTTCGACAACATCTATGAGAGCAAAAGTTTCCCTTCAGTTAACCTCTCTAAATATTCCGTGGAAAGTTGCTGTGGTCAAGTCATCTTATTAGAATAGTTCGTGGTGACAGGTATTTCTAAACGTTCCTTTTTGTTCCCTGTGTCCAAAACAGTCCTAAACGCAATTCTTTCTCAACCAGCCCGGAATATGTATCCGTGGCCGCACAGCTTGATATGTCATGACTTACTCACCCAAATGTCTACTTCCGGTCCACAGTAAGCTTTCCCTTCAAAGAGCTCCGGAGCAGCATACGGAGGACTTCCGCACCACGTTTTCAGATGCTTTCCTTCTTGAAATAAGTTACTGAATCCAAAATCTACGAAGAGGAAGAGAACTGTTGTTTTAAGTTCCGAGGGAAAAAAAAACAAAACAAATATCCTATTACATGTACCACATACACCTGTACACCAAAAAAAAATTCATTCTCCTGGAAAATATGCTTACCTGCAATTTTAATATTAAAATTCTCATCCAATAGAAGATTCTCTGCCTGAAAAGTAAAAAAAAAAAAATCAGTTCTTCAAATGCACTTCACCCTCTGCACTTTTACTCATTAAACACAACCTCGTTACTGTACTTTATACATTTCCTGTGATCCTGACCAAGAGGATTTGTTTAATAATCAATAGCATCTTTGGTTGGAAATCATTTCCTTCTCACGACATTCACGTTTGATTCAGTCGTGATATTGTAAGGAAAATTTGGGTGTTTATCACTCACAGGCGTGAAAGGGCCTAAAAGTGACCAGCATCCAGTTTCTCTTTGTATTACCAACCCTGAGTCACATATCAAGGTCTTGAGAATAAAGGAAATGATCACTAACTTAAGACGGTTTTGCTTAGTAAACAAATTCTCCTTATCAGCACATTAAGAAATGTATAAAGAACATTATGGAGAATATGCATACTGATGTTAGTGCGTAGGTTGGGTGAAGGTTAAGGATCCACCTACAAGGCGGTTTACATATGTAAAGAAGCTGGTGCTTAAAGAGCGAGGCTTCCAACTTACAAAGTAACTCTTATCAGCCCTGTTTGTCTACTTCCCCCACGTCAAATTTGACATGGTAGTCATCAACCACCATGTTGAATTTGAACATGTCAAAAAATAAGTGATAGTCGATGATAGTTGATGATAGCTGCTGATAAGGCATGCTAGTTCGTGTTAAAACACGCCTAATAGTTGAAACTATCATCAACTATCATGATCGTTTGAACATGGCTTTACATATAAAATGATTACAGGAGCTACATTTCATTTGTGACCAATGTTTAACATGTATGTCCCATATATCAAGGCATTGCCTAAGCTGAGGTGTCTCAAACAAAAAATTCCAAAGTCCTTACTTTTAAGTCTCTGTGTACAACACACTGCTTATGGCAACTGTCAACAGCTGATGCAATTTGCAGAAATTTTTTCCTTGCCTCCTTTTCAGACATTCTACCATGTGCAACTAGATAATCTAAAGCAAAACAAATGGAGAAATAAAAATTATTAGCAAAACACATATGTACCAAGAAAGCGCATACATTTGTGTCAAGTAACTCAAAACCTCAATAATTAGCAAATATTCAACAAAGTGGAGATAACTAGTGATGGATATTTACTATGCCAGAAAGCAGTGAGGTAAATATCCACCACTTTCCACAACACTAAGTTGAATGTCAGTTTTAGTATATACCACCACACAAATACCAAAAGTAGAGTTTATTTTTTTCAAAATACCAAAAAGAGGTTTGAAAATAAACTCGTCTTGAACCTTTTATGGTTTCCCTTGACAGAATGATTTATTCAGAATCAACCAACAACCAATACAACCAAATTTCAAACAACAATTTTTGTTTGCATGAACCCTTTAACTCTCATGATCTAACTGTTAATTCTCCCCTCTAGCTGCTACACATTTCTTGTAAATTAGCAATGAGAATTTGTTGGTAGATCAAGATAACAGCTTCCACCTGTTTGCTGGATAATATATGGTTGTTAAAGGGAGAAGTTACATGTTAATCACTTCTGGGGGTTGAGACAAGCTTGTGAGGACTAAGCCGATGAAGATGAATGCTCACCAAATATTTCTCCTTTGCTTGCATGTTCTGTGACTAAATACATCATCCTGTCTGATTCCATCACCTGTTTGCAAGACAACCAAAAAATAACATTATGTCTGTACCTTAGTTGCTTTTCGACAGGATGTTTTCGACTTGAAGTTGACGTTTGAAGATAAACTATACATGGCTAATTAACCTTTGTCAAAACATAATTTTAAGTTTTCCATGCACAATCTGTCTTTCTCCTCCATCTCTCACAATTCATGTTTCCTTTTCATTAAATTCTACATCCTCTTCATTTGTCCACCTTTACAAAGTATCATTTTTAAGTTTTCAAACAAAGCTGCATGTTAATTTGCAACTACATGTACCACTATTCGCCAAAAATGGTTGTTCCTTTACAAAAGACGGTGTTAATTCCCACAGAAAGAGCTCTTACATTGAAAAGAGGAGGATAATGATACCAGTACTTCACTGGCACATGTACTTAAATCCTAGCAACAGAAGACGTGTAACTTATTGAGAAGCATTTACGGATCACATGGGCAGTGAAAGTGCTGATTATTATAAAAACTATTGATCAGAGGTTTTGCAGCTTTCAGTGAGAAATGCAACAGAAACCTTTTTTCAAGCACTCCTTTTGTTTCACCTTTCAAGATTAATGTTTTTTTGCATATAAAAGAAGAGCATTACATTCACAAATTTACATGTGTGACTGATTTCTATTCATACTGTATAAATTTATGCTAAACTACACATGCACTTTGATCCATTTCTACTTAAGATCATGTAGAGGACGGACACAGATGACATCACCATTAACAGCATTTCACCTTTCTATTGCACAAAAACAAATAGATTCCATTTTGTCCTACATCTGTTAAGTGACAGATCACAGGAGACATCAACCAATATGGTAAAATCATCCGTATAACCCTGGGCTACAATTTTAATGTCATCTATTTCTGAACAGACACACAGCAACAAGGATTCTACATGATAACTAAACAATTAATTTCAAAACACAACAAAACAAAAACTAGAAATCTAAGACATTTACCATGTAACTAAATGGAACAATGTAACCAAGAGCAAACTGGAAGAAAGATAGATGCATGATGTAAGGCAATTTTTGTACATGTTGCACATGACAGGTGCCACAAAACAATTAGTCTTACAATAGCTATGGCTGCATCATAAATAATTTTTTTCACGGCTGCCAGGCATGTTCAGACGCCAAACAAATTTATCCTCAATTGTTTCTCCTCGCCGACAAGTCAAAATATCAAAAATATGTACTTCACTCCTTTACGCCCCAACGTTAGTAAGCATATTCTCCACACTGCTCTTTATACCTTTTTTAAGTGGCATACAAGGAGAAATTGTGGAATCCAGTTCCTGCTCCAGTTGACGATCATTCACTTATTTCTTGTTACCTTAATGTTTGACTCAGGGGTGATATTGTAACGAGAAATAAAATGCTAGTCACTTTTAGAGGTTTGAGGGTCAAGTAATAACCAGTTAGACAAATATATACCCTTAAGCCTTGTATGCTCGAACACTTGTCGCCATAGAGTTCAAAAGTTTTGCTTGCTAAAAGTGCCAGCTGCATTTGTTATTTGCATATTCAAAAGATTCTCTTTTAATTTTTTTTTGTACATAAACCACTTTCCATTGTGTTTTTTTAATGCAACCACTCAGGAATTGAAACTCTACAGCTGTAAGTGTCTTGTTATAACAATTGTTGCTTAACGTAATATTCATTGTTGTCTCTTTAGTATGTTTACAGACATCACTGTTTTTCTTTTGTTTTCTCAAACTGCGAACCCGCCTTAGCATTCACAAAGCTGCAGAACGAAACCTTCTCATCTGCATTCTCCAAATTTATGACTACAAGCAGCTGCAAGATTTTATGACTTCACTGTTTCTAATGTAATGTTTGAAAGCTGTTTACATGATTGGTCAAAATGACTGTCAAACCAGAAATTTGTTTGCACAAATTGTCATCTTAACCAGATATTGCATGTTGACCCACAGTTACTTTGAGCCCTGATTATACCAAAAAATTTCCAGAGAGAAAAAAAACAACTACCAAACAAACCTATTCCAAACAGTCTCAAACCCTTCGAATGAATTTCATTTATTCAAACTGATAAGAAACCCCCTTTGCTTTTTTGCTGAAGTTTTTGTCGTATTTGAACTGCAGAGAGCTCATGCCAAAAACTACATGCAAAGTTGGCATTAGTTAATTAAAAACAAAAATATAGTTTATAAAGTATGTTAGAAACTCTGTGGCATGTTATATGATTGTTTTTCACATACAGCTGTACAGTACCATAAAACCTTTGAAGAGAGAAATTTTTGACACAATGTTACAAGTCAATACTAGTCTTGAAGGGCACAACTACTTTAAAATCTATCAAAGGGATGTGTTTCTAAAGAAACTGTCATAGTGGTGCTGCGTCAGCTGAGGGATATTACAAGATACAAGTAATTTGGTTTTACCAACTAAGTTAATGTAAATTGGCCACCATTAAGAATTGCTAAAGCTGACCTTTCAAGAGTTAGCCCTGCATCATTTGCTCTGATGAAGTGCTAATGCTCTTTATGGTGGCCAATTTACATTATCACCTCAGTTGATAAACCAAATTGATTTAAAATCTCCAAGCAATAGAAACAAGAATCAGATGCATGCTGATAGTCTTCTGATTTCCACTGCGTTTTTGTTTTCTTAGCCATTGTTATTTTGACTCTACTCAACAGTGTATCAGACATAATACAAAAGTTTACATAGCAATATTCCAATGGTTGTGGCTATGCTTCCTTTGCAATAAAAATGAAGACTAAAACTCCAACTGAAGAAATTCATATTGGTAGATTAATAATTTTTTTAAGACTAGGAGGAACACCCTTTTGTAGGTACTGTAGCAATCAAAAATCAACATCCAAATGTGGTTTCAAAAAGGGCTTCAAGGTTCTTGATTTCCATTGTCAACAACTTGAATTCCAAAAAAAAATTCACTTTGTCCCATGTGAAGCTGGCACAACATCTAACTTTTCAAGCAAGTTCCCTGTTGCTTACATGGTAGAACTAAAGATCTTTTCTATAACTTTCCTAAAACAAAAATTCTCATTTCAGCTTGTTTTTACAGCTGTTTGTTCAAAACCAATAGTGTTTTTATTCACACAAAGTGCATCTCTTTATCTTGCAAAAATAAGTTTGCAATTTCAAACTTTTGTTTTGAAACATGCTCGGTTTACTGTATGAGTTTTTAACCAAACACAATTTAATTAATCATAAGTAAAATAAAACTACATAGTAAATGGAATGCCCAACAGACTCTGTTTTCCATGGTCTCCAAATAATTGGCAAACAAATTTGCCCAACCATTAAAAACCAAAAGACAATGTGCTTCTGTCTGTAGACGAAATAGGCAGAAACCTCTTTGTTGCACTCTGATGAACCAAACCGCAATTCACAATGCATTTGTCTACCACAGGAAATGCCAATCCACAGAAAGCAGGAAGGATAAAAATAAGTAAACAATGTATAACCTTGTGAGACAATTTACACATTGAATTTAAAAAAAAAAAAGTTGTCCCCTGGGTACATGAACCGGAAAGAAGGGATACCACCATGGCAGACAAACTTCATTTACATAATCAGTGATATAACCTTATTATTCTTTATTTGTGATAAATCTTATTTTTACGACAATAATCCTCTTCTCCCAGGAAAACTTGGTTACTTTTCATCATTTACCATATGGATTCAATTGTGGCTCCATGAGAGCAGAACATTGTCAGAGCTGTTAAAGAAAGCTGGTATCTCACTTAAACCCCTGTGCAGTCTCACATCTTAAGCCAAGCAGTCACTTTTACCACATTTTACCATTGGCAACGATGAAAAAATTGTCCCTTCACTGAAATACCATGGAAAGAAAATTGCACTCCCTAGTTTCTGAGAAGAATTGAATGGATCATTTACTGACAGCAGGTTTAGTTGTTTGGATCAATTCCATGTTCAGAATTTGCTCAAACGTTTATATGAATGTAACATTTAAACAGAAAAAATTTCCTGTCTTGTAGGTAATCAGATGAAAAATATGGGATCCGTGACAACATGGAAGCATACTACTGTCGAACTCATCGACAAGCCCTGATTTTGCAATTGAATTTAAAAGAGTAACATAGCTTGTGTGTTTTTAAGCTGTTGAATCGAATTCTTCATGGAAGAATACCTTTTAGGTGACAATAACATTTTTACAATTGTATAAATCTACATGCCCAAAAAAAAAAAGATGATTCCAGTTGGTTAAAAAAAATGCTTTGAATATTGATATAATGCACATTACTGTAAAGTTCACTGAGATGCGACCACAATGTCGCTCGAAATGGCCTATCGTGCTGATTTGCAACGACAGTAGTGACTGGGCTTTATAAGATTTATTGCACCGCAACCCAAGCAACACAGGAGCACATGCGCAATACTCGAAATACATGTAATTTGAGATTGTTTTCAAAGCATAAATTTTGCAACAGTTCTTAACCCACTGACAACAAATAACCAACATACAGCCAATTATGACCACAGGAAGAAATAAAACGATAACCAGAGAACATGTGCGTGAACAATGTTTTTGTCAACCTAGATCCTCAACAAGGAACCGAACCATTTAAACCATTTTGCAATAAAAGTTATTTAATGTACTTAATCTGTTCATGGCATAAAGCCATACTGATATCAACCGCACACTCTTAAACATATATCACTACTATACACTTTAATCACAGTTTGCACAAGGATCTTTAAAAATTCACACCAAACATCTCAAGCTCCATCAGTTACAATCTGGTTTATCTCCTTCACTTTTAGCCATTTCTCTGCTGTGTCTCATGAATGTATAGTTTTTGTTTAGTGGTTTCACACAGTCAAAAAAAGGGAAAAGACATATCGGGGAATATTCTGCGAGTAAAACTGGACATCATTCAGGATCTAACATGCAACAGTAACACACGAAAATATCAATTTCAAATATCAATTTCAAACTACTCTATGGCTGGACAACTTTGGGGTGTTAATATCACGATATTACACAAATTGCTCCCAATCTACAAGAATAATCTCCCACTGAAAAATGTAACACAACATAAGACTAAACAAGAATCTGCTTCCCTCTGTCGATTGAAAAACTTTGCTCTCTTCGTATTCGGAATCACTCAGTATGTATTTACTATGGGCTTTCTCTTTGTGTTGCTCACATGCTTGGAAATCTGAAAATAATAAATTTCTTTCAAGGCCACAAAAATTTGCCCCTTGCAAAAACTTCAAATAGTGTTCAACAGCAAAATTTATTTAGACCGCAAAAAAAATCCTACTAAATTTGCCTATACAAATGATGCAGTTCTAGACAACTGCCTCATAGTCAAAAATTGTATCTTTCACCTCTTGTAAATGAGAACAGATAAATGATCCTTGTAAGACCATGATTGTATTAGACAGATACTGACTGCTCGACAGAGAAATCTTAATTAAGGAGAACTAACTTAATTATGCACACTACTTAATTACAACTTGCTTGTACCAGAGTGATTCAGTAAGGGAAAAAAGACCAGTATGAAGAGCATGCAAGTCTGACAGTCAATATCTTTTTCATTTCCAGTGTAAAAAAAAAAAAAACTTTAATTTTTTAAATTTTTCAGTTGTATAATAATGCATTTTTTTAAACAGAGAAAAAAGTTGAGTCATATTTTTGGCAAGTTTGCCAGGTATGACCCAAAGTCTTCACTAAAAATCCTCATAATTCAGTCTTGAAGATTGGGATTAGGAACCTCTAAGTTAAAAATTATATAAAAAAATTATATAACTTTGAAAATAGGATCTCTATTTAAAGCATTAATGCCCAAAGAATTTGTATCCAATTCATTCAAAATATTTACTGTGTCATTTTATGCTGTCAACAGCTATGATGATCGCTCTATTGTTCGATCTCCAGCGAATATTATCCCTGGCTACATAAACTTCTCAAAAGCACTTCAAACGGCCTGCCTAGAGACTTTGATGGAAGATAAAACACCTTTGAAGTCGACGTTTTATCTCTTCGTAGAGATAAATTGAAATTTCGTACAGGGTATTGGTGAAATATGAGAAGAAATTCACTTTGGTCAAGTAATACTCAAGAAATTCATAGTGTAAGAAAGCGTACAATTATACATTGTATGGTGTCGATGGTTCGATTAACGATTGCAAGGTGCCTCAGCTGGGAGCTAAATGTTGATAACCTTTCCGCGAAATAAAACTATAGCCCATTCTTTCCAAGCGCTTAGGTGACTCAGGAAACGTGTACAATGAAAGCACAACTAGGTTTTTCATGCAAATCAAAACCATTTGGTGAATCTTAGGGGATTAGATACCGTCCTGGAGCACTGGAACAAGCGATGTTAACACGTTTTGTGGATTCATCCATGTGTGTCGAACTCACGTCTGACAAATTGTTTCGATCGAAACAGATGGTTCCTCTGTATAAAGTAGTTGCAAGCACAGACAAAAAGCAATTGCAACGCTAGTGGTCCACAAGACAGGAAAGAAATGGAATATTTATAAGGCTAAATTACTTGCAGTTTAATAATCCGAAGACAGTAAAATTCAACCGTTATGACTCAAACAAACTCGTTTCACCATGAAAAGGTTCACACCTTTCATAAAATGAAAGCATTAGCTCTGGAAAACTTCACAACAATTCTCCAATTTACAGCTGGGTTTAATCCACGCAACGACACCATTTCAAACAACCGCGGTTCTCAATTTGTAAACAAAAACATCGACGGTGAGAATTTGTATATTTACACTCCAGGCGAAAGAGAATATTTTGCAGTGAAAGTGCGCAAATTTCGCTTTAAAATTTGCAAATTAAGATTGGGCCCAATATGTGATCATTTTCCACAGTATATAAAGCGAAAATTAACCGAAGATTGCTTGAATTTGGAGGAGGCCATTTTATGAAACCAGCAACGATTACAGTGCAAAATTTCAAGTGAAATTCGTTTAAGTAATGCACGTGAATCTGAGGAAAGCAAAGAAGAACAATTTTTCCGGCTGAGTTTCACCTCCATGCTGATTAAGACAGAGCTGAACCCGTTCCGATATCAGCCAAAGCAGAACGTGACACGAGCACTTAAGGAGTGAGGCCTATACTCTGCTTTTCTCGTCTTGCCGACAAGCAATCTGTTGTAAATGTACAGGTATTGTGAGCTGCAACACGCTGTCTGTCACGAATAGAAGAAACAAGAATTGCAGCCATTCTTTTCTTGAAAAAGCCTTGTGAACGATTTTCAAATCAAACCGACTCCGAAATAAATTTTTCCACAGAAGCACATTAAAATTGCTGTTGCGGAGACAAGCGCCGGAGATGAAAAGATTCGAAAAAGATGGTATCCATCTGCGAACAGACATGACAAGTAAAACCGACCAAAGGGCATAATAAACCACAAGTGTATAGAAGAAAATACTTTTACAAATAACACTCATTACTCACCTCGTAAAGTTTAATAATGTGAGGATGATCCAGCATCTTCATTACATGAACTTCGCGAAAAATTTTCTTTAAATTTTCTTGATCCAATTGACTTTTGTCGATGATTTTAATAGCAACCTAGTCGAAGAAGATGCCAACGAAAAATAATTCAACAACTTCGCAATGAAATAATACACAATATAACAAACTACATAACTGTTTCGGTCAACCGTTTGGATACGAAGTTCGGTTTATGGCTGTTTAAAACTTGGAAGTGACAGTAAAGAGTCGTTGCGTTTCTATCGGTGCGCTTCTTTGAGAGAAGTCACGAATGAAGTCGAGGATTTCGCTAAACGCCGTACCTTTCCCTTTGTGATGCAGTGAGTAGCAAGCTTGACCACTGCAAAATTTCCCTTTCCGATGGTCTTTTCGATATTGTAGTAACCAATTCGTACAACACTTCCATGGCGATTATGCCCTCGCGATTTATCCGCCATTTTCGCATGATTACATGTTCTCAACAAGCCAACTGCGCATGCTAAAAAATCACGCGC
Organism: Pocillopora meandrina; assembly: GCA_942486045.1. Taxonomy (NCBI): domain Eukaryota; kingdom Metazoa; phylum Cnidaria; class Anthozoa; order Scleractinia; family Pocilloporidae; genus Pocillopora; species Pocillopora meandrina. The sequence goes on from CALNXJ010000047.1 coordinate 424,178, forward strand.
GAAATACGCGCGTGGAAAACTTGACCGGAAATTGAAAAATACGCGTTGATTTTCCATTGTGAATGACGTCTGTGACTTTTTCCAATAAAGTAGCGATTTGCAGCTGCCTCGAAACTGCTAGAAAACAGTCATTTCCTAGTTTCCTTATGTCATCCGTTATTTAGCTTGGGTAAAACAATTCGCCGGTGTTGTCTTAAATTTATTTCGTAGGGTGTACGTTGCGCTTGTATATTATTTTGCTTCATTTTCTTTTATTTTTTAAAGAACTGCCGCATTTTAATGAAAGCGAGAGCAGCTGAATTGTACAGCTTGCCGGAGGTGGAAATGAAGTAGCATTTACGTCATGGATCGCTTAAAAGAAACCGAACATAGCAGCAACTTAAACTGTCAAAAAAACCGAGAGAGAAATTAAAACGTCGATGTCACTCAAAGCCGAAATTGAAATGCTAAACTGTCATCGGCGTTTCATTATCTAGCCTTCCTTTAAGAAACTTTACAAAACTCTCTCTTGATAGTTTTTGTTATGCTCGCCTGCTGCGCTTATCTTTAGTGGCAAGGATGTGTGCTAATGCCATGTTTTTTTTTTTCTGATGCAAATGATTTGATATCTTTTGCAACGTGACGAATATCGAAAACAAAGCTTTGAACACTGGACGACAAGATAGTGGATCGTGAGTTTGCGTGAGCGTGAGCGTTAAAAAGTACGTTAATTCGCACACGTTCAGAGCAAATAAACCACAAAAAGAAACCTGACGAGGCTTAAATTCTTAGCGGTATTCTTTAAATTTGCAAGAGAAACTGAACGTGACTTTGAAAACATCTCTATGTGATCGTTTCCAAGCCAGAGCGGATATGGTTTTCTGGAAACTTCCGTGACGAAAACAAAGTATAGTTTTACAAACACACTAAGCTTCGTAGCCCGGATGGGCGCGAAGTAACATCGTTCTTCTTCTGAGCAGCACTTTAAAGTAATGATGTAGCTTTGAAGCTTTAAAAAAATTTGCAAAAAAAATTGTCTTGTAATGAGTTTCCTAATTTTTGGCAGGCTGTGTTGTCTCTCAATTAAATTAACGACGTCGCCTCTAGACTATGTGTTTATTCTGAATGTGGCCTTTAATTAAGCAACCTTTGAACTCCCTAGGAGGGGGAGGGGGAGGGGGAGGGGAGGGGGCCCGGGTGCGAAAGTGCTCGATTGTCAAAACCAGAAGGGGAGCCACAGATGAACAAAGTTAAAAAATAAAAATTAAAAATTAAAAAGGATTCAAATTCTGCAAACAGTGTGCAATGAACATTTTAAATACAACGCAGCTCGCATTACAAATGAACTGGCGGTTGGATTTTGCTCAAATTTACGGGCGTTTGTTGACGAGCACGTCATCACCCTTTCCCGGAACATTCGGCTCTCACCGAAGGGGGGCCATCTCTTTTCCCCCAATGAATGCCATAAAAAAAAAGATTTGATGTTAAAAATAATCTTGATTTAAAAAAGCCTTATATCGTGCTTTACAACCACAAGCAGACATATATATATAGTAAGAATTCCCTCAGTTAAATTCCTTTTCGGTGTAGTTTTTTTTTATGTAATCCCTTTTTGTCTTTTTCTTCGGGAAAAAAAGGGAACTGATTGAAATCTTTGGAGACAGAGAATGGCTGAAATAATTAAAAATGGGGGTAAATTTCTAAAGAAAGTGTGGTGCAGCGTCGGTGTAACTAGATAATTTGGTTTCATCCACTCACATGTGACTGAGTTAATGATGTAAATTGGCCATCGTAAAGAGTTACTGGAGCTGAGGTTTCGAGCGTTTGCCCTTCTTCAGAACGAAAGAAATGATGTAATGAATTAAGCTTGGTAAGTAAATTGTTAGAGAGTTCCATGATGTTATTCAGTTCATACGCCACTTGGAAGGAAAAAGAATTACCGACTCCCATTTCAGGTCTAATTTCTAGGCAATTTTACATTAAACAGAAATTTGGTCTGACTGCGAGGCTGCCGTACGCATTTGGTTACGTACAGAAATGCACCATCATTATTTTTGCTGATGTTTTTGTTGCTATTTTCGTTGTCGTCTATCACTCTTCCCGTTGGGAAATGTCAAATAAAACTGTAACGTTACGTTGATGTGAAAAAAATGTGAGGATGTGGTAGAATTTTCCAGTTTCCCTGGTAAGTAAAGTCTTCCTCTTCTTCTCTTTCCGTTATGACCCCGCCTCTTTCTGTATAGAAAATACCTGAGGAGGATCTTTAAAACATAAAAGAAAATAATCGGCAGTAAGTGAAATGAAATAAAGAAGGGTTCTAAATACTAAGCCATGTTAGATCTTTCTTGAAGGACTCAAGACTTGGCTTCTCAGCCAGATCTTCCGGAAGAAGTTCCACTCCCTGACAGTTCGTGGTAAGGATTATATTGTTGTGGTTATCTGTTTAAGTGGGAAGTACTTGGTAGGATCGTGAATTGATGTGTCGGTGTTTCTGATGCATGTCCGAGTGCAGGTTATCAACTCATCAGTACTAGAAAATAGCAAATTTCATGAATTATTGTTTCCTTGGCCCTATGTTCAATACAAAATCTAAAATGCTATTTTTCGAAGGGCAAGAATTTACAAGGAAAAACTCGTCATACTATCTCACCCACCCCGAAAACGAAATTGTACATGTCAAGTCTTGAGCTACTTGTTGACGTTATTTAATTCGGCCTTCACGAAAAGTTCTGCCGGAAGGCTTTGCCCACACTAGGAAAACATGTCCTCTCTTGTCCAAATTTTATCGAATGTGTCCATAGGGAAGAGATCTGTGAAAGTTACATCGAGGAATGTGGACGGGACTACTGGATTTGCCATTGCCACGCTATGGCTTTAACTTCATTTTGTGTCGGGTGAACCAGATGAAAGATGTGATACGATTCACGCTAAAACTAATTAATTGAGGGTCCAACTTCCCCTATCGTACCGGAAGTTTGCCCCAGGCATGCACGTGATCAAAATTGATATATTATATTACTCGTGGGCAGTACAAGTCTTACAACCTAGGCGCGAATCATGTAAACGGTGACTCAACAAAATCGATGCGAAAGTTTGTAACTATGAAGATTGAATATTCCGAATGTTGGTTGAGGACCTGGCTAAGAAAACCAGCGGTTTTCTCTGTTTACATTTCATGCTCAAGTTTTTTTGGCCCTGACCACGAGTACAAAATAAATCAAATGATGGTTAAAAATTCTCATCGATTTATTTAGCCACACTGACAAGATAATGAAGTTTTTGTAAGGGCTGCGTCTTCAAACCGTAACTTCCACAATTTTGTTGCCATTTTTTATTTATGCCAGCTTTCCTCACCAGCGACCAGCGGGTTTCTGAAACTATTCCGTTTTACCTCCGAAGGATCTTGTAAGCGAACTTGAAGCAAGTACGTCTGAGACAAATAGAGATTGGTATATGGGCCGCTTGGTACTCAAGTCTCTTGACATATCAGAACTGATATTGCGCGTGAAATTTTAAATGAACTTAATTTTAATAAATACATTTTTGATCCGGCACCGATCAATTAAGAATGATCAATCAGTATCTGAACACAAGCCATAAAATTTACACGATTTCATCCAACTGAAATTGATCAACGACTTAAGCGCATGAAGAGATTTGGAAAGAGGCACTCAACGGTGTAAACGTTTTCATCGGGATTAAGAAATAAGCCCGCATGACTGCAAGAAACACCGCTTACGATTTAGCACACTATATCGAATTCTAAGAGGCGCACAAGTTGTATTTTATATGGTTAAATGTTTTTGCTGAGAAGCAGCGGGACTTGATAACAAATAGTCTCGGTAGAGAAGACATTACAAACAGCTAAGCCAAGAAGCCGCGCAGGAGATTCAAGTGGTTTTATATTGTTTTCAACCGGTAAGCATTTCAAAGAAAGTTCCGGATGAAAGAAGAAAACCTTTCCAATCGCTCTTTCACTTCCGCAGAAAAATTCGGTTCGATTCATTCACAACTTATGCAAGATTTGATTTTGTTTTCTTCATCATGAAGAAAAAAAATCTTAGTCATAGTAAAGGAAGTAAAACAAATTTTATTTTTCATTAAAAACTAAAGTCTCAATCTAATTTAAAAGAGTACACAAAAAAATCAACCTTAAATTACGCAGTCGATAGCTTTCGACTTCCTCATTCAATTGTCCTCGATATTTTGAAAGTTTGTAAAGGCATAATATTTATCTTCCTACATCCACCAACACAACGGATCTGTCTTTTGAAATGTAAAATCATCATAACTTAAATATGTAAAAAGGTTTCATTGAGGGTTTTCACGGATATACGGTGCACACATTGTTCTCCGCGGGTCTAAGGCACGGAAGCCATTTGTGTTTTGAAATCGCGATAACCGAATATTCACGATTGCTTTCACACTTTGCACTTAGTTACACTTTAAAATCAAATCTTAGCTCGTAATAATGTTGTCTAAAGGTGGTTATCTTGGTTTTTCTTCCGCTTTTCGATTGAAAGTCGCAAAACTAGAATCGAAGTAATCACAAGTGCAAACCGGAACAAACATAACCAAGACAAGGACAGGATGCAAAACTGCCCGCAGCGGAGGAAAACATGAGTGGTCATGTGGTGATTGCATGGTTTCAGTCGTCGTTGTGGTTGTTGTTGTTATCATGCTTGCTTCATCCCTCCTTCAGAGCTTTCAATAACTTCTCGCCATGAGCGCCGAGGAATGTGTGATCTATTCTGCTCACTGCTGCCCTTCTTACTCGCCACGCCGGTAATGGCTCTATCTGGGAGACCGTGGACCGTTGAATCTTTTCGAGAAAAGTAGAGGCTACAGTATTCGCCGCGAAAGTAGATAACTAACTGCAGCTATCCCATCATTTGAAGCTCCTCTATTATCAAAGCATCATCAGTTCATACTGGGCTGGTTCTTCTCTTGTAGCAATCTTTTCCTGGTGATACGCAAGATAATAATTTTTAAAGGAAAAAACGACGCTTCGCAATTGAATTATTGCTAGCATGACTCACTAGCGAGTTCTTTGTACCTTAAAGTGGTGGAACATCGGGGCGCACCGAAATCCGACGTTCTGGATTCCACTCCTCGTTGAGTTTGTTCTAGCTTGCAAGCAGGCTCTCATGATTAACGCAGCAAGACGCGTGTTTCTCTGCCCGTAAGAATATGTGAGGCGAGTCGGGGGAAGTTAGCCGGAGGGCTGGCACTAATCATTATCAATGCAAGGCCCGAGGCAGACCTCCCCTCCGCTCACGTTGCTGAAAGCCTCGTACTTTCGCTGTAGGCGAGGAAACACTTGTGTCGAAGCGTGAATTATGAGGGCCTTTGTGCAAGCTAGCTTTGTCCCACTCATAAAATAAAGAAATTATAGCTTCCCCTTTCCCTAATTTGTTTGTAAAAACAAAAATTAAACTATGGAATATTTCAATTACTTTATGCCAATTTGGTGAATAATGACTGTAAATATATGAAAATCATATATGTGCACTGCGGTATAAGAAACGAATATAAGCGATGCTCGCAGTTATGAACACTAATGAACTAGTAGTTGAAATAATGACCAGCTCCCAGTTGGTTTGTTAGCTCAGTTGGTAGAGCGCTGCACCGGTATCGCAGTGGTCATGGGTTCAAATCCCGTATGGGCCTGAATTTTTTTCAGGCCTTATTTCAACTACTAGTTCAGTAGTGTTCATAACGGCGAGGATCGCTTATATTCGTTAAAAAAAAGGTATACTTTCCACTCAAAAAACAGCCCTACATTTAATACAAATTAAAGTTTCTCTGAAGGATCACACAAATACAACAAAGCAAATCTTACAGAAAATCGTTGGCTGCCTGCAGTTCTTCAATCTTCTGTTCTGTCTGAGCCATCCATTGTTGGTACTTTTCACCCCAAGAAGTCTTTATCTACACGCAAAACAAATGCAATATTCCTCAGTGTTGGTCAGATGAAGAAATTTTGATGCCCGAAACGCGGGTACCAAGACACGATTTGCTTCAATTGGCTGAGAGACCAGCGCAAGTTTTTAAACCAATTTAATCACAAAAAAAAAAGACTGCCGTTGTTAACATTATTATTAGGCAATGAAAACTCAAAGTAAAACTAAGCAAACAGCTTAAAGCGCGGGAAAACGCGGGCGACCAAGTCGTGATTGGTTTTGGTTTTTCACCTGATTGGTTGAGAAAGTGGCGCGAATTTTCTGGACCAATCACAGAGCGAAGTAAGGAAAGCCAATGCAATCTCGGTTTACTTAGTTTCCACATTCAATTGAAAACTGCTCTGTGCCAAAATGATAGGTACCTCTAACATGAGCTTTTCCTCTTTCGAACACCATTCTGCTTCTTTCCTGCTTAGTTCTTCTAACAAATTATCAACCTGCAGTTGAAGTCCTGTTTCCCTGGTACGCAACAATCCATTTTCTTCCTTAAGTTCCTCATTTTCCTGTTTGAGTTTTTCGAGTTCAGCTGCCATGTTTGAGTCTGACTGTCTGGCCTGTTAATAAAATGTGCGCGTATTTCAAACGACGAATAACCTTGTTCTTGGTTCAATTGCTCAGTTGATTATAGAGATTCTCGCATTCTGATTGGTTGAGGATTGAGTCATTTCTCGCTATAATCCACTCACGCGAGAGGATTAAAGCAAGGATATTTCAAAATGGCTACCTTGCGTATTGTTAATTTTACTAAGGAGGAGATGTGCGCAATAGCATATAATGTAGGTAACTCCGAAGAGTACAAAGGATGCTACTACGTTAGACGTAACACTTTTCAAAAGAAAGATATAAAGTTTTTGCTGATCAAATAAAAAAATCTTGTTAAATTCTAGTGGAAACTGACTGCTTATCTCGATGTGAGGAAATCAGGAAAATCTGCAAGAATCGCAAATATTGTTCAGAATGATTCTAAATGTAAACACCCATACCTGCTTCTCTACTTCTTTTCTCAGTTCCTCGAGCTCAGCTTTGTGAAGTTCTTTCAAAGAGGCGATATTTTTCTGTAATATTCTAACATCCTCCTCTTGGAGCTTATTTTGAGGTACTGCACATGTGTCAGATGAAGTTACCCTCTCCTTATGGTAATCAGCGAGACCTGGTGATCCTGTAGAAGCATTTATGGAAGAGGCTTTTGGTGTTCCTGTGGTTACATATTCTTTGTCCTTTTTAATGACGGTAGTGTTTTTTGCTTTGCGTAGTTCATCTAGGCGCTTCTTAAGATCTGAAACTTGCTGCTCAAGCTGAAATGGTATAAATACATACAAAGCTGGTTGAGCACTAAATAAAAATATGTATTTAGCCATAAGAACAAGTGGGTAATAAATACAGGTATTTTTTCATGCTGTTTAGTCAAGTAAAATGCTGGAAGTTACATTTCTAAGTGTCTAAATTTCAAACTTTTTTTAAGGGGAGCATGCCACCAAACCCCCCTTTTGAAAGAAGGTGGCCTGGCAACTCCATTCTGGGCACAGTCACATATTACTGCTGCTTATGGAAAAATGTTAAAATGTTGTTTTGAAAAATCCTCTTCCTCATTTATAGAATGACAATCTAGTTTTGTAGGTTTATTTTGATTTTTTGTATATTAATCCTCTTTTTTTCATTGGGAAAAATGCTATAAATACTGTATACTATTATTAAAAATGCAAAATACTGTGCTAAGAACATGGAACTCATACTGAGTAAAACAATCTGTCACTGGATTGACCTCCAAGAATCTTTAGCTAGGAAATAGATCTCTCACATTTGAAAGTAAAGACGCAGTTTTATAAGCATGTTTTTTAATCAGAGGCCATATGATTTATATAACTGATATTGAAATATTTAAATTATCGTGCAATAGATTAATTTTAAAAAAATCAATAAATCATGAAGTTTATGATGCTCATTTCATATGAATGAGATTTCATAGTCCAGGACATGCCTGTTTGGCTGTCACATGGATTAGATGAGAGAGACCACCACTTTGACCCTTTCACTCTCAAGATCTCCTCAGTAATTCTCCTTACTGTGTGACATAAAATTCTTATAGAGTGCTCATTACTTATCTGGTTAATATTGTATTGATTTCCCAAGGAGAAATTTTGTCTTGATCATTCATGGGGATTAAATAAAGGGCAAAGAGAAACTGCATAAAATTAAAGCTCCTTGTTGAGGGCAAAATGTACTTTCCCTTTGGTAATGAGCTCCAGTTGTGATAATTTCAAATGGATAGTATGGTTGCAGTAACATCTTGTTAATTCTTTTAACTTTACAGCCACCTCCAGATCTTTAACCCTTTAATTCCCATGAGTGACCAAGACAGAATTTCTCCATACAATATCAATGCAATTTTAACCAGATAAGTGATGAGAAAAAAGAAAAATATCAATTTGGGTATAATTAGTTGATCCAATACTAAATTCTCTGAACTAACATTATAAGGATTGTATGGTTGACAGTAAGGAGAATGACAAATTTGATCTGGGGGTTAAAGGGTTAAAAAGACTGAGGATTCTTCTCTTGCTGAATTCAAGGCAAGCATGATCAAACCTGGTACTTGATGCCAATGCTGTACTAGAGATAAACTTTAAACTCCAAAAAAAGATGATCATAAAGTGAATTCTCTTTGTTGCTTCTGAGCATAATTGACCAAAAAGGTTAGGGGAATAAACAGGTTATCAGCTGTGGAGTGCTATCTTGATGTTACACTAATTTCTTTTGATTTTTCTACAAGGGAATGTGTGACATTTAAGTGACAGAGTTGTTAGATTACTTTGTCCTTTAGGAGTTCATGTCCTTTTCATATTAGGTAACTAAGGGTTTAATAAAATAAGTGATTTGTTATATGATGGACCATGGGCCATTTAAGCCTCTTACTTCAACTTACTGTTGTAAAGAGAAACACGAAAATGATGAAATAAATTGTTGTGTATTGTAAAAAAGTCGGTAAAATTCATCGCAAGTTTTACCGAGTTCTTTTTACAAACTGTTTACATTAACCTTCTTCGTAAGTAATTTAGCACTTAACAAATTTCGCGACCGATATGGTTTTTAAATGTATAAAACCTAACTTTAGTGAGCTTGCTGCTTGAAAGATCACTGTTCAAAGCCAAAGTGTTTACGACAAGCTCACCTCCTTGATTCTAGCCTGAGAAAAATGATCCCCAACAACTCCTTCGCTTGATTTGCGAGCAGGGCTTGACACTGAAATCTTTTTGTTCCTAGCAGTAGAGGAAAATTTCTTCAGTGTTGACATATTCTCTCAAACTTACTACGAGATATCATTACTATACATGTCAGACCGTCACGTTCCTTTCTCCGTCATGTTGTGCTAAGTGAGAGGAGTCTGGGACAAAAAGTTTTCAACAGGCGTGGATACTTAGCAGTCGCCATTTTGAAATCTAAGGCGAAAAGTTCTTGATGTAATTATTTGCAATTTGAGTGCGAAGGAAGAAGATCAATGCCGCTAAATATACTTCGAGGACTCTTCAGAGGCGCAACGCGTCGTGTTATGACAGGAAAGATGGGAAACAAGAATTTTTACAAAGGTATTTTACCTCATTACTGAACCGAGAGCCTGTGATCGCCGTTTTGATAATCAATTATTATAACGTTATAATTTGCAAGACCAACTGTAATATCTCATAATTTATGAGATGTATATGTTGCTGTTGGTCATGCAAACTAATCTGTTTTACTACGTAAATTGTAGATAACGCAAAAGAGGTTTTAAGGTAGTTCTGGTCTATCACCTTTGTTGATAGAAAGGAACATACAATCCCCTTATTTGTAAACTGCAAAAATTCTACCTTCTCACGTGATGAAGCTGCATGTAAATTAATGCTCGATGTTCATAATGACAGAGCACCTTCAAATATCATGAAACTTTTGACGAGAACTTCAAACGTCCATAAATATATACTACTCAATCATCAACGTCACCAAACTGAGGATTCTTATATAGAGCCTAATGAGACAATGCTAAAATTCAAACACAGCAAAATTGAACCAAATTGAACCAGTTCTACAATTTACATATCGTACACTTTAAAACTCTAGAACTTCTTCTCCTTTACAATGGACATCTGTAATTTTCCTTTTTTTCTTTTCTTGTTTATCTTTTTGTCTTTTTATGTTATACTTCTTCATTTCTGTTTTATTTCCAGTGTAATTAAATTAAGTTTGTCAAGAAAAAAAATTTGACCCGCCTCGATAAGCATTTGCTATCTGTGGATCAAAGGAATATCTTGTACATATGTAAGAAAATAAAAATAAAAGTGTGTGAAAAGCTTAGGGGCAGCTGTAAAATCTGGAACCATGCAATGGTGATACCTGCAGCTTTTTTGATTTGTATAGATCAGAAGCATGTATATACAATACTTCACTGTAGTTTGTAATGGTTAGCATCATGGCGATACTTGAATTCTTCTTTTCTATAACGTTAAAACAATTGAAGTTGAAGACTCTATCATTTTTTGCAGGGCGAGGAGTCAGAAACCCTGGATTCCACACAAGAAGAGGTAACTTAACCCCACTGCTTGTATTCAGTGTGTGTGTTGTTTTCTAGGCCTATGAGGGAGATGTGGTGGCCTTCATCCACCAGACTCGGAATGAGATGGCTGAGTCATTGCATTGTATTCTTGGACAAAGCACTTTACTTTCACAGTGCCTATCTCTACCCAAGAATTTAAAAGGGTACCTGATACTTAAAAAAAAAAAGAGAACAGGAAAAAATTTATTTGAACATATGAAACTAATGAGCCAATCGAAGGCCCACAAAAATATACATGCAGATGGTCAGGGAAGCCAGATGAAATGCTGTGGAGGGGGGAGAGGGGGGGAAAATCATGCAATGGACTGGTATCCCATCCAGGGAGGAAGGGAAGTAATAATCCTTGTCACCTCATGCTATGGAAAGCGTAGCCTGCAGTGCAGGCGTCTTATTAGGGCAAGTTAACAACAAGAAGCATGTGATGGTTTATTCAACCAGCCATGTTTGAGTTGGAGTTAGAGTTGACAATGGAGAAAGAGGGCTGGGAAAGGCAAAAATAGAATATTCACTCCCCCAACCCCTCCCCATTCCTTATTTTTTACTGTTGCTCACCCCCTTGGTACAAATTTTTTTCCCTCACCTTCTGCTGCCATTGAAATTAAAGATGGAGGCCATAATTCTTTGCTAAGAAAATACTACGCTCTCGCTTGCCAAAATTTCGCCTGCTCTGCAGGCTGTGGAAACTAGGATAAGTTCTGGCACAATTGGCCATGATGAGTACAGACTTTCTTTTTGAATGATAAAAATGCAAAGGGCTGTTAGATTAGGGTAATTTAGTTTAATCAACTTAATTGATAACATAAATTGGCCACCATAAAGAGTTTCAAAGCTGATGTTTTGCATGGAGTGTTAGCCCTTTGTTGGAGCAAATGATGAAGGGCTATCACTCAGAACATCAGCTTTGATACTCTTTATGGTGGCCAATTCACGTTATCAACTCAGTTGAAAATACTAAATTACCCTGTTATACTCTCCCACTGACACAGGAACACAGTTTCTTAAGAAACTCACCCCTTTTATGCATTTGCTGATAGATAATTTTGACAGATCATAATTAAGAACCAATTGAAATGGATAGGTAATTTAGCTTATTGTATAATCTGTTTCATAATGATCCAATAATGATAATTTATGTCTATTAAATTGTTTTTTTTTTTTGGTGCAGCTGGTTACATCATAGCTCAAAGAAAAGTGCCACAGTTTATTATTCCAGACCTGACAGGCTTTGAGGTAACAAAGTTAACCTAACCCTCACACTCCCATGAGTGACCAAGACAGAATTTCTCCTTACAATATCAATACAATATCAAGCAGACAAGTGATGAGAATAAAGAAAAAATTTCAATTAGGGGGAGTATTTGTCGATCCAATACCAAATTCTCCCAACTAACATAGTAAGAATTATATGGCAACCAGTAGGGAGAATTACTAGTGTGATCATGGGAGTAAATAGGTTCAATAAATTGTTGAATCTTGGACCAGGATATTTTTGAATATTTTGCATACCAATTTTATCCTTTTTTGAACAAACAGTTGGCCAGCAGGGCTCACTAAGTTTTGCACTGTCACAAACTCCTAAGTGAATCTGCAGCAATAGTGTACAGTGATGAAAAATTGCACAAATGTTTTGTGAAAAATTAAGAGTTCATATTCTTTCTACACTTAAACCGCTTTTAAGGATATTTATGCAGTCAACTACTCCTGAGAACATCCCAGCATACATAGCAACGTAATTGTAACAAATAATCGCCCATCGCTCTGACGAAGGGCTAACGCTCGAAACGTCAGCTTTTTTACCCTTTACGGTGGCTAATTTACGTTTTCAACCCAGTTGTTAACACTAAATTACCTGCTATACTCTCCCATCGACGCAGCACCACAGTTTCTTTAGAAACTTACCCCTTTAATTATAACAAAACCTGCCTAGAGTGCATTTTTGCAAACAACCTTCCAAAGTCTGCTGCTAAATTTCAGCCAGTGTCCACGACTGAAGTTATGGCGTCCAGATAATATTATGCAACCAAATCTTTCAATTTGTTTCCTTAAGGGAAAACGTGTCACTTTTCTTACGAATCAGACTTATTTGGACCTTAATCAAGATCGTCATAAAAGAACACGTTTTACCGTAAGGATTTAAAGTCATTTTAAGATCAGGGGGCAAACTTGTTTTATCTGTTGGGCGGAACCTGTCTTGATGGAGGCGAAGTGGTCGAGGGCGAACATGCTATGGGGCGACACCTCCATTAACCAGCGATTGTTTCATATTGGCGCGCTAGGCGCGCGAGAGCTCTTGTAGAAATGCCACTCTCTCTCTTGCGCGCGTGTTTCTTCTGATCTCGCGAGCTCCTGCCTCAAAAACTACAGCGCTAAGGTGGCCGGAAAAAAAAAAAAAAAAAAAAAACAGTACAGTTTTAACAGACTTGCGTATTTCTCTTTTTTCTTCCTCACCAGTTAAAACCATACGTTTCGATGAAGGCGCCGAAAACTACATCACCGGAGTTAACCGCTGAAGATCTTTTGAAAAATATCAAGGAGAACATTCACCTAATTAAGTACAGAGAAATTCCGTGAATAAATATTACGAGTTGTCCCTCCTTTTTGTGAAGTTCGTCGCGTGAGTCAAAAAGTTAAAAAAAAAATTTGCGAAAAAGGAAATTGATGCTAGGGTGCCGCGCAGAACTCTGGGAGCCTCCCCTAATTCCCTGCGCGAAGCGACGGACTTCGCCGGAAAGAAAGGACTGCTCGCAGCCCACTGTGAATGCCAACAGACTTGTACTTTTGCTCACATTTTTACCGTCCACGATCAAGAATATAAGATGTGCGAAGAATTTAGGAGGTGAAGAAGATTCAAGCCAAATGCAGTGGAAGTGATGGATATTTTGTATAAACTTTTTGTAAGAAACTTGGGAAGATTTACTCTTAAATCCCAGACAGATAAAGACACAGATAAAGTTTTGGAAATTTGGCAGTCACGTTACTCATGTAGTATTTTTTCGAGGGTTGAAAACTGTTCCGAAAATATAGATAGATTCTGAATAAAGAAGGAAAACCCGCCTTTTCGTTCAACTTCTGAGCAATTTTAGCACAGTTAACAATCTGTCAAGCTCTTAACACGAAACGGAAGATTTTCCCGTGAGAACAAATTAGGACTATAAAGGATTGGAACGAGACATCGTCAAGACAAACACAACGGTCAAACTCAGGGCACGAGCTGGGTGATCAATTTCGGCCGCCGATGGAATATTCAGCTTGAATGACATTTCTGTCTTCTTCATTCAAGGTTGAAAAGTCGTCAGTACGATCACGTGCTCTGGAGTTTCCCCGGAAAACCATACCAGATTTACAATGGTGATTGTGAAAATGAAACTGATTTTCAGACGATGATGGCTCAGTTGAGAACCATTCTCTTCTTGAAACAATCCCTCCAGGGTGGGACCTCCATTCTTGAAGTTAATATCTCATCAACCCAAAATGCCTTTGCGCTCTATCTTGGACTTTGTTGAAGAGTTTTGTTTCTATGGAAACCAAAGTTTTCAGAACCTCGCAGTTTCCGCTCGTCTTTGTAGGGTTTGCTCACAATTCCTAGATTTGTCACCTCAACACACCTTTTACATAGCGGCAGCATCCATTTCCATAGCTGCTGCATACTTTTCCATAACTGCGGCATACCTTTTCCATAGCTGCAGCATACCATTTCCATAGCTGCGGCATACCTTTTCCACAGTTGCGTCGTCACTCGGGAATACACTTTGAGCAACTATTCGGAAAACACCGTCAATACCATTCGTTTATATCGCTTTTTAAAAGACATATTTTTAAATTGATTCATTTTAACTAGTAAGCCAGCGACTTATTTTTGTATTTTATTAATTGTATCTAGGTTATTCATTCCTACAGAATGGAGGCGGGGCATTGTAAGAGTTTCATTTATTTAATTTTCTTAAAATTTTAAATTGGTAGACACAGCGAGACTTACGAAATGCGTCCTTAGAACTCGTTATTATTATTATTGTTATTATTATTATTATTATTATTATTATTATCATTATTACCAATATTGTTATTACTATTTATTGTTGTTATTATCATTATGAAGGTGGTCTTTACATGCTATTTAACTCTCTTATGTATTCATCTACAGTAAATATTTTCTCACTGAATGTGTCTCTATGGTAACCAAAGTTTTCAGAATATGACGCAGGCTTATGTCCTTTTCTTTATTTTGCAGTCCATGTCAATTTCAAATTTGGCGTAACCAAAGGAAAGCTTTTTTTTCGTTTCAATAGCGTTCAAGGTTGATATTTTAATTGCCTCAATTCACCGATGGTATGCGTTTGAAGACGATAACCGAAGAGGATTTCGATTACAGTGCAATAAATGAAAAAATCCCATTACGGTAAGTGCAAAATATAACGGGAATCTCTGTCTTTTTTTCATTTTTTTAGAGGAACAGTTTATGTTGAATTTAGCGCCTGAACTCACTTCAATAATGATTCATTTATCTATGGATAACTTGTCGCTAAATGTCGCTCTTGCGAAGAAAGATTCCGCGACAGTTAATTGTATTGTTTTTCTTTTTGTGATGAAAATAACTAAAGAGGAACAGAGGTAATTAACATTTGCCGTTCGATCTGCACTGTACCTTCGCTCTTTGAAAATATTCGCAAAACAATACCTTCATTTTACCGAACGTTGCTGTTTGAGCTCTCCTTGTAACAATCGACAGTTTTGCGGGGGTTCAACTGAGCGTTTTGGTATTTTTTTTTCTTTTTCAGAACAAATTTTTGAGATTTGAGATTGGTGAACAATCTGCGAACTACTTCTTGCGAAGTTCTGTTTAGGTAGTGAAACGTTAATTTGCCGGAATGTCAGCGAATATATTTCGACTTTAATTACTAATACTAGATGAGTTATAACACTTTATAATTGTGAGAAACATTTAACAGAATTCTAAAAAGCTTTGCTTCTCTTGGACTGAAAAAAAAATTACCACGATGTCAGCATTCTGGCGTCTTCTACATTTTTTGTCGCATCACTCACGCTTTTCATTTCCTTACTTATCATTCATTTTCCACTTTCCAAATATACTCATTTTTCAAGGAAATTGCGTTTATCTAGTATGGAGAGGTGAGATGTAATTCCTTGTGCGAGGTCACGTGTTCTCTGCCACAACTTTTGATTGGTTTGTCGCGATTCTAACAAAGCTTAAACATTAGGCAGTTAGGTTATATTACATGCATAGGTCAATATTGATAAATGACGTCACTTTCGTCGCTTTTAGACGTCATGTATGTTCATTGTACATGTATACGTCACAAACATATATTAGGCTGCATGGAAAAGTTATCTCTATTTTGCTAGCACTCATGTCAAACGCCACTGGTGTTACGCAAGGGTTGATTCGTATTCCCTGCACATTGCACAGGCGGTTTCCGACCATTTTTCGGCGGCTTAAATCGATATGCTTAGAGAGGAGCGAGGGGAATTGGGTCTAGTGCATGAAATTGAGGCAGGTAAAACTTCCTTATTCCTATATGCAATAAGATTGTCATCGAAAGATAAAAAAATCGTGCATTGAAGGCATCTGAGGTCAGCCGACTTCTACTGAAGTTTAACAGAGGAATTTCAAGGTCTTCTGAATCCTGAGCGGCTCCTAAGAGACTCAATTATGAAAGTTTGAGACGACATCTGTTTATTTAACGAGCGCAGCGACATAAAATTAATTCAATCGGCAATATATTTTACATGCGGTCAGTTATATTTCCGTTTTATTTGAGAAAAGGGAAAGGGCATTGTCACTGTTGACAATTTTCCGCCTGGCTTGTACGTATACTTGTCAAATACAATTTTAAATTGGAGTGAGATTCTATAGCACAAACAATAACACAAAAAAGCCGACAAGGAGGAAAAAAGTCCAAGAAGCCATGTGTTTGCTTAGAAATGGGTTCAAATTGTGTTTTCCATGTGATCAAAAGGAGGTTTCTTCTTAAAAGCTTTCAAGCAGGTGAAAGCGGTTCACTCTTAATTATGTTTCTGTAAACATGAAAAATGACGTTCTGCTTGTCTAAACGATCAAAGGCGTTTAACATTTTCGTAGTATTTGAAGCCCGGTAATGCAATTCGACCGTTTATTTCGGCTTGCAACGACTTGCAAATAGCGCAAAATGTGCAGAACACAAATTTAAACATATTCCTAAGAGAATGACCACTTATGAACAGTGTATTGCGATTCTGGTCTCTTGAATACCCTTCTTTTTCCTCTTTCTTTCCATCTTCAACCGCTTTTAAAAAAAAAGCTAATGGTCCATGCATACCGTTGACGTTGAAAATTAGGATTGGCGGCCCATAAGTTTGTTTAAAACTTTAGTTAGCTCCGGTTAACCTGAAGTTTGAGATGTGAGAATTTTAATTCTTTTGCTTTCATGTGAGGAACAAATGCCTGGCTGCAGAAATAATAATCTGAATTGAACTCTGGTATCCATTCCGTGCTTCAAGAGGATGTCAAAACAATGGGTTATGTGCAACCTTTTATTTCTGTACCATAATTGCCGGACGGCTAACGTCATATACAATCGTTTCTCTGCCTTACGTGGGTGGCAAACATTTATGCAATAATTTTCAGCCAAAACACATCGTATAATTATTCTGTACAACTGGATAACATTCGCGTTTGCTGAATTACAAGTAACTTTTGGTTGTGCCGGTTAAAACAAGCTAATTCGTTAAAGGCAAGAAAAAGAAGGTTTTCTTTTTTTCTTATGTAGCAGACTAAGGAGCGATCGCATTATGCAAGGGTTAAGCGATTTTGGAGATCTCTATCGTACTCAACGGTAAGTGAGCGAGCTTTTTTTCCTGTCTGTAAATCTGCAGGATTTCACAATGGGTTTCTTCTTTTTCCGACTTACTGGTAACGCTTGATTAAAGTGACTCGAAAAATATACCACCATTTATTGTTTGAATTATTAGAAGCTATGTATGCAAGATGTTTTAGTCGCAACAAAACTGGAATGGTGACAAAAGTGTCACATGAAAATTAAATGAATAAAATGAATGTTTCTAGATCGACTCAATTTTAGAATGAAGATTTGAGCTAGTGACATTAACGGGCTTTACCTAATAAAAGTAAGCCAAAATGACGCAAATTCATGTTGTAGAAAGATCTGCCGGGGAGTTCCAGAGATAATTGTAATCTTGAGGTAAAATTGATTGCACATTTCATTTCTGATAGATGAATCGTTTCGTTGAATATTCATGCAAAATTTCCGGTTTTTTTTTTTTACGTTTTTGATTAAATGGCTTTCAGTCTGGTTTACAGTACTTGTTGTTTGTTCCTAGCTCTTAGCTAGCCACCACGTTTCACTATAAAGTTGGTTTCCGACGGCAAATAAGACATGAAGTCCTGAAATTCGGGTGTAATTGAAAACTCGATGAGTGCCGGAGAAAATTACAGTATTTTATCTCGCTCAGATGTTTTAAAAACAAGCAATTTTAACGTCCCTTTATGATAAGCGGTTCAAATTTTTAAGTTAAAGTTTATTTGAAAATTTTATACTGAGAGGTAAATAACATTTTATCGATCGAGAGGTACAAAAAATCAAAATTATTTTGTAAAAATGTGATAAAGCGGATATTCGCATCCGATATGTGAGGATCATGCGTTAAATGAGTTGTTTACCATTCGACTGGGCAGCAAATATTGATGATGGCTTTCAAGTACAATATAATTTGATTTTTATCTTTTTTTTTAAAGAATTATACAGGCTAGCTGACCGTTTGTCTCGGCGTCACGAGTTATGGGTTCGTTAGAACTGTTTGAAATGATAAAAAATACATTTAAACACATTTACACATATTTTTCGCTTTCTTCTAAATTACAAAAATGATATTATAATGGAAGTTTCCATTTATGTTGGCGATGGTCACCAAAATAGTTTTGATAAGGAAAACTTCACGCTTATAGGAGTATTGCTAAAACGCCGATCATGATGTTATTCCAGGCCTTAGACTGCATCTGCATGGTCGAGGTTGAAAATTGATGAGTGAAAGAATTAATTTTTTTCTCTCTATTTTAACAGCAATAGTAAAAAACAATTATTGAGAAAAACTCTTACTCAGTTCCTGGGTAGTAAACATTTTAGTAAACAAATGTATGCCTGGTTAGCTCATGTCGTAGAGCGCCAGACTGCTGTGCAGGAGGTCGTAGGTTGAACCACCGTACCGTACCAACACTCAAGGTCTTTAAATAACTTAGGGGAATCGAATTTGCTGCTTTTGCTACGCATCTGCAAATGTTAACCGTTTTAGTCGTCTCGAATAGGAACGATAAACAGAAGGCCTCGACCCTTCGTATTGTCTAGCAGTTAAAGAACCCACGCACTTCTCGGAAAAGGTAGGGAAGGTAGCTCCTGGTTTTGTGATCTTGAGTCCGAAATTGGCGACATCTGCAAAAATGTCCTTCAAAAAAGTTTAAATTGTCCTAAGAGTTAAGACCTCGAAGACCATCTCCTGTTGGCACTGTTTAGGCCAAAGACGGCACACTCCTTCCCGTTGGACACAGGGTGAAAAACAATGCATGATTATGCATGATGTTGATATTGAGCCAAGTGGCTCTAGATCTATCAGTATGCTACAAATGAGCTGAAGCAATAACGAAAAATTAAATCCAGCCGTGTTAAAGTAAAGACTCTAACAATGCAAAAATACATCTGCCAAGTCTTGTATGCAAAGTTCAACTAGTCTCAGATAGATCAAAATAGATCAAATATCTCATTGTTGTATGCGAACGCATGCTTAAGTATAGACGTGTATTGCATTTTGCCTTGAGATGCTTTCTGTAATGACAGCATTTTGTTTAGCTTACTTACAAGCTCTAATTCCGGCTTGAATTCAGTAGCGCGTGAGAAGTTTGATCATAGGAGATGAACAGTACTTTTGTGACGTTCTGCAAAACTTGAGTCATTTCAAAAAAACCTGCATGAACCTCAGACCAATTTACACACATTCGCTCTGGCGAAACTGAACGTCTGCTTTTAAACTCTTTACGGGGGCCAAATTACGTTATCAACTCAGTTGATAACTCTTAATTACCCAATTTGATGAAAGCTATCGAGCGAAAGCTGCAAAAAAAAAAGAAAAGAAAAGAAACTCATAATTGTTTTAGGATTACCGATTGCTCTTCCGCATCGAACTCTATTGTTTTAGCAGCTGAATGAAAGCTATGGAACTTAGGGCCTGTCAACCCTCTCCAACCTAACATCAGTGTCCATATTCTCCAAACTATTCTTTACACATTTCCTAAGATGCTAACAAGGAGAATTTGTCTAACAATCAAGGGCTTCCCTAGTTGGTGACCATTGTTTTTATTCTCGTGACTTAAATGCGTGATTCAGGGGTGATGCAATAGGGAGAAATTAGATGCTAATCACCCCTAATGGATAAAAGGTTTAATAACCCTTTGTATGTTACCAGTCAAATGAAAGACACAGAGCTAGCTGATAAATCTTGCAGGATGATATTGTACTCGCGCTTGGTAACGCTGCATTTGCGGTAGTGCTTTCGTTTTCCAGTTGATCTTTGCTGATAAAACTCTATAACCATGAAAGCTCTGAGCAGCACTTTCATACTAAAAAAAGCCGTTTTTTATGCTCTTCTCAACAGCATTTTTAGACTTTATTTTTGAGTATGAAGCCTAGACAATAAAAACATTCAAATTCATGCATGTTGCTGAGCAGAAAGTTTACTTTAAGTTACGTTGATCATTTGAATCAATATTTTACTAATTATTCCAGAAAAAATTTTACTCCAATTCTATTGGAGGAGAACAATCTCGTAAATAAGTCACAATAAGTTTCTGTAGAAAAAGAGTAGACCTTCTCAAGAATTTTGCTTGAATTCCTCTTTCGTATCATTAATTTCTATAAAAACTGGGTTGGGAATGAAAGAACAATACGTAGGGATAGGAAATTCTCCTAAATTATAAATTTTATGCAATTCCTAGCAAAAAATGCGAATTTCTGAGTGGAATACCACCTTAACTTGTAGGAACTTTTCTTCAAGAAATCTTGAATTAGTTCCACAAATTCAGTTGTCACTTTTCAATATTTTTTTTAGAGCCAATCATTCCAGTGATTCATTTAGTGTAGAACTCTTTATATCCAGAATAATGATTTGTTATTGCCGTGGCAACTCTGTAAACACTGTATAAGCACTTGAATCTCAAGGGCCAAGGCTCTCAACGATCTCTTAACGATTCTCACTGGTCCCTGGCTACTCCGACCACAAACATAGATTATATAATACTCTGTCGGTGTAAGAGGAATTTGTAGAATTTGAACCAATTATGAAAAGGAAAAACTTTGCGTTGTAGAATTTTAAAGCAGTCGCCGTGAGTTCACCCCTTTAGAGACAAAAATGGACTTTTTTCTTCGCATTGGGCCAGACAACTGTCATTTTTGGTCGCTTTTTTTTTCTTTTAAAGAAAAAAGAACATAATTTGGAGTTGGAACAGGAAACGCCAAGTTTCATCGAGAGCGGTTCAGATCAAGGACGGCCCAATATACCTCGGTTTCAATACAAACAACAAGTCGGAAGAACTGCAACTATATAACAAATTGCACAGCCAATATTCGCATTTTGAAACTAGACAAACTAAAAGGCCCGCGTATGCAATCACGCACGACTTTGTGGTCTTGTTTCAGTCCTCACTATGGCAATTTCAAAACAAATAGTTTTGGGAAATGTGAGGCACGCGCGATACTGACTTAGACAAACGATAGCAATCTATTAATTATGAGGAAAAGTGGTCTACTATTGTACGGCATTTCCGAAACCAAGTGGCCCCAATAGAAACGCAGAACACAGAGACCATCGAGTCGGTGGTTTTGTCTTCCATTCAGATCCATCAAACGTGAGTGAAAAGGAAATTTAGATATTCTGACACAGAGCCAGATTAGCTTGAGAAAAGAAAAGTAACAGGAATAGTTGGTTAACGTTTCTTTGCCTCTCAGTCCCTTATCCGTTATATTCCACTTGCTATCGCTACGGAGGGGAAAGCACTCGTGAACCAAGAGCATTTTGTTGACCCCCGGAAATAGGTCTTTCGCCTCCACTAGTTAAGAATGCAGAGTGGGAGTCGTGCGTTAAGGAATCCACAAACACACCAAGTTATATCTCTTAGAGTAAGTCAATAAGAAAGTTATTTCATAAACATCAATTCTAGTGTTAATACGACAATGATGATCGAGCAATATCATTTTTTAGATTACGAACGTCTTGTGAAATCAAACTTGTGAACTGTAAAAGCAGTAAAACGCAAAAAATACTGATTTTTTGAAAATATTATTTTCGTTTGACTATAATTTTTGCTTGTCGCGGACTTGCGTGGTCAAACAAAATTACGATCCAATCAAAAGGCCGTGAGAACAAAATATACTCCGTTTGGTAATTATGGACGTTAAAAAGGAACTAAATATCGCAAACTTTATTTTGAATTTCAATTAATCTTGACTTTGAAGGACTTTAAATTTGGTACTGCCAACATAACAGCGAGCCAGCCAAAACGCTAAGTAATACAGAACCATGCGATTCAATCTCGCGCTGTCATATACTGCAAGACTGCAACTTTGACACTTGATAATTCAGGCGCAAATTTGATTTGATATGTCTCTGTTATTTTGTGACTTTTATTGCTGATGATTTTGACTTCGGTGTCACCTCTTTAATCCCTCCGAGGCGATGATATACACTCGTCAATTTTGGTTTAAATTTGACTTTCGATGTTTCTGTGAATTTAACTTTCTTTGCAAATAAAACACTCGTTAATTTAGGCACAATTATGGCTTGAGATGTTCTTTTGTACTTGTAACTTTTTTCGCTGGTAATTTTGAGAGGATGGTTTTAACTTCGATGATAATTTCAAGTTTTAAACTCTTTCTTAGACGATGATATACAGCCATCAATTTAGGCACAAATGTGACTTAAGCTTTTTCCGTGACTTGGTGACTTCGACTTCTATTGTTAGTAATTCACTGTTTGGCATTAGACGAAATTGAGTTTGGTCTAAATTTTTTTAGTCTCTGTTTTAGACGATGTTATACAGTCCTTAATTTATAAACGAATTTGAGGAGAAAACATTGCTATGCCTTTGGGACTTCGACTTTTATTGCTAGTAATTTTGACATTAGACGAATAACTTGAATTCGATGACAACTGTCAGAACCACGTTGTCTCACACGTGTTGAAAACAACCAAGAAAGCCAGTAAGTCACGGTGTTCGAAAGGAGAATAAGTATAATTACTTTTTGGGCAAAACAGAATCGGGTAAATCAGCAGGTTACCCGTACTTGACTAAACTTTGTGTTCGAAAGGTCTTAAGTTTTCCTCAGATTCTTCTCCTTTTGTTTCCTTCTACAGATTTCTGAGAACGTTTCAATCTTCCTCTGTTTTTTTAGCCTTTCTTTGTTTTTTTTCCTTGTGAGACAGCGGTTGTTACTTATGTTTTCGTTTTCGAATTTTTCGTGGATTAATTAGAAGGCGGGCGGCCAAAATTGATCTCCTCTCGTACACGCGATGATGAAGACCACTGCCAATCACTGGCATCTGTCAAAATGTATTCCCAAGGGTATAGAGAGAGGGAGAAAACGAGTGGTCAAGTGAGATGGGAGCGCTCCTGTTGCTCAAACACGCATCGAAATGACATCGTTCATGACTCGAACTAAGTTTTTTCGTTACAGTGTCTAGCTGAGAAATCATTCGGCCCTCGCAATCCACGGTTAGTTTTGACGCGGTAAAGATAATAGCGTGTACAAGTTTGCCTACAAATTTTCCTTTTAGCAAAAAAAATTCAGAGCCATTGGATACCTGAGTGTCCTACGTGGAGATTTGTATAAACACACGTCAATTCTTACGAACTCACGAAGGTTTATATTCCAGAACTGTCACAAATTTCAAATCAGCTTGTACAAATACATTCATGTTTCGTTACTTAGTTCAGTTGAAAAGTTAAACAAATAATCAGATAGGAAAAAAAGCAAGGATAGATTTTAAAAGACGCCATGGGCTATTTAAGCTGAGCCGCGTGAATGTGCAAGACCTGTTTATAAAAAATAATAGCAAACCTTTTGCGTGGCATTTATGACGAGTTTATGACGCGATTTGCTTTTATCAAAATCCTGTAGGATATTTAAGCTCCTGGAGGCTATCCTAATTTTAAATCCAGTGCTTATTCACGTCAGCCCTGCATGTAGCTTCAGTTAAGCTTGTAAATTAGACCCCACTGCAAGATTAAAATGTTGTGCTTCATGATAGCAAAAGTTCGATTTTTGAAGCAAAAAAATTTCTATTTTTTGACGGTGACTTTTACGTTTTCGCGCTTGAAAAGTATAAACTTTTCCCGATCAGTGAATGATAGACAGCTGGATTAGGTTTACACTTCCCTAACAAATAAGTGTTTTTCCCGAGAATCCAAAGTTCCTTTACGTAAAATGTTTCAAATAATTGTCTCCTTTTCCGGTAATGAAAACCGGCTCCTTCAAAACTGAAGTGTTTTTCCGGTCTTGTTCGATTTGCAAGAATCTGCGTACAGAAAGTCCGATTATAAATTGTCAACAGCCATCTTAACAAAAGATGATTGATACTAAAATTAAGTCAAAACTACAAGAAAGATAAGAACTAGAACCCTCACTATATCGAGGGAAATTTTCCTTTGGAGTTGTGTAATTTAAAACCATTCTATTTAAAACCATTCAAATGTTATTAGTGGGTTCCTGCGCTGCAGATTTGAATTTCAGTGCAACGAACTCACTTACCAGTCATAACAAGATTACTTTCTCTGGTAAACACTGATGACAATAACGCGTTCATTCACTTTGGTTGGGCTCAGTATATCGGGGAGATTAGACGAAACACAAGCTTTTTCATAAGCCAAATTCAAAGAAAAATGGGAAAAAAGCCATCGGAAATAGAAAGATAAAGCCGGATGATTTCTAACGTGAACGCTAAAAATGTCATTTTCTTTGTCGTTTAATTTAGACTTCTCCTAAAATTACCACGGGAGATTTATGGGAAGTTGTCCGCGATGAAAAAGGAAAAAAAAAACATATACAATCAGAAATATATTAAGACGAAGAGAAAATTACTTCAGTTTACATCGATTTAACCATCAAACAGTTTATTTTGGCGCTTGCTGGCTACTTTCATTTACACATTATTCTACAAACTCTAAGTAACAACTGAGAGTCTTCGTTATGTATCTTTGCTATTAAATTTGTAAACTTATAGCATAATATCATTTTGAAAATTACCTTGGCACAAATCAACATCTTGCGCAAGTTTTTTACAACGTCGGCGAATTTTACAGCGGAAAGTATGATTTGACTCTCTCTTTAACTTGACGTACTCACCAATCCATGACGTCACTCTTTGTACCGAATGACGTAAACCGTAATGACAGTATTCCTTTCTTGATGAACATTCATCAACCTTGCATAATGTTATAGACGGCTTTGAAAGCGAAAACGAAATTCGGTTTCGCGCTTGAAGCAAGAATGGTTGTAGCCGACACATTTCAATTCATGGATATAGGTCCATCTGCATGCCTGTAAGTAAACGATGTTTTTTTTTTTGTTGTTTTTTGTTAGCTTTAGGAAAATACAGTTTCCTCTTCGCTATTGCATATTGCGGAAATTTTAGTTACCTTACAAAATGAATCGACGAATTTGAAACATACTACATGTAGTTTCAAAACCAAGGTAAAAAAACAGTTTCCGAAAACTTCGGTATTCCACGGCATGTAAGCTCTGTTAGAAGCGAGATATTAGGTCTAGAATTTTGTTTGAATTTATCTTGTCGATGAATCATGATCTCCTACCTCGCTAAATCGATGGTTTGTACAGTAGGTTTCGAGGTTACATTCCCTACCCTCTCTACAGTTTGATCAAAAGCATCTAAACTATCGAAAGAAAACGAGGAACGTAAATCGTGTGCTCTCGCTTCTGCTAAATTATGAAAGAAAATTTAACTGTATGCAAATGTTTATATAAGAACTATCGGGCTGGGAAAACCATTCTATTCTATATTGTTGCGAATTCTGAGGAAAGATATGCATCATTCTGTAAATTTGCAAACTTTTTCAAGAAAATTTCCGCACTAAAATGATGAAACGACAATTTTTTTTTTTCACTTTGGCCATGTAATAAATCAGGGATTTGCATTAGACGTATTGGAAAAAACTATTTCCGTGATTGTTATAGCGACAGTAATCCTTTCCCGAGTAATCGTAAATCATTTCTCTGGAAATCAGTAAGTGAATTCGCAGCGAACTGCTTAAATGCATAACGTTTGAATTTCATTTTTACAGTCTGGAAAAATCTTAAATGAAAGCGCACAATATTTAACTGTATATTAGGAAAGTAAACATAGAAGCAAAGAAATTTATTCAAAATACATTAAAATTTCAAAACCCCTCGCGCGCTTTTCGATTCTTCGGTGCTGTTGCAACATCTTTGTCATCGCCTGTTTTCGATCAATGGAAATGCGTTTGTTTCAGTCTCTACAGCAACGTTGCAAGGAATAAAATCCTCTGTGTGTCAATGGCCCACGTACGAAACTTGTACAGAACTGCGAACGCTCTTTGAGAGCCAATAAGAACTCAAATCGGGTAGGAGAGCCTTACGTCAGATGGCTTACTTTTTCACGGTGTTACGCAGTTCAGATACCGTAATCAGCTCCAATAGACGAAAAGAAAAGAACGTGAAAACGTCATACTTTCTAACGCAAAGCATTGAGTTACATTTCAGTACATGAGGTTTATCACGGAACAAGAAAATTGACCATTATTTCAAAAAGAATCGATACTAGGTTGTGTTTATCAGTATTTTACCGACTCAGCGAGGGATCTTGATGCTATCGGGGAATTTGCCTCTTTCAGGGAAAGGCAGAAATTATCTTAGCGTTTCTTTCTTTGAAAATCGCTCGATAGTAACCGCGAAAAACTAGATTTGCAAGTTTTCGAAATTCAAAACTGCAAATACTCTTCATCGTATATTTATGAATTAACGATGAACCTGATAAAAAATAAAAAAAAAAAACCGGCCAGAAGGATTATCATAACTTTGCCTTAGGTGAAATGAGTCTATCGATGTTTATGTATAAAGTTTTTACACCAAAGTTTTTACCCTTGTCAGCACAAGTTCGAGGAATGATATGACACAATTCTTCTATAATAGACATTGTCTTATTTCGGAAACTTAAATTGTTTCCTGGAAAAATCATGTCTTGTTTAAGATTTTTGGGAAGTTGTGACTAAGCGGAAGGCATTAGTCAATTCAGCATAATCAGAACAACTTCCTTTTCTTTCCTATCTCCTATTCAATAATTTAAATGATAGTAGGTACTTTCTGTCGTTGAAATAAGCTTCCGCTATGTGTCCGATTGCACAATTTAAGTTATAGTTGCGAATAAAATGATAAATTTCTTGCGTGACTAAAGTACGTCACGAATGCTTCAATTGTCGTAAAATTAAGCCGACTCGTGATCGTTTGTGTTCGTCTATTATTCGGGAAGTTTCGCCGAGTCATCGTATTGCTTTCGTTCCACTCTCCTAGAGTACGATGACGCGTGTGAGATTGTGAACGTGTGTGACTCGGTCCGTGGTTACTGATGCGTAGAAAAAGAAAAACATCCGCTGCGGGCGCCAGTAATTTCGAATCGTTCTCCTCGAACGCAAGTGTCGAAATAACAATTTAAAATCAACGGATCGTGTCTTACAAGAGAATTACGCAATCATAACTCTTTTAGACATATACTTAGACAAAAAGCAGTACAATTTACTAGTCTAAGGCGTAAAACAGCTGGACTGAAATTATTTAATGGATCACGGAGGTGCTTGTTTTCATAATATATCATGTGTTCATGAAGAAATAACGGACTCTTAATGGCTACTACACCCATCCTGTTTATCAAACGACAATATTAAATGGGAAACTCCATTTTTGCAAAATAATCTCTCAGGAATATTGATCACTATGCCAAATTTAAGAAAGCATAAATTACGCGCCTCTTGTACAATAAAATTTGCTTTTGATCGAAAAAAAGTGAAAACCCCAGTTCCAAAACCACAAAAAATTGAGATTTGATCTCTTGCGGAAGTTGAATGTTTGAACGCTTGCCCGTCCATTTCCGATGCCTGTTCCCAAATCACAAAATCCCATGTGTCGACTTCTCGTGTGTTCGAAGATTTTTAAAATGAAACAATGCTCCTTTGTGGATCTATCAGGGAAAAAGATTAACAACGACGCATTTTAGACTAGGGCTGTACTGTACCAGCTGTATTATTATGGCCGGTATGAATTGCTAATTCTATCAAATTCACGGCGCGACATTGTTGGTCAGAGTTCTAAAGGTTGGTCAGTGTTCATGTATAGTCAGACCTTATTTAAGAATTAAAACTGATTTTTTTAGGGCATGTTTAGTAATCAGCTTGAAGAACTTCTCTAGCTCTGTGCCATCGAAGGTCGATAACTCAACATCACTGCTAAAGGGATGTTATTTTTAGAAGTCGAATGAAGTCCGACATCAAGAAGGCATGCCGGAGCTTCGCCTGATTATAACGTTTCTTATTAACACTTTGTCGGGCATTGCGGCATATTTTGCAGGCATGTTTTGCGACATATTTTGCCGTGCTTGTTCAGACTGTTTTGCTGTCATCTTTTCCCGTTTTTATCTGCTGAATACCATCCAAATCGATAAAAATACAGTTAATGTTCATGGGTATAAGTAATATCTTCTATCCTCTTCTTAGAGTGAATTCAACCCTCGCTTAGCATCGAATCGGGCCCAAAAATTATCTATGCCCGCAAACATAAATTCTATTCAGCTTTAATGAAACAAAATTCTCAGAAATCATTGCAATTATTATTATTTTTCTCTTTTGGATGAGAAATGTTTACTATTAGAGTGAGTGTATTTTAGCTGAGTATTTTAAACATCAGTAGTATTTTGAAATCGTGAAGAAACGGTACAAGTTCGTTTGGCCATAAAAGAGGCGAAACAGGGATATGCGCAAACTTAGTCCGGGAAACGAGTGGGCCTAGAAAAGAAGATGAAATCGTCGAAAACGGTTGTATTTGAAAGATATCGCAACAAAAGCCGTGACATATCGTTTTTTGACAAACTTTAAGGTCAATTGGATTCATGATCAAAAACGTGTTATGAATATTTACAGCAAATCATGCCTGGGTGGAGTCGATTGCACCTGACTAAAATTGCGTGGTTGTCAGCTAAGTACCTCACGTTGTGTATTGGGATTAATTCCGCCTTTAAAATGCATTTAGATAAAAAATATAGCATGACACAAACTTAGAGTTATGCGAATTGATCCCGGTGATATCGTGCATAACAGCCTTGAAGGAACAAAACCAAACACGTATTCTAACTAATTATGCTGTGCCGTTAAATCAGGAGACAACAAAACAAGAGTTACTAACGAGATTTTGCGAAAGTTATGCAGAAGTAGCCACTGGCTGTTATTCAAGGTTCGCAGCGCACGATCATAAATGCAACGCGTGATTTGAATGTTTGCGCTGTCACCCGTGTTGAAATGGATTGACCTTCCTTTCAAGCTGGGTCACTAAAAATAGCTAACCTTAGTTTATAAATAACGCATACAAAAATCGCTGTGTCGCAAGAAATAAGTGGTGCGAATCAAAGCAAAGGTTAATTTATGATAACATGAATAAAGCCCACGAAAATCGTTGTTTCGTCAGAAATGAGTGATGCGAGCATTAAGAAAAGTGATGCGGACGTAGTTTATCAAAATCTGTGTATAGCTAACTGTGCATGTGAAATTAATTTTCCTGTTGGCGTTAGTTTGTGCTGAAATGTTACGCATAGCGTGAAACGTCAGCGCAGGTGAATCGCTTTATTAGTAAATCAAATGCAACTTTTTAAACGTTTGGTGATCGAAATAATTAATCTCAGAGATTAAAATGCCCATCGTCGACTTGTGTGACAAAACATCTCGAACAAGAGAATTTCGAAAATAAAATCACTTTTTCATTTTTAGTTTTTCCACTCTATCCTCACAGCTGAGAGTGATGTGTAGCATTTGCCCTTTACTATCCAAGTTTCCAACAATTTCGATGATTACTCACCAACAATTTTTTTTTTCAACCAAAAAATTTAATATAAATTCTTCCACGTCCAAAACCAATTTTGCATTTCAGAACATACGGATTGTACGATTGTTGTCGAGACAGAGAATTTAATTTCAATTTTAGATTTTTTTTCTTTTTTCTTTTGGAAATTGCATCACGTCCCCTTTCGTACGAGGTAAGCAACAACGCACGCGCATAGGGGAGCTTCTACAATACGCCAGAATATTCGTGGTGACGTCACACTACTTGCGGATGTGACTGCCCGGGTTTAGCTTTTATAAATGCAAAACATTGGAGCGGCTTTGACCTTGCAGTGGAAGATCTGCCAGTGTGTCAGGCCAATACGCTTTTCTTTTTATTTCATTGAGCTTAACGCACAACTTCCAAGATTGGGCTGAGAGAAAATTTCAGGTGAGCCTTAAAGTTACGATAGATTTTGTCGAATCACTCCGGGTTGCGTCGCAAACGTTAGAAGCCGTAAACAGCACAAGTCAATCGATGTTCGAATTTTGCCTTCTTTGCAGAAAAGATACTGCGTGAGATTCACTAGGTTCTCCTAAATTTGCACATTATCGAAAAGTGGCTTTTCTTTCCCGCTCGTCTCAACTATAGTGACCCGTGGATTGTTCCTTACGACGGTAAACCGGTTATCGTTACAAAACAGACTCAATCGTCTGGCAAGTTGCCATTGGAAAGCAAAACAAGCTTCGAGCATCAGACTTATCGGCAAGCTGTGGTTTTAAAACTCTTCAGGTTAATTTCGTTAACTGTTAAGTTTTCCTGTTTGGGAAAAATGTCTGTCTCCTGCATATTTTCCGTCTTGAATATCGAACGTACTTAGCTGTCAGCTTTCCTACTCTCTAGCTGGCTGCTTTCTGAGCTCATTTCATGTCAAACGACCTGTCTTTGATCTCAAATTTTCCACTTTACTATATCCTGTTGTAATTTTTAGAAAGAGGGGAAATGTCAGATTCACCCTTAAAATTTCCCAGATCGTGGAAGTAAACACAAATACTCCTCGGTTTTGAAAGGAAATGTCGCAGATTGTTTTCATAGAACCTCGACTATCCACTATTTGAATAGTATGTTGTCTCTCAGACACGTTGATGTGAGATCGATTGTGACATTTCCGTACACCAAACCGCCTTTGTTTCGATGGTTTTCTAAGGAAAAGTAGAAGGGCTGTCCATTAGGATTGTAATTAAACTGAATTGTGCGGTCAGTCTCACTGAAAAACGGACAAGATCAAACTTCGAATGGCGCTTTTGTTGATGCATAAGAACTTTGACGTCATTCTTTCTTTGCGTTCGATGACCCGTCTTATTGCCATGGCAACCTTACGCGTTCATCGCATCAATTACGTCTGATGACGTTATTGCTACGTCTTGCATGTGAAAAGCATGCACCGACTGGACTGGCCAAAATGTCTTTGTCAAATGAATAACGCATTTCCTTGTGAATTTTGTCGCTCAAAGGCTTTTCATTTCGCCTCTGCAGGCGCATCTCTTCGGATGCAGGGCCTAAAATGGCGACGGATCGGACTAAAAGAGCCATTAAAGTTGGATTTTACGACATAGAGAATACCATCGGCAAAGGCAACTTCGCGGTGGTGAAGTTAGCGAGGCATCGCGTAACAAAAAGCCAGGTAAGGGAATCAAAGCTGTTTTAATTCGCGTTGTAAAAGCTGATCGACAATATATATTTATTGCTCGTGTTCGATCTAGCGTGCGTGCGAATGGCGAATTCATGTCATTTTGCTTTCTCAAATTAGCAGAAAAAAATTCCACTTTCTCTCGGCTAGGTCGCCATTAAGATCATCGACAAGACTCAACTGGATGAAACCAACTTAAAGAAGGTGTACAGAGAGATAGAAATAATGAAACTTCTCAATCATCCACACATCGTTAAACTATATCAGGTAAGCCAATTGAAGGTGAATCGTTGTAGCGACCTATTTAGCAGGGCTTGAATACATTCAGAGCTTTCGTTTTTGCATTGTTTAGGTCTCATTTATGATAAATTCACCACATTCATGTAATGTTATTATCAGAAGTCAGTGTGCAAAATAAAATCTATTTTTTGTTGCTTTTTCCTTCTCTTAAGGTCATGGAAACGAAGAGCATGTTGTATTTAGTGACAGAATACGCCAGCAATGGAGAAATGTTTAGTAAGTAAGACTTGTACTAGCCGTGTCTTTAAAGACCTCTTTATGTTAATTTAGAATGGCTTGTGATTTGCAATTCTGACATGAGCGTTGATTACAGCCGTTTTTTTCTTCCTTTTCTTTTGGTTATTTATCATTTATGCTAAGTTTTCATCAGTTCAGAAGTAAATTCGAGCAATGTGAACATTCTCCGAACATGGAGATGTTTAAATTCCTGCGAAAGTCGCGGTTTGCCTTCTGCGGATTTGATCAATATACAAGTATATTCAGCAACTCTGGTATGTGTGACGTTTTAAATTATAGTGTACCATGAAACTTTATCCAATTTGACATTCGATAAATTCACGCTGCCTTGCCTTAGTTAGCCTGAACGATATTTACTTTGTGGGGTTTTTTTTATCTACGATGGCGCTTGTTTAGTGCAGTGATGCGAGAAGATACAAGTGAGTCCGTCTATAACAAAACAACCATTGATTACTCGGGCAAAAGGTCTTTTCATTGAGAAAATCCTTATAATCTCCGACGTTCTGGGCATTTCGGACGTGTTATTCAAATGCGAGAAGTAGGGTCTTCGTAACATAAATTGATACAATGATGTATGTTGTACGTCGCGAAGATGGGCTACTCAAGTGAGTTTAATGTCTCCAAGTTGTTACTTCGAATCGAGATGTATTTCAATAGCATGACCCTCTGATGTATTGAACTTTTTCATCGATAAAGTTCATGAGATTAGATTGGAACTAATAGATAATCGGTTTCGTTTTCGCAAGAATACTATAAAAACGACTCGAACATGGGAAAGGTTTTGTGCTCAGTCTTAAGATCATTTGAAAGAAATACCTGTATGACTTAGCAAGGTTTTACTGACATTTACGTGATTAAAAGATTAAAATGTTGTTTTTAAGCTCATAAAAAAACTACCAGTGATATCCCAGCTGGATATCAGTAATTGTTCGTGTATGTCTGCCAAATAAACCGATCCAGGTGTGCTGTTCCTTTCATATTATAAAACTGTTAATCGAAATTTTTGGATTTATCTCAACGAGAGGTCTTTCACTTAGAGAAACAAACATGTAATCAACTGGAAACAGAAAATTGTTTTAATGACATTTTCAACCGGCAGAATCAAATGTTATGTATAAATTGGGATGTACATTGCATCTACAGTGCAATAATTTGCAGAAACGGGGCAAATTAACCACTTATATATGAAAAAAAGAGAAATGTTGTTTCAGAAGATGTTGAATTTGGTGGTTAGCTTTGAAACACAGAGACAGTATTATGGCATTCTTTGTTCTTTCCTCTCTCACTCTGTTTGAACTGCCTTTCCTTGTCACAGTTGATGAGGAGCTCTATGGAAAATGTTGACTAATTACATTACATGTGAATAGAATTTACATGTATATGTCAGAACAAGAAAAATGAATGGCTATTATCATGCTCGATGTTTGTGCCTCACACTAACTGTATTATTCAACTACCCTGGGTAACAATTTCGCTGGCTCTTAATCTTGAAAACTAAAAGTTGCATCACTTTCGAAAACAATACCCTGCATTGTTATAGAAGCCGGATGCTGCTTTCCAATTTTGTTTGTTTTGAAAAATGGTTTCAGACAGTCTTAATTAACACCTTGGGTAGGGCAAGTAATGAACCTGGATATTTTCTTTTATAGATTACCTGTCCAATGGTGCTCTTCCTGAAAAAGAAGCACGTAGGAAGTTTGCACAGATTTTGAGTGCTGTTGAGTACTGTCACAAGAGACATGTTGTTCATCGAGACTTAAAGGTGAGTTTTCTTTTTTTTTTTAGAAATTAAAGCATTACGATAATGATAATGAACATTTTTTAACTTTCTGATTTTTACATTTACTAGTTATTTGCAAAAACAGTGACATCATAGGCAGTGTTTTTCAGAACTGCTAGCAGCTGGCATTATCAGCGGTTACTCCTTTCTTAAGCCCGACAAATAGTCTGTTTTGATATGGAATAAATTTTAACCTTTGCCAGCTACTTTGTTCATGGCTGACCATCAAGAAATCTCTGGAGAAAACTGATTTTGTGTTGTATCCAAGTTATGTCGGTCTGTTCTGTTCAACAGCGCAGCTTTTGTTCTATTGTGTTAAGGAAAAAACTGCCTTTTGAATTTGAAATGCAATCTGGTTTTATCTGAGTTGCTTATTTGAATATTTATTCTGTACCCCTCATCAGAAACACATCTGTCATCTTTATACAATCTTAGATTTCTTTTCCACAAACAGACACTTTGAACTCTAAGGCAAAACTTATCCACTCATGAAATATTACTTCTGAACTCTAAGAAACCCTTGATTGGAGAGGCCAGGTTTTAAGAACCATATCATTTATATGCAATTAGAATTTACCCAAATACATTTAAGTTGCTCTCAATTCTTCGATGTAATGCAGAACAAAACTGTGCCACAGAATGCTGTTTCTTATACAAAAAAGGCTGAAACCACTTTATTTTACTGTAGTACCACAATTTTGAATTTCTTATTTGTTTAAAAACGTGTTTTATGATGTATTTTTTTACATGTAAATGTTTACAAATCACAATATACAAGAACTTTATGTTTTGGGTGTTGTTCATAGTTTGAATTTTGCAGTTTATGCATGTTTTAGTAGTTACAGGTACACTATAAGAAAAATATTAAATGTTTACTTTTTATTTTTACTACAGGCTGAGAATCTCCTTCTCGACCAAAGCTTCAACATAAAAATAGCAGGTAAGAGAGGGGAGTTTGTTGCTGTTATGGGAAAAGCTTGTATTTAAGTCAAGTGTTTTGTATTTTTATGGTTGTTGCTCAAGGAGCCTTCAATCATGGCTGAGTGAAATATAATTGAATGCGTTGCTTCTTGGCCTGTGACCAAAGATTTTTAAATTGCTAACAATCCTCATTTCCTGACATTTGTCATGCTTTGCAAATAGACTTGGCGGAAATATACCGGTACTGCTTGAACTCTGGTCATAAAATCTCTATACACGTCACTTCCTGGAGTTCACGCAATGTTGGGATATTGTTTTTAATACACAAACTGTTTTTTATCTTAACTGTTAACAATCCCTATTTCCTGACATTTGTCATACTTTGCAAACAGACTTGGCAGAAATATACCAGTTCCGCATAAACTCTGGTCTTGACATCTCTATGCACGTCACTTCCTGGAGTTCACGCAATGTTGGGATATTATTTTTTTATCAATTTCCATTCACTCGCGCAAAAATAGCAACTTCCCTAGTCTATTAAAGTAGATAAATGATTTTCCAGTTAAAATTTCTGTTCCAAATTCGCACTGCACAATCCATAGTAACAGAAAAATCTTGACCTATATGCATACATACATTCAAATTTTAGTCCAAAAAGGAGAATGACCTGATTCTCCATATATGGTAATTTGAATTGATGCTATGGATAAGGTAGTCTTAAACTCATCGAATAAGCTATTTTGTATGGTTTTTTATGAAATTGCAGTTAATGAGGTTATAAAATTGTGCTAATGTGTTAAGAAATTGTATCTAATTGTGGTTTCTTTTGACAGACTTTGGTTTTGGTAACTACTACACACCTGGAAGTCCACTGAACACATGGTGCGGCAGCCCTCCTTATGCTGCTCCAGAAGTTTTTGAAGGGAAACTCTACCATGGGCCTCAGTTGGACATTTGGGTAGGTTTTACATGACACATTTTCTGCAGACCTGAAGTAAACTTCTCTTTTTTGCTTTTTATCCAGTGTCTTTGTGAGTTCAACCACCAATTTTCATATACTTTAGTTTTATTAACTGTATTGGTAATGTAAATCGGCCCAGGAAGGAAATCTGACGTTTCGATCCTTAGCTCTCTTTACGGAGGCCAATTAACATTATTAAATCAGTCGATAAAACCACACTATCTTGTTATACTCTTCTCCCGACGTAGCAACATACTTTCTTTAGAAACTTACCTCCTTTTTTCATTTGTTACTTTTCAGAGTTTGGGAGTTGTTTTGTATGTACTTATTTGCCGTGCTTTACCATTTGATGGTGGAACTTTGCCAGCTCTGAGAGACAGAGTACTGGAAGGAAGGTTTCGCATTCCATTCTTCATGTCCACAGGTATGAGACTGTAATTGAATAAAGTTTCGTTTTCATTTTCGATAAATTCCCAAACGCGGAAAGATAAGAGAGAGATAAGCTTATTCACGTAATACAATACAACTGCGGATTGCTCTAACTAAGAAATGACAAAAGAAAAGAAAAGAAAAGGTTAAGGAATTTCACATACCTCATTTGTTTCGTAAAAAGGATTGAATACGGAAAAAAAAACAAAAAACCGGTAACTATGAGCCCGTCGCCATTTTGAAAACTAGTAAGAGTTAGTTTGAGCCCCTGGTCTTTTTGTCAGCAGTAAACTCGTTCACTGACGGGTATACTTCGATTGTCACGAAGATTTTCGTGCATTTTCGTTGGAAGTCATTTGTTTTCGCATCTCTGAACTTAAATTGTACCTGTATTTCTTCCACAGAATGTGAGCACTTGATCCGTCACATGCTCGTCAAAGATCCTAACCAAAGATATACAGTCGAACAGATTAAAAAACACAAATGGATGCAAGCCGACCCTGCTGTGAAAACCATTTTAGCTGACAATGACGAGTTTAATTTTGAAGGAGAGAAGATACTGGACGAGTACAATGAACAAGCGCTTGAGCTTATGCAGGGGCTCGGCATCGACATAGAAAGAACGAAAAAGGTAAGCAGAAAATTAAAAACATCTGGCGTTATAAGTTCTCTTTTAATATTGATTTTCCTACTGGCCGCGTGCCACAATTCATCAGAGGAAAATAATTTCGGTATTTCTCTGAACGATATTTTCACATTAAATTTTTTAAACGATTTTAGTATCTGGGTAACTGCACATCTACCCCTCCCCTAACCTTCTTTCTTGTTGTTTTAAAGTAGTTTATCTTAATACTCAACCCTTTGATCACTTAGAGTGACTAGCATCTAATTTCTCCTTTCGGTCTCATCCCTGATTACCATATTGAGGTTATGAGAATAAAGGAGATGATCACCAATGATAAGAGCTTTAGACTGTTAAGCAAACTCTCCTTGTTAGCACTTCAAAAAACGTATAAAGAACAGTATGGAGATTATCAATTCTGATGTTAGGGTATAAAGGGTTAAGACTTTAGGAATTACTTGAGTCAATATCTTGCAGTTGCCAGTACTTTTCTCAGCTTTGAATTCGTAGTACATCTGAACGAGGAGACCAAGTGTAGCAGTATTCGTGTTGTTTGTCAAGTGCTATGTACATGTAGGCTGAATGCGTCTGTTTTCTTCGTTACCAGGCTCTGGCTGAAAACGCATATGACCACCATACAGCTATTTATTACTTATTGGTGGATCGATTACGTCAACACAGAGCCAGTTACCCTCTGCAAACCCAGTTAGAGACCAGACTCCGTCGGCCAAGTGGGATTGCGGAGGCTGCTGTTGTAAGGGGGAGTAAGAACAATGTTGTGGTAGTGCCAACTCGCGCCGCTCAACGGACCGTTCCGGCGCAACCTGCGAGACCTTATATTCCTCTGCAATACGCTATTAATGAACTTCACGAGCGCATTCCAACGCCACCTGAAATAAGGCGGGAAATCGCTACGGAGTGTGTCAAGGAACTCTCACCGCTTCGCGAACCTGGACTTAAAGCGCGCTCGATTTCACCGCGGCAAATGATAGGACCTTCATTATCGCTAGACAATAGTGTTAACAGAGAAATGGACTCAGATATTGAATCTGCGGTTATAGAAAAAATGGAAAGCGAAGACGTCGATGACAAAAGCCTTAAACCCAGGCGACATACGGTTCATTCAATGCCGAAACAACCACTGACAGTTCCGCCGTGCCACCCTCTCCTTGCCCGCGGTGCTTCGGAAGAAGTGCTTGAGGAAGGTATTATCCCAACGTTTCAAATGAAACCAGCTATTGTCGTCTCGCATTGCGGGCCTGGTAATACTTCTACGTCGTCCGCCTCACCGTTTGTTTCACATCGAGGCTCAGGACTGCATTTGCACGATCCCAGGTCGAATTTCCACGTGCCGCTCGGGAGGCGTGCGTCGGATGGGAATGCTGTGGCAATTGCTTTTCAACAAAACTTAAGGATAACGTCAACACAAAACCGAATTAAAAAACTGCAACTAGAGCATCAAAGACTTCAAGAACAATATCAAAAATCGCTATCGCCCTCCGAGCTTACAGATCAGCAGGCAGTTCACGCCGAGTACAAACAAAATTATGATCAAATGCGCGAGGAATTACAAAAACATTATGAGGAACTTATGGCAAACAACGAACAAGACAGAACTGATGGGAGAATGGAGCCTGTTGCCGAACAGAAAACTAGTTTTCAACAGGAAAAACAGGCCCCGTATTTTCAGCCTTTGCATCATCAACTTCAGCAGCTGCATATCGATGCGAGACACAACCCATTACGGCGCACACCTTCGTATAAACAAAATCCTCACAAACAGGTCTTTCGAACATCCTCCTATAAACGCGCGCAAATATGTGGCATGTTGCCCCCGTTAGAGAATGGATCGCCGACGGAGTCTCTTGAGAACACAGAACCACTTGTCCAAGCTGATACTCAGAATGTGGGGAGATATTCTATAATCTCGCTTTAAAAAGGAAACTGATTTTTTTGGCGCTTTCGAATACGTGCATTGCAGATTT
Organism: Pocillopora meandrina; assembly: GCA_942486045.1. Lineage (NCBI taxonomy): Eukaryota > Metazoa > Cnidaria > Anthozoa > Scleractinia > Pocilloporidae > Pocillopora > Pocillopora meandrina. The sequence goes on from CALNXJ010000047.1 coordinate 462,745, forward strand.
TAATTCATCTCTTAAGCAAAATGCCTAAGGTATAACTGTTCTCTTGATAAGAAACAAACATTGCATTCTTATTCCTATTCAAAAACAATTCAATAAGTTCTCTTTAGAATTCTGTGAAACGATTACTGTGTCTGTTTTGCAAAAATCGTGCTGTCATGTGGACGGCCATTACATTTTCCCTTCAAAATATCCAACGCTGGTTCTCATTCGCCCAATCTTCACTCGAACTCTAAAAAATCTGCAGCATGTATTCGAACTCGTCCAAACAACTAAAGGTCTCTAATAATAAACCAAGAAAGGAAAAAAATTGATCAATAAGGGAGAGGATTAAAAAGGTTTGCGATTGAAGAAGCTCAACTCAAAATCTTGGCCAAGTTTTTGCTAGATGCTTGTTTTCAAAGTCGTTACATCGAGTTTTAATAGGAACTGAAAAAGTGTTTCGCTTTGTTTTCAACATCTTTTGAGGTCTTGTTCATGTTAGCAACAGTTAAATTAAAACCAGACTGTACTTGGCTACTGCCACTATAAAATCACCCTATAATAAATCTAACTACTAAATTTATATATATTCTTTATAAATATATTTCTAAAAAAAGTAAGAGTGTAGGTTTTTTATGGTCCTTTTCAAAGAGAGAGTAGATTTCTAAGATATATCAGAGCTCTTGTACATAGCCAGAGAAAAATACAGAAGAGAGGAAACGAAACAAGAGAAATGTAAATAAGTTCGTTTTCACGCCTCGTGGCTTTGATCTTGTGAACGCGTATACAAGCTGTAAAGGTACCTTGCGTTTTTTCCAAAAAACAAAAATTAAAGCAGAAAAGAAAATATATATACTTTATGTGCGGACTTTTTTTTAAATATAATCACCTTACATTATTATTCCATCCCTAGGGTTACGGAAAAAATCAAACAAAGAGCGCTTCGACAAAGGACTAGCGCCTGTTCGCGCAAGTTTCGGTGGCCAATTGACATTGTTAACTCAATTGATATAACTAAATCATCTTGTATAATACCCCTCCGATTCAGCGCCACAGTTTCTTAAGAAATTTTCTAACAAAGGGCAAGGGTGTCTGCTCAAAAGAGAAAATGTACGATAGCGTCAAAACTAGCGTTGAGGACGGAATCTAGTTTGTATTTGCTAGTTGCTAATAATGTCTCTTTCTAACATCTCCCTAAACTGCGGGAAGGGGAAGCCGTGGCGCAGGCCAATAGAAATGAGCGCAGCTATACACCGATCATGCAGCGTTTGTTCAGGGAAGCTGGGTGAGTGCGTCTTTTTTCCCAGAGTTCCTGCAGTTCGCTGATTAACACTGACCAGCAGGATACTGGCGTGTTAGGGAGAAGTGACAAGTATTACGTGACGCTGCTACAGCAAATTATGCCGCAAATAGTGTTGTTAACACTTAAGCACCCAAGAGTGACCAAGAAAGAATTTCTCCTTACAATATTAGTACTATTTCAACCAGATAAGTGATGAGAATAAAGAAAATTATCAATTTGGGGATAATTCTTTGATCCAATATTAAATTCTCTAAAACTAACATTATAAGAATTGTATGATGGACAGTAAGGGGAATTACAGATTTCATCTGAAAGTTAAAAGTTCAAGTATGAACGAATCAAAATGCACGCAAAGGTTAAAGGCTAGAAAACCATCTAGACGGCCGATTGATCTACAGGTGATGCCGAAATCTCAGAAGAGCTTAGCATATCTAGAAGTCATCGAAACTATTTTAGTCTATCAATCTTAGTTTATCAACCGAATGTGAGAGCCGTACTAAAGAATATTGGCCTGATTTTGTGGTAGTTTCTATGGCTAATATCCCTCAGCAGGGCTCGAATAAGCCATGTCCTAACAAGATAATTATATAAGGGGGTAAGTTTCTAAAGAAACTGTGGTGCTGCGTCGGTGGGAGAGTATAACAGGGTGATTTAGTATTATCTAATCAATTGATTACGTAAAACATTCACTCTGACGACGGGCTAACGCTCCAAACGTCAGCTTTGAAACTCTCTAAGGTGGTCAATTTACGTAATCAACTTTGTTGATAATACTAAATTACCTTGTTTATTTTTTATTTGCCGGCTTTCGCGAACAACATAAACGGCTTTATGGCCATTTCCTCGGAAACGTTCCAACCAAAGAAGAATTGATCAGAACGCTCGGATTTCCCTCAAGAGTACCTTGCCATGAAATAATATTACGTAACTACGCAGTGCACGCATGACAGCAGTTTGTTTGTTTTTACTTTTTGCCTCATTTTTGTTTTTGTTGTTCCTTTTTTGTAATATTTGTGGTTTGGTTTTTCGTTTTTGTTTTCTTTCATTTGTTTTGTCTGTGGTCTGCCTGTCGTTGTTAATTTGTTTTACGCACAACACGCGCTGGGCTCAGCCTCTAATAAGCTGCGGTATTGACGCTATATAGTAAAATTGAAATCTAATTTACTTCAACCAAGTTCAAAATTTCACCGCGGCGAGATTTTAAATATACCATTTTATAAGGACCAAAGTAATTCAGTGTAATTGCTCAGTTGACTGTTAATATACTGGTCAAGAATTACATCACAATTTCTGTTATTTCGCAACGCCAGGAAACAACGAACAGATAAATTATGCTCGTAAATTTGAGCATTGTTCTCCCGAGCGTCATCCCTGAAAACTTGGCTTTATGCCGAAAATTATGCTCACAACTTTTTCATTATGCTTAATTTGATAATTTTAAATAATAGCTTTTAAAAACCCTCAAACTTCCTCTCCCAATTCTACCATCTACAGATAAAACTTGCTGGGAATCGAATAAAAGGTTGAAGACCAAAGTTCAAAACACAACATTTTAATCGATCGAATTTCAAAAGTGCAAGCAAGTAAAGCAGACTCTCTGAAGATATTATTCAAGCTACAGAATTCGTCTCTCGTTCTACTGTAATATCATGGAAATTACGCCGACAGTACATCCTGCTCGATGCTCTGTCTATAACATTATATCCAAAATTATGCCTTCATAATTTATCTGACTACAGGTGATCACAATATTGATAAACTGTTATTTTAGAAATGGATTCCGCGTGATCTTTTGCTATTTTTGAAGAAGGAAATAAAACAAACAGTCACCGAAGAAAAGATTCCAAAACAAGTATAAGCTAAATGAATAACATCGAACCATACTTCAACTTCCTCCTAAGAATCATTCGACATTATCTAATTGTATTATGTGTACATAACGCGTGAATCAAGTACAAATATCCCATGTTAAAATAACCGAGCATTTTTTCGCGTAGGTTATTGTTTCATATGCATAGTATGTTTATTTAGAAAAATGGTTATTTTGTGCTGAGAAAAACCTGTTTGATAAGAAGTGCATATGACATAAAGCAGTTTCATCATAACAACTTCAGAGACGTTTTTAGGGTTTTTATTTCGTTGTTTGTATTTTTACGAGCCCGCAAAGTGGTGAAAATACGTCATAACTCTTAAAAATACTTAGCGATATTACTCACCAACACGTTTAATAAGGTAAATACATTCACTTTCCTTCCGGTGGACATTCGTGTAACAATTGTTAATATCTGTAATAATAGGTTGAAATTATATTATTACTATTTCTTGGAGTTGAGGGGTTTACCACAACAGTTTAGTATCTGAAAATGAAAATATCAAGATGATAACAATCTAACTAAGACTAAAATAATCTTTGTTTGTATGACGATTTTGTCGATACATAGATCTTTTTATTTCTTCCTTTAGGCCCTAACATCAGTCTGCATACTCTTCATGCTGTTCGTAATACATTTCCAATATACGATGTCGGCAAAGAGAATCTGTTGAACAGTCAAAAGCATCTCTCGAATTGGTGATCATTTCCTTATTCTTGTGACCTCAAAGCCTGGTTTGGAAGTGAGGCAGTGAGGAGAAATTAGATCCTAGTCACTCTGGTGAAAGGGTTAGGAAAAACCTCAAAAAACATTTTTTGTCTGTAGTTCCTTGAGGCTACCTCATGTTATATCTCCTTCCGATTTCGCGTGACATACCTAACCTCAAGGACCAGTTGATTATTTTTCAAATCTTAAAAGCGTTTGCCGGAGCTCTAAAAGTAAACCGAAATGATGTTTCAAGACAACGTTTATTAAAGTCAGATAAATTGACGGCCAAATGTCTAGACAAAATTAATCCCCTTTCACATTGCCGCAGGAAATAATTATTAAATGCAATTTTTGTAACCAGAACAGTCTTTTGGGTCATCTGACGTCAAACACTCATTATCTTTCACCTCCCCTGAGAAATTTGTGTTTGCAAGAGTTGTGGGAAATCAACACGCCGTCCTGAAAGGAACGGTTGCAGTTGTTTGTGACTACCACAAAGATGTCACATTGTCCTTGTTTGTTTTTCAGTCAAAATCTACACATTACAGTTCACTTCAGTCTTCAAAAGTGTTGGAAAATTGCCAAAAGGGAAGTACTTTGTAATTTCCTTTACGTAAAAAGCGCCACTTTGTGATTTCAACCAAAGCTGGAGGCTATTGGTTATTTGTGTGCAAAAGCAGTCAGTTGTGTCATGAGATACTGAACTTCTGCTTTGTAAAGGTATCTTTTTATATCAACAAAGAAGTATACATCTCGGTCTAATTTGATTTAACATATAATTCACAATATTTTGCCGATATCTGATTGGAGAAAACAACCTTATTTCATGTTATTTAACGAGCTTGATCTACGAAAACAGTGGCAATTTCTGAGGGTCAAGAAGACAGGAAGCCAGGTGAAAGATGATAACGTCCAAGAGAAGAACCCTAAAGAAAATGGGAGCTTTTTGCTTCCTTGCTCTATTCACAGCTTCCGCATTGCTAACGACAAGTAACGAAAACAAGCCTGGGGATTTCGATCTGTACCTTGAGAGCTCCCCTGGAAAGCAGATAGAGCTGACGATGGCAGAAATAGAGGAAATCAACAACAGAAATTACATGAGTGAAAGTATTTTAAAAACAGCAGAAGCAACAGAATCTGAAAGCAAAAGTACAAAAGAAGATTCACTCGTTAATATTGGACAACAAATAAACCTTTCAACAGGAATAGTAGAGAAAGAGACCAACAGAATTGACAACAATTCAGAAACCACAGAAGCAACAGAAAGACTACTTTCTCCTCAATTCGTATATCTCACACAGACTGAGAAATGTCTTCGATCAAATGTTTCTCACAGCCTGGAATTGTACAACCGTTCGAAATGTCGCTGTGATGTTCTTGTGCTAAGTTATAGAGAAGAATGTAACGAACCAAGACCGCGTCACTTCACTTACTTGTTTGACAACAGAACCACTTGGGGTACCGGCCGAAACAAGCTTTTCTTCCACGCGACAAAGAGAAACATAAATTACATCTATTACATTTTTCTTGACGACGACATTTCATTGAGGTTTAATCGCCAAGCTACACCTGCCATGAAAAAACTCAGTCCAATCCAAGTTTTCCAAAACTGGCTTCTTGATTACGCGCCTGCTGTCGGATTAGTCGATTATGAGGGCCGCAACGAAGGGAAACTCGTGCACTTAAGGAAAAGAAATGTTTGTGGAAGGCTTCAGGCCAAAAACAGAACGGTGGCCAATCCAACAATCTTTTTCGATCCTCTCTTTAATGCTATCCATGCTAAAGCAGTCGGCCACATATATCCGCTGGATACACGATATGAAAAGAAAAACTGGTGGCTAACTGACAAGTATTTAGCTTCAGCTGTGGAGATGAAATTTCGAGGACAAGCACTGCTGTACTTTCCACTCACAGTGGAAAATGGCCTCCATCGGCCTTATCCAAAATCTTTTTTGGGAACAATTATAACTTGGAAAAAATTTATCAAACGCATTCAAAAACAAGCACCTGATCACTACAAAAACCATCGTTTATTTAAGAATTTTAGAAAAAATCCTACACTTTATGTGAGGAGATCGTGGACCTACTGCATGAGTATAACTCGTCACCAAGAAATCATTCCATATGCACACTTGGAAAAACAACAGCCTGCTAAGGGTAGTCGTATACGTAGGAAAAGGTTCTATTAGGCGGAAAAAATAAAAAATGACCACATTATCTAAATTTAATATTAATTACAGGGTCAGTATATTTCATGACGTTATATACAAACCTGCTTGCGTCATTAGTGATTTGAAAGAAATTAAGTTCACAAAGCCATTGCTTTATCAAGAATATCTTTCCTTAAGGGATTATACCAAACGGAAAAACCCATCTGAACGATAAAAGGAAACAATCATAAGAGCCTGTGAAAAAGACAATAAAATAGCAACTACTAAAACCTAATTGACTGAAGGATGTTCACTAAGGTCAGATGAGTTATGCCGGCTTAATTTGGGCTTAATGCTATTTTCAGAGCATCGAGCATGATGCCGGCGTAATGACTAGACTTCTTAAAAATTCCCTTAATGTTACAGTGCAACAAGAGCCTGAGAAATGTCAACAGTGAACTTTCTTACTAGCACTTTAAGAATTTGATCCAATAAAATGTTTTATTTTGAACTTTAGTATGCCTATTTATTCTTGGCAAGTTTTACCTGCTAGCCTCGAGGGGAAGGTTAGGTTGAGAGGGTTTTAAAAGATGTTAGTTTGAATTATTGCATTGATCTCGGTGATGAAAAAAATAAGCATAATTTTCGGCATGAATCCAAGCATAGTGCTCAAGTTTTCGAGCATAATTTATCTGACACTACTGGTGGTACACGGCCATGGTCGCTGCCAATGCTGGATGTGAATGTTTTTCATCAGGCTCGCTTAAGCTGCGTAATACATAAAGTGCGCCAGAGTGAAAAATCAGCAAATTTTAATCATGATAGCTGCTGCGATTACTTAGCACAGTGAACACAGTAGTCAGGCTAAAGGCATGCGCAAATGGCTTTATGTTGGCTACCCGCGCACCAATTTCCCGCGCAAAATTTTGAATTGGTAACACATAAGAAAAAACGCTGTCATACAAATTTATTAGAATGAGTTGAACTTTTCATAGAAATTTGACATATATAAAGGAAACAAAGTTGAGGAAAAGGGAAACTTGAGACTTCATTACTTAATTTAATTACGGGATTCCTGTTGATCTGCCATTTTATTTTTCACTTTATTAAAAGAATTACATCCTCTTAAAACACCGTGACTTTCCAGCTTTATCAAACGTTATTTACCTGAATACACTATGCCTGGCCACTTCGTAAGACACCTTCAGAAGTGTGTAAATTTCCCACGAACTACTGCAAACGAATCATGGACAACGTGATCAAATAATGAGCTGTTGTGTTTGTATTGAAAACGTCCATTTTGTTTCTTGGACTCGCCACGTGACCATCTTGTTAACATTGAGGATGACGAGGAAATATTTGTGGATTAAGACATTTAGGAAGGGTTTAATATTTATAGCCAAAAGTTACATTGTTTTTCGCCGCTAGCTGGTCTAACAGTTCCGATTGACAATATTACGTTTAAAATTAATTTTTAAACTACCGATTCCATTAAAGTATTTGAAGTACGTAAAAATGCGCAAAAGACCGTGTGCAAAGAATGGCGGGATTCAGGCGTTTCCCTGACAACCACAGCTGCAAGTAAGCATTGTTATTGTTTCCTATGACAGTCCTTAATTTGCTGCATCACCCATATCCAATGTCATGTGCAGGAACAAGGGAAGCTCAGCTGGAGAGCATCCACTTAAGTTATGAAATTAGACGAACTTGATCTTTTCGTAAATAATAGCATACTAAGGAAATTCAAGAAGGATCCACAATCATTCACGAGAAAATCACAGATTTATTGAATGAATGTAACCCGTACCGTGAAAATGTATTATTTGCATATTTTGCAAAAGAAGAAGATCAGAAAAAAATTTTATATGGCTATGAAGTTTCAAATTTGGGATCAGTATCTGGGCAACTGCCCACCTTCCCCTCCCCTAAACGAACAACAGTCTATTGATAACAAGTTAGGGTTAATGTTGGGTTAGGGGAGGGGTAGGTGGGCAGTTGCCCAGATACTGATATTGATCCCAAATTTGTTGAGGTGAAAGACATTTTGGCATAAAATAAAAGCTTAAAGCCATCCTCTAACCTCTTTAGCAGAGAAAAATCCATTCTTTATCTTTATCCAAGATAGATAGTTCAAACTGAAATTTTCTGTTTTCATTAACAATGTTTATAAAGCACCTTAGATTTATTAATATTTTGTGGAGATCCATGATTTAAATTTGGAAAACATAAAAGAAAAAATGAAGAAAAAACAAAACTTAAGACAAAGAAAAGAGTAAAAGGTTTTTCAATCACGATATGTAGCCATAGCGGCGCGATTTTCCAATTTATAATTTTTCGTTAGATTACACAGTGTCAAATTTAAACAAGGCACTCTTTAGCCACTCAGACAGGTCAGACATGCCTCTTAACGAGATTCAAGCGACGTGGAAGTTTCTTTTCTTTTTCGCTACGTTAATGCTGGTTACGTTAATCTTTACCACGTGGAAATTTGACTCTGCTAAAAGCCCAAACCAGGTGAAAGCGACGAAAGAATTATTTCTGTATCTTACACAAACCGAAAGATGTCTTCGAACGAATGTCACACGAAATCTGGACTTAGGCAACCGTTCAAAATGTCGCTGTGACGTTGTTGTTTTAAGTTATAAAGCAGAGTGCCGAGAATATCGCCCAGCTCACTTCACCTACTTGTTTGACAACACAACCACTTGGGGATCCGGTCGTAACAGGCTTTTCTTCCACGCTTTAGAGAGAAACACCAATTACTTGTATTACATATTTCTTGACGATGACATCTCCCTGAAATTTAACGAAAAAGCAACTCCAGCAATGAGACAACTCAGTCCAATCCAAGCTTTCCAGCCTGCAGTTGGTGTAATGGACTATTCGAACAATCCAGCGAAATCTTTAATCCAACTAAACTGGAAGATTTGCAATAAGAACCTTGTAAATCACACTTGGGTTGCAAGTCCGATCATTTTTTTCGATCCTGTTATTAATGCCTTTCATGCAAAAGCGGTCGTCCACATATTTCCGCTGGATACACGATTTGAACAAGTTAGTTGGTGGTTCACAGATAAATATCTTTGTTCTGTCGTGGAGATAAAGTTTCGTGGGCAAGCGTTGTTGTTCTTTCCTGTAACAGTCTACAATCCTCTGCATCGCCCATACCCGAGGTCTCTTGCGGGAACAAACAAAGCCTGGAGAGAATTCATTAAAGATGTAAAAAGAGATGTCCCCGAGCGATTCGCAAATCACAGCTTACTTAGGAAATTCAAGAAGGATCCACAATTATACACGAGAAAATCACAGACTTACTGCATGAATGTAACCCGTCACCAGGAAATTGTGCCGTTTGCACACTTTGCAAGAGAGGAAGATAAAAAAAAAGCATTAAACATAGATTGACACGTGTTAAGCTTTGAATTAGTTACTCTCTGAGGACTTGGTACGAGTCATTTTGTCGTGAGATAGATGCATGGCAGTGTTTATTCATTTTTTCTAACCTCGTGATGGCTCGAGATTGAGCCGTTTGCGCACTTTGCTAAAGGAGAAGATAGAAGGAAACATGAAATAGATGTTGATATGTATAAAGTTTTAAATAAGACTCGACGGTAAAATAAAAGCTCAAAGCAACTCTTCTATAACGTCGTAGGTAGAAGAAAACACCATTCTTTATCCTTATCCAGGATGGGCACGATAGAAAAAATGAAAAGGGAAATGCGACTATCGCAATTGAAACTAAAATTTTTAGGTCAAGTTTTAAAAGCTCCCCAAACCGCGGTAACGTAGCTCTTCAAACCGTGCGGAACTTTTTCGAGCATGCTACTTTTATCGGAAAGTACCAAGAGCCTGTAAATTGGTCCTCTTTGTACGTCTATGCACATAAGACCTCGGTTAGAGAACGCCTGCCATTGATTCCTGTCGCGGTTAACAGTGAGTTAAGCAGCCCCCATGTCCTGCTACTGGGAACAAGCAAGAAAATCGGACGCACAGAGAATGGCGGAGTTAGCCGTTTCTCTGACAACCACAGCCTCTGATTACACTTGTCTTGCTTATTCCACCTTCCACAGACAGAGGACCTGACTGACCCGGAAGAACTTCACATTTCAAGACGGGTCAATTCAGCCCCTGGTATGGGATCTGAGTTAAAATTGGAGTGAACTTCACTGTATCTTAACAGAATTTATAATTATTTCTTTGGACTTACATTGTATTTTGTTTTGACTCGCCGCGAATCAGCAAATATAGTTAAGGTTATCATGGGTCAAATAAGAAAGAAATAAAAAGGCCTGAGTAAGTGTAGTGTTTCAAGTTATTAGGGGTTTTTAAAGGTTATCAAAGGTAAAATCTCAATAAGGGTCTGATAGATACCTAGGAGAATTGAATCGGTTTTTGGCTTTTGAGTAAAAAAAAAAAAGTGTGGTGGATACTGATTCCGATCACGAGATGGCGAGATGACTGATTTCCACTAATAAATTCTTCCTTGTAATCTCCCGTCCGCTTTGAGACCCGCCTCACTCATAACCACAAAAATTTTAAATTCAAAGCAAAATTTCCAAACCAATTTTGTCTACGAAATTTAATTTGCCGGCTACCTAAGGAGAAGTGCATGCCTGTATCTTGTGCTTTCTTTGTTAATACAGAACAAGGAGACATGTGCATTAATTGATTTACTCGTGAACAAACTTCGTATAAAAGTGAAGCGCACGCTTACAAGACGTTTGCCTGTTTCTACTAACTTTGAGTTCTTGTTGGCTTATAATGATGTTCACCTCAATTCTGGTTTTGGTTTCCCGAAATTCAGTTGAAAACTACGCTACTTGGTCTTATTTGGAGACCGAATTAAGGGTATGACAAAGATCTTTGGATATGGGTCCATTTTGGTGCTTTAATGTTAAAACAAAAAATTGTGGCCTTTTTGTTTACAGAGGCACCGACAGGGCGTTTCCCGGTGATTAATTAATGAGAAAGTTTTCTCACGGCTTGGGCATCTTGAATGACAGTCTTGGCTTTTCTTCTTATTTGAACGGCCCAGTAAAAGTTTCTTATTTAAAAAATTTTCGTTGTGTCAGGCATTTGGGTCAAAATCTTGCTTATATTTGGGTCAGAAATATAGGCCTGTTTTTATTATCTTTTTTTCACCTTATGAGGTCCAGGGTCAGAGCTATCCATAATTAAGGCATATCTACAAATTAGCTTGTCAAAGAACACGGTCTTCTAGCACATTTACATAGCATAGCAGAAGGCGCTGGACAAATTAGAAGGAGGTGTTTTCAAAGTAGTAGAAGTGGTAGAAGTGGAGACTTGGCAGTAGTTGTAGTAGAAGTAGAGACATTTTTGGGGGAGGGGGGATAGGGGGAGAATAGGTTAAGTTAACAAGGGCAAAAGAAATCAAATTGAAGTAATGGGGGGAGGGGGAGAGTAGGCTAAGTTAACAAGGGCAAAAAGAGATCAAACTGAAGTAATGGGGGGGAGGGGGAGAATAGGTTAAGTTGACAAGGGCAAAACAAAAGAGATCAGACTGAAGTAATGGGGGGGGAGGGGGGGAATAGGTGATGTAACAAGGGCAAAAGAGATCAAACTGGAGTCTGTTCAGACATCTAATGGGGGGGGGGGGGAGAGGAGAATAGGGCAGGCTAACAAGGGCAAAAAAGATCAAACCGAAGTAATGGGGGGGGGGGGGAGAATAGGTGAAGTTAACAAGGGCAAAACAGAAGAGATAAAACTGAAGTAATGGGGGAGGGGAGGGAGGGAATAGGTGATGTAACAAGGGCAAAAGAACCCAAACTGGAGTAATGGGGGGGAGGGGGACAATAGGTTAAGTTAACAAGGGCAAAAGAGATCAAATTGAAGTAATAGGAGGTTGAAAGGGCCAATGTGTCAACAGCTTTTGACGCTGGTTGTTGGTACCTTACGCCAAGCGTACCAGGCTCTGCAAAGTTCCTTCAAGGTTCACTGATTGAGCCATTTTCTCACAGTTTGAGTTGCTTTTCTATTTTGGAAAGAGATAGTTAATATTGTTTTCATTTACTCACGAGTTTAAAAACGTCTGTTCAGGCGTCTATTTCACGACAAAATGACTCGTACCAAGTCCTCAGAGAGTAACTAATTCAAAGCTTAACACGTGTCAATCTATGTTTAATGCTTTTTTTTTATCTTCCTCTCTTGCAAAGTGTGCAAACGGCACAATTTCCTGGTGACGGGTTACATTCATGCAGTAAGTCTGTGATTTTCTCGTGTATAATTGTGGATCCTTCTTGAATTTCCTAAGTAAGCTGTGATTTGCGAATCGCTCGGGGACATCTCTTTTTACATCTTTAATGAATTCTCTCCAGGCTTTGTTTGTTCCCGCAAGATACCTCGGGTATGGGCGATGCAGAGGATTGTAGACTGTTACAGGAAAGAACAACAACGCTTGCCCACGAAACTTTATCTCTACGACAGAACAAAGATATTTATCTGTGAACCACCAGTTAACTTGTTCAAACCGTGTATCCAGCGGAAATATGTGGACGACCGCTTTTGCATGAAAGGCATTAATAACAGGATCGAAAAAAATGATCGGACTTGCAACCCAAGTGTGGTTTACAAGGTTCTTATTGCAAATCTTCCAGTTAAGTTGGATTAAAGATTTCGCTGGATTGTTCGAATAGTCCATTACACCAACTGCAGGCTCGTAATCCAGAAGCCAGTTTTGGAAAGCTTGGATTGGACTGAGTTGTCTCATTGCTGGAGTTGCTTTTTCGTTAAATTTCAGGGAGATGTCATCGTCAAGAAATATGTAATACAAGTAATTGGTGTTTCTCTCTAAAGCGTGGAAGAAAAGCCTGTTACGGCCGGATCCCCAAGTGGTTGTGTTGTCAAACAAGTAGGTGAAGTGAGCTGGGCGATATTCTCGGCACTCTGCTTTATAACTTAAAACAACAACGTCACAGCGACATTTTGAACGGTTGCCTAAATCCAGATTTCGTGTGAGTTTCGTTCGAAGACATCTCTCGGTTTGAGTAAGATACACAAATAACTCTTGCGTTGCTTTCACTTGGTTTGGGCTTTTAGCAGAGTCAAATTTCCATGTGGCAAAGATTAATGTAGACATCACGAGGGTAGAAAAAATGAATAAACACTTCCATGCTGCTTGGATCTTGTTTAAAAGTATCATGTCTGACTTATCTGGCCTAATTGTAAGTGCCGACAGAAGAATCGTGCAGAAGATTGATAAATGGAACATGGAGCCGCCATGGTTACACAAATCGCTTAGAAAATATCTCTTTTTCATTTTCTCTCTCTGTTTTATTCATTTATTGATTTTTCTGTTTGTTTTCTACCCCTGTTATTCACGGATCTGAACAAAAATTAAATTTCCCTGCCACATTCATAAATTTAATATGAAAGGTTGAGAAGTATTGTCAGTAAAAAGGAAAACCTAAATTTGCACTCATACTTAAAACTGAATCTTACATACATTTTCAAGAAAATGATGGAGGTATATATATTTTTTTCAAGAAGATCATTTAACAACCTTAGAGATTCATGGCACCTAATTTTCAATCGAGAGGCATTTTGAATAATAAATTTGTGAAGGTAACATGGTCATGCCACGTATTGGAGTGTGGTTTTAGATTGTTGCATTTCTTTTAAACACGCGAAAGAGACGGAATTCAGACCCGTGGCAAGATGATAAGAATCGTAGTGATGAGAGAAGATCTTACTACAACTTTTTCAGACCTCCAAGGTATCCTGTGCCTAAAGATTTTCCTTTATCGAATATAGTTAAGGTCTGGGACTTTACTTACGACTAATAAACACTTAAATTATGAGCACATCATGACATGAGATTTGACCGTCAGCCGTCAAAGGGGCCTAAAATTTGACCGTCAACCGTCAAATCATCTTTTAGCTTCCCTCCGTTAAAATCATCATTTGAATTAACACCCGCTTAATATTTGATGATGGTGAAGCAGAAGCAACTATCACGCACGGAAATCTCGAGCTCATAAAAATCCAATCGTTGCGTACCTAAAATGCATGAAACATGTAAAACATGGCCAAATGGCAACCAAACAGATGCACGAAAATCAATCTAAATTCGCTCACGCAGCGTGACAAAATATTTCCACAGAAATAAAAAAAAAAAAAAAATTAAGACTATGTAAAGGTTATAGTTTATTTGCTTTATAATTTATATAGTTCCAGTGCAGAGCCTAAACTCCCACGAAGCTTTCTAATTTTAGATAATGGTTATAATCAAACTGTTTAATCGTTTGTCTCACGATGTAGTCACTTGAGTTGTAGATCGCGACGTTTCCACTGCTTACTTAGTGTGAGACTCGTTCAAAGACATCTTTCGGTTTGAGTTAGATACACAAATAATTCTTGCGTCGTTTTGTCTTCGTTGGGCTTTTGAAAGAGTCAAATTTCCACGTGTTAAAGATTAAAGTAGCCATCAGGAGGATAGAAAAAAATGAATAAACACTTCCATACTGCTTGGATCTTGTTTAAAAGTACCATGTCTGACTTATCTGGCCGAATAGTAAGTGCGACAGTAGAATCGTGCAGAAGGTTGGTAAATGGAACATGGAGTCGTCATGGTTACACAAATCGCTTGTAAAATCTTTCCTTTTTTTCTTTTGTTGTTTAATTATTGTGTTTTTTTTGTTTGTCTTTCCCCCCACTCCCCTGTTATTTACGGATCTGACTAAAAATGAAATTTCACTGCCACACTCATAAATTTTATGAGAAGTATTGTCAGTGAAAAGGAACACGTTAATTTGCACTCATGCTTAGAACTGAATTTCATTCTCACTTTTCCTCACATACATTTTCAATAAAATAATGGAGGTATATTCTTTTTTTTTTTTTTCAAGAATTCCTAGTTTGAATCAATGAAAGGGGAAACTTTTTAAGAAACAAAGAAGATCATTTAACAACCTTAGAGATTCGTGGCACCTAATTTGCATCGAGGGGCATTTTGAATAATAAATTTGTGGTTTTGGAGTGTTGCAGTTCTTATAAACACGTGAAAGAGCCGGAATTAAGACCTGGAAATATATGATGATAAGAATTGTAGTGATGAGAAAGGATCTTACTACAGTTTATTTAGACCTCCAAGGTATTGTGTCTAAAAATTTTCCTATATCGAATATATTTAAGGTCTTGGACTTACAATTAATAAAGAGTTCAATTATGAGCACATCATGAGATTTGACCGTCAGCCGTCAAAGGGCCTAAAAATTTGACTGTCAACCGTCAAAGGACCTAAAATTTGACCCTTTTAGCTACCCTCCGTCAAAATTATCATTTGAATTGACACCCGCCTAATAGTTAATGATGGTGAAAGCAGAAGCAGCTATCACGCACGGAAATCTTAAGCTCACAGAAATCCAGTTGTTACGTGAGATGCCTGAAATCTGTAAAACATGGTCTAATGGTAGCCAAACAGATGCACAGAAATCAATCTAAAAACAAGAAAGCCCTTACGCTGCGTGACAAAATATTCCAACATCTATTGCTGACATTGCTGCCATCGTCGAGTTTCAGCTGAGCTCTCATCCCACTACCGGCTACCAGTCTTAGTACAGGTAGTAGTGGGGTGAGATCTTTGCGAAAACGCAACGACATGGCCTGAAATCGCCACCAGAAACCAATAAATAAATAATAAAATAAAATAAAGCAAATGAATTCTAACCTTCATATAGTCTTGTTTGGGTTTTTTTTTTCCCTCTGGTTGCGTTTTAGCTGAGATCTCTTCCCACTACTACCTGTACTAAGATAGGCAGGCAGTAGTGGGGAGAGAACTCTGCTAAAACTCGACGATGGCAACAATGTCAACTATAGATGTAGAAATATTTTGTCGCGCAGCGTTAGCGCTTTCAATTATTATTTTTAGATTGATTTTCGTGCATCTGTTTGGCTACCATTGGGCCATGCTTTACGGATTTCAGGCATTCCACGCACGTAACAATTGGGTTTTTATAAGCTTGAGATTTCCGTGCGTGATAGTTCCTTCTGTTTTCACCATCATTAACTATTAAGCGGGTGTTAATTTAAATGATGATTTTAACGGAGGGTAGCTAAAAGATGTTTTGACGGTTGACGGTCAAATTTTTTCGATTTTGACGGTTGACGGTCAAATGTTAGGTCCTTTAACGGCTGACGGTCAAATCTCATAGTGTGCTTATAATTTAATTGTTTAGTAGTTGTATATTAAAGTCCCAGACCTTACATGCATTCGATAAATGAAAATCTTTAGAAGCATGATAGGTTAAGGTTAACAAGGGCAAAAGAGATCAAACTGAAGTCATGGGGGGAGGGGGAGAGTAGGTTAAGTTAACAAGGGCAAAAGAGATCAAACTGAAGTATTGGGGGGGGGAGAGAATAGGTTAAGTAATCATTGGGACGTGTTTTACAGATTTCAGGCATCTCACGTAACAATTGGATTTGTATGAGCTTGAGACTTCCGTGTGTGATGGTTGCTTCTTGTTCACCATCATCAACTATTAGGCGGGAGGGTAGCTAAAACATACTTTGACGGTTGACGGTCAAATCTCATGATGTGCTCATAATTGAACTGTTTGTCAGTTGTAAGTTAAAGTCCCAGACCTTAAATATATTCTATAAAGTATAATTTTTAGACGCATGATACCTTAGAGGTCTAAATACATTTTAGTAAGATCCTCTATCATCACCAAGAGTCTTATCATCTTTCCAGGTCTTAATTCCGGCTCTTTAACGTGTTTATAAGAAATGCAACAATCCACAAACCACACTCCAATACGTGGCATGATTATGTTACCTTCCCAAATTCATTATTCAAAAAACCTCTCGATGCAAATTAGGTGTCACGAATCTCTAAGATTGTTAAATGATCTTCTTTGTTTCATAAAAAGTTTCCCCCTTTATTGATCCAAGTTGGGAATTCTTGAAAAAAATATATATACCTCCATCATTTTCTTGAAAATGTATGTGAGGGAAGGTGAGAATGATATTCAGTTTAAAACATGAGTACAAATTAAGGTTTTCCTTTTTACTGGCAATACTTCCCAACCTTTCATATCAAATTTATGAATGTGTCAGGGAAATTTTATTTTCATTCAGATCCGTTAATAACAGGGGGGAGGGGGAAAGACAAACACAAAATAAATAAATAATTAAAACAAAACATAAAAAGAAAGATTTTACAAGCGATTTGTGTAACCATGACGGCTCCTTGTTCTATTTACCAATCTCTTACATGATTCTTCTGTCGGCCCTTACTATTCAGCCAGATAAGTCAGACATGATACTTTTAAACAAGATTCAACCAGCATGGAAGTGTTTATTCATTTTTTCTACCCTCGTGATGGCTACTTTAATCTTTACCACGTGGAAATTCGACTCTGCTAAAACCCCAAACCAAGTGAAAGCGACGCAAGAATTATTTCTCTATCTTACTCAAACCGAAAGATGTCTTCGAAAGAATGTCACTTTAAATCTGGATTTAGGCAACCGTTCAAAATGTCGCTGTGACGTTGTTGTTTTAAGTTATAAAGCAGAGTGCCGAGAATATCGCCCAGCTCACTTCACCTACTTGTTTGACAACACAACCACGTGGGGATCCGGTCGTAACAGGCTTTTCTTCCACGCTTTAGAGAGAAACACCAATTACGTGTATTACATATTTCTTGACGATGACATCTCCTGAAATTCAACAAAAGAGCAACTCCAGCAATGAGACAACTCAGTCCAATCCAAGCTTTCCAAAACTGGCTTCTGGATTACGAGCCTGCAGTTGGTGTAATGGACTATTCGAACAATCCAGCGAAATCTTTAATCCAACTAAACTGGAAGATTTGCAATAAGAACCTTGTAAACCACACTTCGGTTACAAGTCCGATCATATATTTCGATCCTGTTATTAATGCCTTTCATGCAAAAGCGGTCGTCCACATATTTCCGCTGGATACACGATTTGAACAAGTTAGTTGGTGGTTCACAGATAAATATCTTTGTTCTGTCGTAGAGATAAAGTTTCGTGGGCAAGCGTTGTTGTTCTTTCCTGTAACAGTCTACAATCCTCTGCATCGCCCATACCCGAGGTCTCATACGGGAACAAACAAAGCCTGGAGAGAATTCATTAAAGATGTAAAAAGAGATGTCCCTGAGCGATTTGCAAATCACAGTTTACTTAGGGAATTTAAGAAGGATCCACGATTATACACGAGAAAATCACAAACTTACTGCATGAATGTAACCCGTCACGAGGAAATTGTGCCGTTTGCACACTTTGTAAGAGAGGAAGATAAAAGGACAACATTTAACATAGATTGACACGTTTCAAGCCTTGAATTAGTTACTCTCTGAGGACTCAGTGCGAGTCATTTTGTCATGAAATAGCTTGACGCTTGAACAGACGTTTTTAAACTCGTGAGTAGAGGAAAAAAATATTAACTATTCCTTTCCAAAATAGAAAAGCAACTCAAACTGTGAGAAAATGGCTCAATCAGTGAACCTTGTAGGAACTTTGCTGAGCCTAGTACGCTTGGCGTAAGGTACCAACAACCAGCGACAAAACTGTTCACACATTGGCCCTTTCAACCCCCTTTTACTTCAATTTGATCTCTTTTGCCCTTGTTAACTTAACCTATTCTCCCCCTCCCCCCCATTACTTCAGTTTAATCTCTTTACCCTTGTTCACTTAACCTATTCTTCCCCGCCCCCCATTACTTTAGTTTGATGCTAAAAGCCCAAACGAAGAAAAAGCGTCGTAAGAATTATTTGTGTAACTCACTCAATGGCAGCCAAACATTTGATTTAGATGATCTAAAGACAACAATTAAAATCGTGCCAAAATATTTCCACTTCTATTGTTGACATATTGTTGACCGTGGTGATGAGAGAGGATCTTACTACAATTTTGTTAGACCTCCAAGGCATCATGCGTCTGAAGATTTTCATTTCTCAAATAGATTTAAGGTCTGGGACTTTAACTTACAACTAATAAACAGTTCAATTATGAGCAAATCATGAGATTTGACTGTTAACTGTCCAAGGACCTAACACTTGATCGTCAGCCGTCTAAGGGCCTAAAATTTGACCGTCAACCGTCAAAGCATGTTTTAGCTACCCTCCGTTAAAATCATCATTTGAATTAACACCCGCTTGATAGTTCATGATGGTGAAAGCAGAAGCAACTATCACGCACGGAAATCTCAAGCTCATAAAAATCCAATTGTTACGTGAGATGCCTGAAATCTTTAAAAAATGGCCCAATGGTAGCCAAACAGATGCACAAAAATCAATCTGAAATCGCTTACACAGCGTGACAAGATAATTCCAAATCTATCATATATCATTTATCGTCGAGTTTCAGCTGAACTTTCATCCCACTACCGGCTGCCTGCCTTAGTACAGGTAGTAGTGGGATGAGATCTCAACTAAAATGCAACGAAATGGCCTGAAATCGCTACCAGAGAACAATAATAACCCAAACAACACTATCTGAAAGTTGGAGGTCTTGCGTAGCTTTCTCTTTGTTTGGGCTTTTAGCAAAGTCAAATTTCCACGTGGTAGAGATTAAAGTAGCCATCACAAGGATAGAAAAAAATGAATAAACACTTCCATACTGCTTGGATCTTGTTTAAAAAGTATCATGTCTGACTTATCTGGCCGAATAGTAAGTGCCGACAATGGAATCGTGCAGAAGATTGGTAAATGAAACATCGTGCCGTCATGGTTACACAAATCACTTGTGAAATCATTTTTTTTTTTTTGTTGTTTTATTTATCTATGTTTTTGTTTGTCTGCCCCTCTTTTATTTACGGATCTGAATTAAAAATGAAATTACACTGCCACATTCATAAATTTGACATGAAAGGATGAGAAGTACTGTCAGTAAAAAGGAAAACGTTAATTTGGACTTATGCTGAAAACTGAATTTCATTCTCACCTTCCTCACATACATTTCCAAGAAAATGATGGAGGTATATTCTTTTTTTTTTAAGAATTCCTAATTTAGATCAGAAAAAGGGGAAACTTTTTAAGAAACAAAAAAGATCATTTAACAACCTTAGAGATTCATGGCACCTAATTTGCGTCGAGAGGCATTTTGAATAATCAATTTGTGAAGGTAACATAATCATGCCACGTATTGGAGTGTGGTTTTAGATTGTTGCATTTCTTATAAACACGTTAAAGAGCCGGAATTAAGACCTGGAAAGATGATAAGAATCGTGGGGATGAGAGAGGATCTCACTACAATTATTTTAGACCTTCAAGGCATCATGCGTCTAAAGATGTTCGTTTATTGAATATATTTAAGGTCTGGGACTTTAACTTACAACTACGAAGTGATTAAATTATGAGCACATCGATATTATGAGATTTGACCGTCAACCGTCAAAATCGAAAAAAAATTGACTGTCCACTGTCAAAGCATCTTATAGCAATCCTCCGTCAGAATCATCATTTGAATTAACACCCACTTAATAGTTGATGATGGCAAAAGCACAAGCAAACTAACTATCACGCACGGAAATCTCAAGCTTATAAAAACCCAATTGTTACGTACGTGAGATGCCTTAAATCTGTAAAACATGACCAAATGGTAGCCAAATAGATGCACGAAAATAATCTAAAAACAAGAATTGAAAGCGCTTACGCTGCGTGACAAAATATTTCCACATGTATTGTTAACATTGTTGTCATCGTCGAGTTTCAGCTGAGCTCTCTCCTCACTGCTGCCTGCCTGTTTTAATACAGGTAGTAGTGGGATGAGATCTCAGCTAAAACGCAACGAAATGGCCTGAAATCGCTACCAGAGAAGCAAAATAACCCAAAAAACTCGATGTAGTCACTTGAGATGTAGATCGCGACGTTTCGACTGCTTACTGCTAGTCTTCATCAGGCGATGAGGTCGGCAGTTCACGTGTTACCATTTGTATCCCGGCGAGTAAGCGATTGGTGGAATTCGATCCCCATTGTTCCGGTGAGTTTTGGTTTTCCGAACTCTTTAACCTCTCTACGATATTATATTATGGTCGTAGCGAATACGTAGAACCCCGAAAGCTAAGACCTGAGACCCGAAAGCGAAGACCCGAAAATTAAACGAAGACTCGCAAATCAAACGAAGACTCCTTCGAGAAGCTTGCGTCACGCTTTATGGCTTCACGGAAAAAAGCCAGTTTTAAAAACGGTTGACAACCTCTCCGTTCGCAACGTGATCATTTATCAGTTGAACAAAAGCGAAATTGCCGATAATTACATCAAACGTTGAATCGGAGTTCGGTTTCTTTTCTTTTCCTATTTGTTGCTTTCTTAATTTATTTTCGAAAAACTAGTGCTCTTCCAAATTTCCCCAGTTGTCCTTGTGCTGAAAAAAACAGAGCTTGCTTCGGGTGTTCGATTTCGTGTCTAAGGTCTTCGGTCTCAGTTTCGGGGTTCTTGGATTGGGAATTATTTTAAGTTAAGTATAGGACATATATGTTGTGGGGATAATAATTCCCCATACATGACGGATTTACTCCAAAGCAGCTTTTTCCTTGCGCGTCTGCTCCTGGCCAGCGGATGGGTTTCGTTTCCAGTTTACGAGATGATGCACGGTCAAGATGGCGGTTGTTGTGGGCACTTGGCCATTTAGCTTAGAAGCGGTGAAATTGATCTCTAGAAAGCTACGAGAAGGGAACGGATGTATTGATGCACTGGAAAGTGGAATCAATTGTAATTTGGTTGCAAACTTTTTTGCAAGTTTTTTGTCATGCTGCAGAAAATATCAATTATTTTAACGTAGTAATCTAGTTGCGCTCACAAGGAATTTTTTTTTTCAGTGATTGAAGACGATCCTGACACAGGTCTCTATTTTGTTGGAAGAGGAGGATTACCTAACTCTAAGGGTATTTTGGAGTGTGATGCGGCAGTCATGGATGGAGAAACGTGTCGTTTTGGAGCAGTTGCTGCTTTGCAAGGGTATTAGCACTAGTTTTCCCCAGGATTGGGGAAGGGGGGGAGGGGTTATTGACATTTTCAGGCTTTGGAGAGTCAATTTTCTCATCCTTTTTCCCGCTTCTTATTCCCCATTGATAAGTACATGAAAGGTTTATAATTACCTCCGGGCAATCATTTACTCATTCACTCCCAAGACCTCATAAGTAATTCTCTTTGATGTCTGCCGTACAATTCTTGTGATGTTAGTTTGGAGAATTTGGCATTGGATATTACTTTACTTTCATCACTTTTCTACTTGTTATTGTATTGAGTGAGGTCAAATTCGTGTTGGTCCCTTTAAAGGGTTAAAGAATGATGATTGTTGGCAGGTGATATCAACTGATCGTAATCAGCAAAGCCATCTTTATTAAATGTTTTGTTTCCTGATGCCTTTCTTTTGTTAAACATTCTATCTGGAAATTTTTTCTCTTTTATTTCTATGCTTTTTTCAAAGAAAGTTGGTTGGTCAGGAAATGGAAAAGAAAACATTTTTGAGGACAGTTTAACTGACAATTAATCTCCACTTAACCTTTTGATTAATTTTCTTTAGAGTTGCAACTGCTTTCTCCGTTGCAAGATGTGTGATGGAAAAGTCACCTCATAGTATGCTTGTGGGAAGCGGTGCACAGGAGTTTGCTCAGAGTAATGGGTTCCCTGTGGAATCAAATTCAGCTTTACAGACACAGCAGTCAAGAGAAGCATTTCAGGTGTGCCAAACTTTTGAAATTTTCAACCCTTAAACCACAAAGACTGACCAGCATCTTTTTTCTCGTTACAATGTCATCCCTGAATCAAACTTTAAGGTCATGAGAACATAGGGATTGATCATCAATTAAAGAAGCTATTGATTGTTAAACAAATTCTCCTTGTCTGCAACTTAAGAAATGTAAAGAGAATAATGTGGGGAATATACATACTGATGTCAGGGTGTAAAGTGTTAAGGAAGGAGATTTTGTATTGCAGTAGACATTTCCCTAGTAACAGAAAAATATTTAATCCTTCAACTCCCAGAAGTGATGCATATAACCTCTATCTGACTGTATATACCTACAATATCAATACATAATCCAACCTACAGGTAATACTAATACCCATACTTGTAAGGTAGAGGTTTTTATCTTGGTTTAACTTGGTTTAACACCAAGTTCTTGTAAATGAATTGTGAAGAAATATATGTAACTTGAGGGGAGAATTCACATTCAGATCTTGGGAGTTAAAGGGTTAAACAGTTGATCTGTATTGTTTTTTCCTGCCCCTCAAGTGTTGATAAGTTATTACAAATAGATGTAGCTGGCTAAACCCTCCTGTATAATTTAGTAAATTGCAGTTTACAATCACAGGAGAGCTGGGTTAGGATTCTCAAATGATGATTTTGCCTTGAATCGCAGACTCTACAGTCAACTGTCACTCAGTAGAATGAGTAAGCTATGCTGACACAGGCAACTATGAATCCTGGTTTAGCTTTGTCACTCCCAAGATCTCATTAGTAATTCTCCTTACATTCTGCCATGTAATTCTTTGTTTGTTAGTAGGGAGAATTTGGTATTTTATTAACTTATATGATATAAACCCCTAATTGACAATTTCTTTGTTCTTATCACTTGCCTGTTTGATAGTGTATTGATATTGTAAGGAGAAATTCAGTCTTTATCATACATGGGAGTTACAGTGTGTTAAGCAGTTTTTCCTTAGTCATTCTAAGCCTTACCAATGTGCTGAAAATAATAATCCTTGAAAACTTATGATTTCCATCAACATTTGTCTATCCTTAGTAGAAATTTCTTGAGAAGTCAGGTGAAGAAGAAGGAGGCCATGATACCATTGGTAAGGAGTTGCAGCTTTTGATTAAGGTTTTGAGTAATTCTTCTTTTGATTAAATGGCACATTTTATTTCTTTTGTTGATTTGTTTAGGTTTTTCCCTGCCCCCTTTTTGTTAAATCTCACAGTGCTTGAATTCAGTTTTATTTCTAGACAACGTAGTATGCTTTAGTACCACTTTTTAGTGGTTTCTAGTCCTTGCTCCACTGGTTTTTCTCCACATTCTCTGGTTTCCCCCCCCTCCCCTCCCCTTTTTTTTTTACAAAACTGCAATCATGTAACACTCCAAATTACAGTTCACCCTTGTAACAGTGGACATAAAAAGTTGATTTTCATTCAGTGGCTGTGTCATTTTGTTTGTTTTTGTGAGGAAGATATTTGTTAGATCTGTAAGAAATTTGTGGAAACTTGAGCTATGTGCTGATCAATGCCTGTTAATAGCAATGTTTTTTTTCTTCGAAAGGCATTTTGGTTATGGACTCAAGGAGCCATCTTGTTGCAGGTAACTTTGTAACATGCAGTGAAATAGTAGAATGTGAATTATTTTAAAGTCAATATCAAACTTATTTGTACACTGTATTTTGGAAAAGTTGATTATGTAATTACTGGAAAAAGTTTTGCTGATCTGAAATACAGTTTTTAAGTGTTTATTATGATATTTTTAAAATGTTCAAGTGCATTTTATTTCCACAGGTGTTTCTTCAAGTGGAATTGCCTTCAAACACCCAGGCAGGGTTGGAGATTCACCTCTCCCAGGGTCAGGATTATATGCTGATAACGAGGTGAGTAAATTGTGAGCATTCTACAGTGAAACAAATTGTAGCAGTTAAAAAAAGTGGTAGCATGAAACTGGAATATGTTTTCAACTTGTTGTGCATGCTGGCTTCTTATATCTGAATATGCATATCTTCTGCTGGTTGAGATGAATATTCCAAAGTTTTCTTTTTCTATTTTTCAGATCGGAGCAGCAGCAGGTATGTTTTGAGATGGTCAGGACACACCTTTTGCTTGAAGGTGTTTCCAATCTGCCTATAAGTCCTGTAAAATTAAATGGAGCAGTATTGCTTCAAATGAAGTGAAGACGCAGATTAGAGACTTCTACATGTAACGGTCTTAATTTGATTTGCAGCTACTGGTGATGGCGACAAAATGATGAGATTCTGTCCTGCTTTTCATGTTGTTCAACTAATGAGGCAGGCAAGTAGATTTGTATTGTCCAATATAGAAATTGAAGTAAGTAGTAATCCAAAACCAATATGGCCTGGAACTGTTTTACTTGACAAAAAACATCCTGATTGGTTAGCTTGTTATCCACAACAGGGAGAGTTTTTAGTACTAAGGCTAGTGGCACTGTGCAAATCAACAATTACAACTTCAGAGCTCTATGGAATAAATAGAGACCCATGGCTATATAGTGAATTGTTATTTACAAATGCATCATTGGAATACTTGACCTTGGGACCTCTGGGTTGTGAGCCAGGTACTCCCAACTCTTAGCTGTGCTCAGATGCCTCTTCCAGTACACAAAGGGTGTGAATTGAACTATTCCTAAAAAAACCAGAATCTTGCCAATGTCAAATGCCCTCTACTAATTTTGTCACCACTCACAATGAGTCTTGAAATCTCCTGTTCATGACTGCAGTTAATTAATTTTAGCCTTAAAGTCTCATATCTTTTCAAAATTCTTTCATGAACTTTATCCAATTACGCACATCAACTTTGCATGATGAGGTTGATTCCCAATAGTGTCACCATTGAAAAAAGTAAAGAGCAGTCTGTGATCCAACACAATGAATGTGAATACAAGAAATCTAAGACTTGTAACTATAACTAGATTAATAACTTCACCTAATTAAGCATTCTTTTCATATCATAATAAATTTTACATTCTTTAACACTTAAACTCCCAGAGGTGATTAACATGTAACTTCTCTATATAATATCCATGCATTATCCAGCAAGCAGGTAACGAGAATACCTAACCTCATCAGTTAAAAGTTTTTATCTTGATCTACCACCAAATTCTTGGTACTAATTTACAAGGAAATGTGTGACAAATATAGGGAGGGTTAAGAATCAGATCTTGGGAGTTAAGGGAATAATCTTTCCCTTTCCCCAGCTAAGTGAATCACAATTAGCACTTTATTTCAACCAGGGCCATTCTCCACAAGAATCTTGTGAGTTAGTGATCAAAGAAGCCCAGCAAAAAGCAAGAACAGCTACTAAACCATTTGAAATGGCCTTGATTGCTATCAACAAAAAGGTAATGCAGTGAAAAGTTTTGTTACTGTTTGATTATTTGTAATTAACAATAAAACACAAAATCTGAGCTAAACCATACTTTAACCTCAAGGTCAACGTTTGGCAGGGAATGAGGTTTTCTAGCAGAAATGAACTGTTAGCTTGTGAGCAGACCCTCATTTTTAGTGCTTTGGCATAGGCATTTCTTCACCTGCAGAAAGATGTATGAGGCCTCGAGGAAGGCTTGTGGCCAACAGGTCTGCAAGGGGTCTAGCACTGATACTGAGTATTATTAGAGCCAGATCCCAGGCAAACTTCTGCGACTTGCCTCAAATCTTTCTGCATGCTCAAATTAAACACTACTCCTGCAGCACTTATGATTTTTGGGCACAATAAATCAAAGAGTACAAGGAATTTGTCTACCTGGATCCAGTTGTTCGAAGCCTCATCTAAGCACAAACCTAGGTTTAAATTTTAATCTAGGTTTCTTATTCCTTTGCTCCAAAGCCTTTTTCGGATAATTTTCTTTATTCTTTTCAGGGCATCCAATCATCAAATTGTATACATAAGTAGCACTACTGAATTTTCTTTTAAAGCTTTTAAATCTGAATTCAGATTCCACAGTAACCCCGGGTTATCTTAACCCAGCTTTGAAAAACCTGGCCGTGAATTATTCTTGGACGTGTACATTTCTTTTTTTTTTACTTTTTTTTTGTATCTCAAGGGTGATTTTGGAGCGGCTGGCACTGTGACATCATGTAAAGATGAAAGACATAATACCTTGTACACAGGGTTCCCATTTGTAGTATGGACTGAAGAAATGGGTGAACCTGAAATCAGAGTCCGACCTCCTCTTTGCTTCTAGTCAAGGTCCATATCACTAGTTGGAAACATAAGCATCCAGGGAGTGTGGCGATTTAAGAAATGCGACATATAATTGCGAATTTTGCTGTAAGCCTTTTCCCTGCTATAGCAGTGAACAGTCTTGAAAAACTCTCCCAGTGTCTTGACTCTACCAGAGCCTATTCATTTGCCAAGAGGAGAATATTCTTATCAATCTCCCCCAAGCGTTGCGGCTCTAAAAGAGCCTGGTCCCCGGTCAGGAGAAGAATAGTCTCGTCAGTCTCCCCCAAGTGTCGCAGCACTTGTATGAACATTTTAGGACAATTATCGGTAGGCATCATCAATTAAATAGAAACTTCACATGGCGACTTAGCCTTGTCACAAGAGTGACAAGGCTACGACGCATCCACTCAAGTATTTTCCAGCCAAAGAAGGAAAAGTGCTTCAAAGTACGTCGCCAATCGGAGAGGCAGTGTGATTTTTGGTAAAGGCGGTGTTCATCACCCGCCTGGCGTTAACGAATCTGCTCATCTCTGCATTTACAGGAACAGCATTTCTTCTTTTCTCTAACAACACGACCCTCCTCTGGAAAGCACGTTCGCCATAGTTCATATTCAAATAATACTCGAACCTCGAACTCCAAAGCAAATTTCACGAATGCGCGAAGGCACACTTGTAAAACCTGTTTGTAAAGCCGGTTGGTGCACGGGCTCGATGAAAAGTTAAAGCGCCCCCAGGGAAGAAGAAAACTGGGGCACATCGTAAAGCCTGTAGGTGCACGCGCTTTCTTGTAACTATTTACAGTCTCTTTTTTTCGCGACTTTTTTTACGGTCCCTTTTTTTCGCGACTGTTTTCACATTCCCTTTTTTTTCGTGACTGTTTTTACAATTTTTTTCCCGACTGTTTTAAGTCCCTTTTTTTTGCGACTGTTTTTGTCGCGACTTTTTTTCGGCGTGAATTGGCCCAGCCTTGCAGTGGAAACAACCGTGTTAAATAGCTTATGCACAAGATAAAAATCGAAGAAAAGATCGACCAAAACATTTCCTCTAAAAACTCAAGTGCTAATGTAAACGCGAGGTCGACGCTTAACTGCAGGTTTTATTAAATGGCCCACGAAAAAAATATATGGTTTGAAACGATAGGAAAATGTATTATTGTGAAATATAAGCTTAAACTTACTTTCATTTTCACAAACTGATTATTAAGCTATGAACGTTCAGCAGCTCGTTAAGAACGGTTCATCAGAAACAATTAACTTACTGACATTGTGACAAGATGATTGAGGTATAAATTTATCCGCTAACAAGCTGAAATAGGCAAACACACCAAAAAAGATTCTTACCAGAATAAGGTTCGCCGAGTCTTGTAGACAAGGCTACAGAAATAATTTTTCCCTTTGTTGTACGTCGAGTGGACGGCGCGGTGTACACCTCGTTCTTGCTAATTTCGCGCTAAATTCGATCTGAATGACGTAAGGCTTCAGACGTAAGACCCCACACGAACTGTTCCATTTCAATTATGGCGGTTACGACGATCAACCAATTACTGTAATACAAATTAAACCCTTTCGTTTTGTACTTAACCATTTGACGTCATGCTAAACCATACAGATGCGATACTTAACCATTCCAGTGCCATTTCGCATTACTCTGAACCGTTTGTGTCAAGTCATTGAACCAGAGTGAAGCTAGTTGGACCGTTTGGCATGACAATTCACCACAACGCGACGGCGTTCTCGACCCAGTTTCTTATCGATATTTTTGCTGCGCGCGCCGTTCTGAAATGACGTTCCCGTCCTCTTGCTAAACCGCTCTAATGAATGTCACAGCACGCTGCTCCATGGAAGACTTGACTGTCATTTTCGACACTGAACCATTTCAGTAAACATTTGGCCACTCGCGTTTTTATCGAATGGGCTCCTGGTTTAACAAGAGTGGCTAGACAGTTTCTGAATTGTATAAACCACTTTTAGTTTGAACATTTCATTTCCCCAAAGGCTACTTGTCCATTTGTATTATAAATAAATCTTTTAAAATAAGATAAATCGTTCTCCTAAAGACAATTAAACCACTTCTTAAACCACTTTTTTCGGACGTAAAAAGACGGAAACATATAAGTGTCCCAGTCATTAATTGTCCATTTGTATTTCAAATCTGTTGTAAATCTCTTAAAATAATATAAACCGTTCTCATTAAGACAATCAGACCACTTCTGTTTATTTCAAACAATTAATTTTAAGTTGTCAACTTAGTTGATAACACAAAATTACCCTTTAATCTCATTAGTTACGAACATAATAAAGACTGACCAATCTGTAATTTTTCAGTCCGTCTGCCGGACGTAAAAAGACAAGAACACTTGAGCGTCCTAACAGTCGTTAACTGTCCATTCGTATTTTTAATAAATTTCTTAAAATAAGATAAACCGATTCAAATCTGATTATGTTTTGTAGGGTAAGCATCTGTGTACTTTAGTCAGGAAAAATTATTAGCATTGCATGCCTCTGGATGTGACCTGTATCATCTGATAGATACTACCTTTTGACTAATAATTTTAACAGGCATTTCTTAACAACCTCTAAAACATACTGACAGTGAAAAGAACCTCAGACAGAGCCACCAAACTTTCGAAGAACTCTTAGAGAAGTCCTCTCTTACATCATGTAGAAAAGAGAAACCACTTCGAAAAACATTCGTAACGCCTAAGCCATGTAGCGTGTTTATTATTTTTTTTTTAACTGAATGGAAAGCTTTTTCTAAGTAGATCTACACGCTTCATGGCCATGAAAAATAAACTAAGTAGATAGGGATGATAAAGCCTGCATAACTAACAGTTTTGTGGCAGTTTTGGGTAACAGAACTGCGCGAATGAGCGGTGAAGTCACAAGGGGAACGTGAAAAAATAAATTACTGGTCGGCCGCATAAATCTTCTTTGACCGACTAAAACTTTCCAGTTACGCGAGCTATAGACTTGATTTTCAGAAGTCTTTGGATTTCAAGAAGTCATCATTTCAAATCTTGCTCTTTTCCAAACCAAACTCGGTGATGAATTGGGACAGTTCGCTTTCCAACCGACTTGCATCGTTCCTAAGGACAGAAAGCGAGCTCACTTAGAACTTCTGGTGCTGCACTCTCCCCATGCTTCTGTTTACAAACGATACTTAGGATGACGAGGTTGTCTGTGAAGGGGGGTAGAGGCTAATCCCCCAATCCCCACAATCCCCTTTCCCTTGATAAAAAAAATATTTCCTAAGATGAAATGGTGGTCTATGAAGGGGCAAGGGGTAATTCTCACTCCTTCCCTTCCCTTCCCTCCCAACCCCCTCCTTTCATTTTCACAACATCCTTTTTTGGGAGTACTAGTCTAAGAAATCGTGGATAATCCCTTATCCATGCCACCTTGTTCCCTTCAGCGAGAGAGAATGACAACCCAATGTGAAGACGGAGGGTAATGATACATTTGAGTTCAGAAGAAAAGAATTTTTCTCCACACCACCCCCATTTCACTATTATTTTTTTTTCTCCTTCCTTCCAGCTGTTGTCATTAATTAATTGCCGATATGTAACACAGAATTACCTTAATGCTATCGATTTCTTTTCGATTTTCTCAAGTTTTGTTATTTCTTGATCCAGTTCGACGATGTTTTTTCCCAAATTTTCCATTTTTCTCAGAACCGGAAACTCAAGCTTCGCGAAGGTTGACGTCAGTTCTCTGAAATAAAATTAAGTGAAATGTTTCTTTATCTGAAGTACACAATAACCAGTTTTCAAAATAATCGAGGATTTGACATTATGTATCTTACCGCTAAGCCGCATATCATGAACTAGAGGAATTAATATACAGTAATCCTCATAACAAGATCAAAATAGCAAACAAGTATTCAACTCGCGATGTTCAGTTAGACCAAAGACAATTGAGGTGTAAAAGTTTCTTTGCAGAATCAATCAGTTGTCAGGCTGCACAGAGCATTGAATTAACACTTTTAATATCAAATCGCATCGCTTTCTTGGCATAGAGATAATATTATGGCAGAGGTGAAGACACTTAAGTGCCGCTCTCGCTAAAAGTAGTCCTCTAGACTTTCCGTCAAAAACAAGTTTTCCTTTATTTTTTGCGCACGAAAAGGGTTTAGGACACATGTTTCAAAAATGGTTTAGTTGTTCTCCAATTCTCTTCTTTGGGGTCGCCAACAGCCAAAAACGATTTTTGGCCAGACCACCCGTGTGGACAGCGATCGAATTGGAGAACAACTTAACTATTTTTGAAATATCTGTCCTAAACCATTTTCATGGGCAAAAAAAATAAGAGAAAACTTTTTTCCGAAGTGAAGTTGAGAGGACCGCTCTTAGCGAGAGCGGTAATTAAGGCTTTGCATGCTTAGAATAGCGTACCGAATGGGTGTAAAATCAAACAGCCACAGACGATTCTAGAATTGTTAAGTTACCAACCTGGTTACATCCAATCAACACTTCTCGCCTTTCACCATATGGCACCGTTTCAACATTCATTTTTAAGGCAAGTGAAGTTACCCTCTGCTCTGAGCTAGAGAGCTTGAGTTTAAACATGTTCATGATAACATTTTGGCAAATACGACAGTTACTTGAGCAAAAAGGTATCAATGGGAGGAATAACTTCACTTTTGGCTTAAAATGGGGCTGTTACGCGGCAGAAATCAATTGAGGAGCAAATCAATGTTTGGCACCAAGCGTAAAGCGCGGGAAAATCCGCGTCAGTTTTAGTATTTGAAACGTGAGTGGTCAAAAGCACGACACCTGGTCTGATTGGCAAGATACCGAGTGTAAACCGTGAGAAAATTCGCGACTCCTGAACGATATGCGATATAATTGGTCAACAAAATGACACATTATCTGATTAGCCAGACCACGAGGCACAAATTGAAATAAAAACTAACCACACGGCTTTGTGGGTAAAAGAAAATCTGAGAAACAAACACATCATAGACGCTTCAAAAATCAAATGGCAGCCAAACTTACTGTCGCACTTGTCCACTACACTTGGCGCTCATGACGCTGACTTCTGACTGAAGCTTTCCCGAAGCGTAATCCGCAAACTGTCGTTTGAAAGATTCTTCTTCACCACCATAGGTCCAACGTACCCTCTCAAATACATACACTCCACCGTATAACCCACCACACAAAGCCGTGAACCGCCCCCCTACAGTCTTCCAAGTCTGCAATTGGAGAAACACGAATTAAAATTGACGCTTCGTATAGGCATACATACGTCTGTAATGTTACGTGGAAATTTAAATCACATTTTTGAGATGCGATTTGTCTGTACGGCGATCGTATAAGCATGTGCGAAAGTTGTAATGACTGAGTAAAGCGCTTTGAGGCTGTCAAATACAAGTTGTCTCACGAGTTACCAACAACCATACAAGACAATAAGTTATGGTGTTTCAAAAGCATTTTCTTTCGGTAAAGCTCAAAACGTTCGGTATATCAACACGATACCAGTACTTGAAAAAGCTTAGTGTAAGAAAAGTCCCTCACTTTCCTTTCCCCTGCTTTTGTTTCCTCTAGCAGATTCCTATAATCGTTTCGATTCTCTTTCGCTTGATTTGCAGGATAGCGGTTGTTTCTTATGTTTTAATTTGAAATTTTACGCGGGAAATTGAGGCACGACCGGCAAGAATCGATCCCCTTGCGCATGCCCAACGTTTGACCGCTATGTTTTATGGTTGAGGTTCTCTAAATCAATAAAATGTTTTAACCCTTACCAGTCCTCCAACTATGACTACTAGTGTAGCTGTGAGTGTCGTTGGTGAAGTTAGCGCTTGCAGCAGAGGGGCATTTTGTTGCGCATGTCCGGTAAATTTTAGTTTGATACGAGAAACCGCTGGTATGCGCCTGCGTCGGTTTCCCTTTCGAGAATCACGAAAGAAAAGAAGCAGTAAAATACGTCGGAAAAAACAATGGTTCGAGTATTTGAGACAACCTTTCTTCTCATTTTTTCTTCTGTAACGTAGATGGAAGCGGCAAATCCTTGAAATTATTGTGTGATGTGTGGAAGGAAGTTATTTTCAGAATGCAAAAGATTGTTCGAGTCTTGTCTCGTGATTGTCTGGGCGATCGATGAAGATGATGTTATTTTTGAAGGATGCAAGTGGCCTGTCGAAGAGTACAAAAGAATTGGATAGTATACTTTTATCGTGTCATTGCTATCTCAAGTTATAGGTGATCATTTGAAGTACTCGCCTTTCTGTAAGCGTTTTTTAGAGCTTCAACTATACTGCTAGTGCAGTGTACCTCTAATTTTGGCAAAAATGTAAAGTTTACAGAGGTTTATGTTTTGTTTCAAAAGTTTTTTTTGACATGAATCACAACCGGCAGGGCCGATTACCAAAATAAAAAAGGTCAATGTTGAGTAAAGAAAAGTAAGACAATGCTAATGCTAGAGATATGGTAGCTCCATCTGGTTAGAAATGGAGGAATAATTATGGATTTTATCAGAGTAAGATAAAGTCTTTTCAATCATTAGTCTCGGAAATATCATCAGATATGATCGATGATGTGGGGAAATTGTGAAAGAAAAGAAGTACTACTTTGGGCTTCCAGTTGTAAGATGAATAGTTAAATCAATTATTACCCAGTGAAAATCACTATCATTTATCATTTCAACTGCACAAAAAAAATCATATACACTCTTTGCAACCTTATTCTCCAACCTATTAAATTACAAGAGTTGTGTGACAATTTGATGGTCTGAAAAGACTCTTACACATGCTAAACAACAAAAAGAACCAGTAAGGCTGATATTTAACAGTGAGGGTAAAAAAAAAAAAGCCTTTTCTTTTCAGGAATAAGACTTAGTGAGGTCAGATTAAACTAATGTGAAGAGGTTTGTTGATCTCTTTATGAAAATTGATGCTCTACATCTATCAGATTTTAGAGGAATGAGACCTAAGTCAAAAGGGGACTTTGATATTGCATATTCTGCAGTAATGGGCATCAGCTTGGATGCCTATTTGCAGAAATTAATAGTTTTCAAGCCAGGGGTTTGGCTGTGCTAATTTTAAGGCAGAAAATCATAAATCAGTCGCTTAAGAAATTTTTAGCTCTGCCTGGAAGCTCAAACACAGTTAAGGAACAGGACAATATTTCACCTGATCACTCCTCATATTGTTTTCCCATGAAATTTGGACAAAACTTTCAAAAAACTTTATTGGTAATTTTATAGTTGCAAAAAGGTATAGACACAAGTTGCATATAGCATAAGCTAGTTGAGGCAAGTTGTGTGGAGAGAACAAAAGATTGATAATTTATACCAGTAGTAAGCTTCTGGTACTAATGACATTCTCTTGAATGCCAGCTTGCCACAGCAAATGTCACACCTATCCTTTCTGTCAATAGTACTGACCATATGTAGTGGGGTCACTTCACATCTCCCTAAACAGCAGAGAACACAATAGTTAATTCCAATCATCAGTCTCAATTAAGAAATAAAAATTGAAGGATCAAGACTTATCTGGCAAAGAGAAATACAAGTCAAACTGGTTTGAAGACATTTTAACCCGAAATTCGTTTTCAAATATGACAGAAATACTGTAGTTCACATTCTAAAGAAAGAGAGTTCCAGCCCCTTGAGTAATTATTCATTTATTGTATCGCTCACCTCATGTTTTAAGAACCAGAGAAAGTTAGATAATTTTAATCTGCGAGTTTTAGAGTACACTTCGACTCAAAATTCATTTCGTATGGCAGAAGTATTCTATTGAAATAAACAAGACAGAATGAAGCTGACGCCATCCGTTTCGAATAACACATGAACATGAAGAAAACGGCACCAGTTTAAACTCATGAGACAAAGCCCACGGATTTTTTGGAGGTAAATGAACTGGTTAGACCGAAGGCTAAATAAATAAACAATGAACTGACAGTGGTGAGAGATTTGGGGGCCATGTGATAAAACAAGTTCTACCGAAGTTTATCCTCTAGTTAGCCCTTCAAGCCCAAAAGGGCAATCAGAAAAATTCTCACCAAAACACAGCAAAAAAATTAGATAAAACCGCAGATGATCGAGGCAAGACTATAAACGTTGTTAAGACGCATGCCTACGTACCAAGTACAACAGACTTGGAGAGCAAAATGGCCAAAGACAGTTGTGAGCCATGACTTTGAAAATCCACCTCAACCTCCCAAAAAACGAATTCGCCGAAGGTTATAGAAAGAGCAACTCAATCCTGAAGCTGGAAGATTTTTTTTAAGCCTTGTGTCCAATGGGAAAACAAAGAGAAAGAAGATAAGATGTTATTTGAAGTGATTTGAAGCTTGGGGGCCACCTCGAACTTAACGTAATTTTATTTCAAAGTTGAAGTAAAATAAGATCCAATTGTAAACTACCTTCTATTATCGTAACGAATATCTCACGATCGCCTCCACACATCACTTCGTGATTTATAGAAGTAAGACATCAACATCTTAAGACTAACCTTCAAGGTTTGTAGTCTCATGTGCACATCTTGATCGTCAGCAAATCAAATCTCAAACTTCAAGTTTTCGACTTTTTTTCGCGTTTTGTTCGCACTTTGATCATTAAAATATCCTCATCCGAAGAGCCAGCAAACTCCACAAGTATCCAAAGAGTTAGAAATGGTAGTAAACTTGTCATACTCTTCCATCCCTCTCCAAAAAATATCACAGAAAGGTGTCGATCGCTCAGTTGAAAACCCGCAAAAGCGCGCTGAAAATATCAAAATGGCGCCGAACGCGCCGAACAAATTTTCTTGGCGCATGCGCAACAAAATGCCCCTCTGCTAGCGCTTGCACGACAGCTGGTGCGGTAGGTACCAAGCTCTGAATCTTAGACAAAATCGAAGTTGCCATGAGCCACTACAGTTCGAAAATAAATTATCGAGGGGCAACATCCATTCAACCACAAATATGGAAGGCTGGAGTGATGGAGCAGATGAGTTAATTCTGGATCAAAACAACAACTCAGAAATGGCTTTCAGCCATTTCCCTCGTTTGAAATAGAATTACATTTAACGCTTTCCTTTCGAAAGTTATTACAAAGATTTTAATACTCTTCATGAGCTCCTTCGACCTCAACTCTTCTATGACTAGGATAATTTTTTTTTATCGTTTTTTATTCTAGTACTAAAGAAGTGTTCTTACATTCGCTTCCAAAGCGATGGCTGGTCCAGGCCGCAATAATTTCCTCAAAATCGCTTGCAAGCTAAGAGAGAAGCGAAACTTGATATCTTCTTGAAAATCAGCGCACAGACGGCGCACATCCACTCCCAAGTTCGCGTGGAAATCAAGACTACAATAAATAAACAAGATAAAGAATTTAGTAACAAGAAAAACGGATATTTACTCGTTTCCCCTCTTGGGTGTCTGCTTCCTGGTTTCCTCGAGCCAATAGTTTTGATGTCTTACTATACCGAGTCATTAGATCTTAACCCTTGATCAGCATCTAATTTCTCCTTGCAATATCACCCCAGACTCACACATCCAGGTTACGAGAATGAAGGAGATGAACGCCAACTAATGAAGCTCATGATTGTTTAACAAACTCTCTTTGTCAACACATTAGGAAATGTGTGGAGAACAGTATCGAGAATATGCATACTAATGTAAGAGTTGAACCCTCTAACCCCTAAGAGTGATTAACAACTATTTTCTCCTGTCAGTATCACCCCTAAAACAAACATTGAGGTTATGAGAATAAAGGAAATGATCACCAACTAAAGAAGCTCTTGATTGTTAAACAAATTCTCCTTGTCAGCAGCATAGGATATGTATAGAGAACAGTATGGAGAAAATGAATACTGATGTTAGGGTGTAAAGGGTTAATGGGTTAGAGAACACAATACTCACGCTGGAGTGCTGGGCTCAAGAGATACCCCTAGTGTTTCAGGAGGAAGAAGACTACGAAAGCGGTCTAGGAAAAAAGAAAATATGGCCATTAGTTATCATTTGGGGGGAGGGGGAGGGGGTGGGGGTTGGAGGATGTTAGTCGTGTTACTGGTGTTTCAGGCAGAAGACTACGATGGTGATCTGGAAGAAAAGAAAAATATATTTATAACTACTTAAAGGACCGGTCACTAGTTTTCATCTGAGGGGGAGTGGGTGGGGGTCGAAAGATGTCGGTCTTGTCACGATAAAATATACTAGATCCCCTCATAAGGCCCTATAATAGTCTTATGATTCTCCCCCCTTCCCCCCCCCCTCGTTGGTAGGAAATTGGTGTTGACAGTCAATTCGCAGGATGGGGGTGGGGTGGGGTGGGGAGAGGAAGAAAGGCTCGTAGGCTTTTGAAAAAACTGTTTCCCCTCGAATGGCACTTCTGATTGGTGCGGCGTGATGACATTGACAGGTTTGACAAGTAGCTATCAAAATCCTTGTGCAAAACAATGCGAGTGTGACTTATGATCAGAAAGATCACAGTGGCGGAAGGCGTGGAAGGTTTTAGTTAGACCAGTTCTGTAACCTGATGCGAGGTGTTTTTAAAGGTACTTCTCCAGATAATTCCGGCAATTCACTATATACTCATTCAAGAATTTTTTGGCTTACGTACACGTGCAGAATCACACATCATTCATGCTACATAGAGTAGTTCCTGAACACTGACCTGCAATGTCTTTTTGTGCCTTAAGAATCACTTCAGTTTGAACATTTAAACAAGCCGTCATATTCCAACCCAAGCCCCTCGCGAGGTGATCACACAGCTCCTATTGACATAATGAGTGATAAAGTGTTTAATTTCAGATTATTCTTCCACTGCAGCTGTTGGTCGGCAGTGAAACTGTCTACACATGGAATTTTCACCTTTTTGTATGTCCTAAGGAATGCAGGATGAGGATGGAATGGATGATTGAACTCATTCACCAGCAAGCCCACTCGACCAATCTCTTCTGTCATAGCCTCAGTCACCTAAAGAAAGGAAAACATTTTGTTGAGTAAGCAACATCAGACTTTCTCACTGGCCGAAGGGAACAAATCTTCTGATGTATTGCCGAAAAAATTTGTCCCATGTAAAAGCTGGACAAAATCGACCGAATAAACAAAACCGTAATAAACGTGTCGATCGTTTGTCGTAAAAGTTAGGACCAGCGCGTTATTGAACCGAAATCAGTAACTAGAAGGGCACAAATTGCCTTTTGATGCAATACTCAAGGATTCTAAAATTTTAAAACAACTTAGAATAAGTCCTGGAAATTGGAGGTGGAATCCTTTGGCAACTATGCTGGCCGGTCTTGTGAACAGATCAGGCGCTGACGGAATCTGAAGGCTTTGAAATTTGACAAAATTTGTCCTTTGATTTTTTCGGGACAATTCTAGTTTTGTGCGCTTGTGCGGAAAGGCCCAAAGAGTAAAAAATGGATACAAACACGGGATCGGGAAAATATGAAGAACTGCTGTCAGGGTGGGGGACGGGTAGCATGGGATAGACTGACTTCCCATTTCAGGGGGCAGTAGCAATACTCTACGTGTAGAAATTGCAAAAAGCTCTGACAGTTTAGTTCTTTAAGATTGTGTTCTGATTTGTGTTCATCCTTACTACTTTATCATACTTATTACAAATTAGGTGCATGTCTGTGTGTACCCAGGCACTACAGTAGTAAAATTAGGGCAAACTCTTGATAAGATTTTACCACTCACTTCAAAGTAAATTTGATTTACATCAAAGGCACCTGACAAGCATCTAAGAAGCATGTCAAAAAAAGTCATCCATTTGATTACATACTTCTTAATCTATTCTGGACCCTTACATTGAGAAAAACTTGAAATTACTGAGATTCAAGACTGAATAAATCATAAGTTTTGAACTTATGCCCCCCTAAAGAGTATGAGAGTAATTATTTTATTACCTGACCCTCAACTTTAGAAGTGATCTCCTTGATCAGGCATTTTATCTCACGTGTACTGATTTCAAGCTGTTCCTTCACAAACTTCAGTCTATTCTCTTGCTCTTTCTTGGCTTTCTCCTGTGTGGATCTGAGCAAAATAGACCATATGAACTCAGCAAAACCGACAATTAAGTAAAATCACCTTCATAAAGCAAAATGAAAAAAATTATCTGTCTCTTTCTCACCTTTGCTGAGAGGTAGAACCCACTCTTTGTTCCATAAGAATCTTTAATTTCTTTGCAATTTTCAATCCACTCACTGCATGAGATTCAAACTTGGTTTTTATGGCTGACTTAGAAATACACTCCTATAAAATCAAGCATGTAAAATTTCCTTTGCAAAGTCAGAATAATTAATTGACACAAACTCTAAACAAGCAAATGTGTTTAACTTTAAATGGAAAAAGTACATGTGCAAATACATCATGACTCTGTGGTAGCAATCTTTGATTAGTTCTTACCAATGATCTAACACACAACAGACCCAGGGATTTCAGTAACCTTTTCCATGGGCAGCTGCCAATGGTGTTTAAGGTGGCAGGGTCAGAAGGCCCCTCTACATGCTAAATAGATGGCAGTAAAAGGTCTAACAGGTGGTAAATTACTTGTAACTAGCTTTAATGTGTGAAGCTACCATTAGCAATTTTGTACTCCTTCAATAACAATGCCATTAAATTCCACTTTGCAATCATCAAAATATTTCTGCCACCTTTTGGTTTGTAAGTGATCTGCTAACAGACAACAGGCTATCTGAAAACTATGCTGGATTGTAAGCCAGAGCAGTTGCTAAAATACCTCCAGTTTGTGTTCGAAGTTCTCAAACTCCAACTGCCGAGCAAAAAATCCTTCATCATGAATGGCACCACCTGAAAAACAACCTGGTAATGCAATGCTAGTTACTTGATTTAATATAAAAATCTTACTTGTTAACAATTCATGCTGTTTCAAGAGAATGCACATTTTGATCAGCCACAAACCTCCTTGAGGCATTCCTTGGTGTTTCTGCATTCTGGTCATTAAGGTCTAGGTAAAACAGAAACATGAAAAGAAAGTGGGGTTCAAATAAATAGATCAATTAAGAGGTGTGTCCTGTTTTATATTTCTCTTTGCATAGCAGTAACAAAAATTTGAAGACTTTTTCAAAGTTATTTGCAATTGGTCCTTGTAAACTGCGACATAAAATAACCAGCAGCTTACCTCTTTAGCCGAGACAAAAAACACTCTGTCTTCTGCCTTTCCTTTGTCTACACACTTGAGTTCATCAACAAGAAAACTGATGCTTCTACTGAGATGCTGATTTTTCACCTAAAGGAAACAGGAAAAAAAAAATTAAAAAAATAACACTTTACCACCATCATCTGATAGTTAGGGGGGAGGGGGGAGGGGGGAGACAGGTTGTTTTCCAGGGGAGGTGGGGGAGGTGGGGAGGTGGGGAGGTGGGATAAATGGCTTGTTATCCCACCCATGATCATACCTTAATCCTTCCCCTCTAACTAAGCCCCCCCTCCTTCCTCTCTCCCCCCCCCCCCACTATGAATCATCAGCAATTTTTTTCCAGCAACAATTTCCTTTGAAGAGAGCATCTAAAATGAAAGGCAACTCCATGTTGTGTTTTGATTCAGTTTTTGACATCTTTTGATTTCAAATTTGATTGGGTATCATGGACAAATAGGTGCTTACTAACCAGCTCCATCTTGTCTGGTTCTGATGCAGATGCGTCCCATCTGTTATGTACAATGAAGATGTTTGGTTTTGAAAGATGCTGATTCACTTTGTGAAAAAATTTTTTCTCCTGCAAATGACAAGGGTACCAATAGAGAAACTGTCCCACAAGCATAGGAAGGTTAAATCTATGAATGCTACCACAATGGACCTGTAACAAGTCACATTTTAAAGCAACTGAAATTTTGAAAAAAGTTCCATCAAATTTAAATTCTGTATGTGTTGTATCTTAAATTTACACATAGCACATGAATGGTCATGAACATACCGTAACGGTGAGTGCCGATTCAGCGTTAGCAACCAGGACAAACACATCAGCATCCAAACAGTGCTTATCAATCCAACCATCATAATCAGGGCTTACATCTGTACCAGGACTAAAATAACAATTTTCTGTGACTAATTACATGGCATTTTAAGGCTTCTTCTAGGTGTAGAAGACACAAGATATATCACAATAGAGCAATGCCTCATTAACCTGTTGTTTTAATTGGTTTCTTGTTTTTTTGTCTCTTTGTTTTTCTTAAACCTTCACACCCTAACATTAGTATGCACATTCTCTATACTGTCCTCTTTACATTCCCTTAGATGCAGACAAAGACAATTTGCCTGACAGTCAAGAGCTTCTATAACTGATGACAATTTCTTTTATTCTTGGGATCTAAATGCGTAATTGAGGGGTGAAAAGGTTAATTATACAGTACATTTTATCAATTTTAATTTGCTTACCTATCCACCAAAACAACATCCCCTGACAAGATTTTAAATCTGAGGTTAAAAAAAAAAATACAGTTTTAACAAAAATGAAACCATCACAAGTGATAACAATGTACAGGTAAAACTTTATTTATACAAACCCTCTGATCTAATGTGAAATGCATTATCTAGAACATGTGAACTGTGTTTAAGAAGTTTTTTATATCTTTTTAAGAAACAAGAGGCAGCCTATCCAAGAGCTTTTCAACACTACAAGTACATTTCCTTTGTTTATAAGACACTCATTGAAAAATCAATGACACAGCTTTATACTTTACTTTATATGTTTATTAAACAATTACTGAAGGAAGTTGAGCACGATAACTTGAATTATCAAAACCGAGGTCTGAGTCATCTACCAAAACTGAAGGCTGAGGCAGATTACAAAGACATGATGCTTAATAATTTATGATATCAAATGAATTAATTCAGTAATTGTTTCATTACAAATTTTAAAAAAAAATCTGGAAAAGAAGACACATATCTCTAGGTCTGTAAAAGTTTGAGAACACTTCATGGAGTAAGGGCTTAGACACTAGGCAGACTTTTAACTCCAAATAATAGATGCAATGTCTGCTGCAGATACTGGGTTATTATGTCAACTTCCTCTGCTTTTGTATAGTGATAGAATGTTCTTGACCAATCAGATCTCTCATAAGTCTAATGCATGATAACAGAATTAATTTGCACAACATTCTACCTTTAAAACCAATGAAAAAAGTTTGCAAGGTTGAATGGTAAATGCACTTTGATTGACAGGACAACAGTTACCTGTGAGTACATGTGAATGATACAATAGTTACAAAACAAAATCAAACCTGGACTTTGGCCAAACCACTTGAACAAGACTGCTAGGATCAAGCTTTTCTTTGGACAAGGCATCAGCAAGTTCATCTAATGACTGTTTTGATAACAAAAAGAAAAATATGTAATTATCATAGTTACTAACTATTCATTAACTAAGACAGTGCATATGTCAATTGGAGTACTATTTAATCTATTCATGAATATTTTTCTGCTTTTAGATAATTTAAGTACCAGTGATATTTTCTGAATGAAATGTAAAACCGAAATTAATTGTTAAAATCATGTAAACACCAGAGAAATACTGCTAGTTTAGAATTAAACAGAAGGGGTAATTGATTGAGGTTAAGGCCTTTATCTGCTGTTAGGCTATAAAAATTAAAAACAATTTATTAACTGTAAATCATATTTTAAACATAAAATGTTTGTAAGAAAAATATATATCCTTGTTAAGACTAGGTGACAGTTTGACAGAGAAAAATCATGTTTTCTCACTGACTACCCATCAGTCTTAAAATATGGATATTAAGAAAAGTTGATATACCAATCCCAGACTAATACCCTGTCCTGATACTTATAAACACCAGGTTTACCAGGCCAAGTTTGAAATAAATGAACCGGTTGCTCAATCAAGAAAATGTGGTACATATAATTATTAGGAGAGAGAATTGCAACAATTTTCAATTGAGAAAATGTGGTACTTGTAATTATAACAAAGGAGAAACTTACAATACTTTTTAGAAGGACATACCTTCACATTCCTCTTGTCATCACTCCCTGGAACCAAGATATATGGATCTGGTAAATCTGAACCATGTACACTGAGAAAACAATTTGTAGTATGGCCCAACCCTGTTGGTAAGATCTTATCTTGAAGCATGGCATTTATTGTAGTGCTCTTTCCATTGCTGGTTCTTCCAAAGAAGGCCATCTTTATCTGGTCCCTTGATAGCACCTCTGAGATGCGCGAAACCTGAGCCAGATAGCCTGACACCTGTATAAGAGAAATGCAGTAATCAGTTCTGACTTAATAAGAATTACTACATCAAGAAATTGACCGTGATAGTGCAGGGTAGCTTTGCAGTAATAGCAAAATAAATTGAAAAAAAAAGCATTAAAAAACAACGCCGACATCATGGAGCTTGAACGCGACATACAATCTTACCTTGCTTGAGAATTTCTTGATGTCTCGTTCATTTTCATCAGCTTTTCTGAACTCGGCTAAGAATTTTTCACAGTCTTCAAGATACTTCTTAAGGTCTCTGAATTTAGCGTTAACCTTCTCCTTCGCTTCTACGAAACTGTGCAGAAGATGCTCTTTGTCCACTCCGTCATCTTGTAAAGGCTCAGTTCGTTTGGACTGAGACGATAAATTGCTCATGTTCACCAGGAGATGTATGTTGCTGACTGCCTTGAACACGACAACCTAGTTTTACGGAGTTCAATGATATAACACATCTTCCTCCAGAAGTTCAGTGGGTAAATTGGAATAACTTAAGCTGAGCGTCCATGCCCTACTCCTACAAAAATCCTCCGAGCGTTCCTGGATGTGGAGACTGGTGACAGGGGTCGACCGCCATCATTTTTTCGTCCCTAATTTCGTCCTTTTTTAAACTTAATAGCAACATTTTTCAACGAGTTACTTTCTTTGACTTGTTACACCTTTCTTGTGTATTGTCGGAATGTTTGAAAATGGCGACCAACAGAAGGCGAGGATGTATTTCTGTTAAGAAATGAAGTTCTATGTGAAGATCTATGACCAGGTGCTACAGCACGCCACATTGAGCTTCATATCTGCTTCTCTTTGGCAGCTTCCACAACTTGAAAGTGAAAACAACACTGGGAGAGTAAATGGCTTACAGTGGCCATGACACAGACACAGAGAGAATAAAAGCGAAAAGTTCCAGTATAACCGTGTGACGACATCCTGTCCTCAAACCCAAACTAAGTCACAAAAACCATTTTGCATGTTTAAGACTTGCTTCAAAGGGCTATTCCGCTCCAAAATGAGCCTCTACCCAAACAGCATGTCAACTCTTCATCCAATTCGACTGTCTATACACAGTGCAGGTATACTCGTAACGATCATTCTCGTGCGTAGCATTGCAGTTGTGTCTTCCTTTGTAA
Source organism: Pocillopora meandrina (assembly GCA_942486045.1). Classification (NCBI taxonomy): domain Eukaryota; kingdom Metazoa; phylum Cnidaria; class Anthozoa; order Scleractinia; family Pocilloporidae; genus Pocillopora; species Pocillopora meandrina. The sequence goes on from CALNXJ010000047.1 coordinate 506,901, forward strand.
TTATGCCCTCACATCTAATAACCAATAGAATGCGGTTTTACTTCTTCCAATCAAAGTGCGTTGTGAACGTGTCTTCTGCGTGTCACTTCCCAACTAGGGGAGGGATGCAATGCAAAATTGTGAAACGATCGTTAAGTTTTCCGCGCTCGAAGTTTGAGAATTTCATGGGCTATTCTTGTTTCATGGGCTATCCTTGATGCCTTTTGGGACACATCGGATTGGTGAAAGATTAATATTCTTGTTGCGTTTTTAAGCGCGAAGTATTAGTGAAATTTTCTTCGTTGGAAAGCTTACGAAGACGAGAATTTGACATTGCCTCGTAGCTCCCCTTATTGGTTTGGAGTGCGCTGGTTATCGAAGTTGTGCTTTTTTGTCGGAATTAGTAAAGTAAGGTAAGGTTTCGGTTGCATTTTATGCTAGTATTTTGTTACATTTAAATATTACAACCATTCTTCAAAGATCGCGTTCAAGTTTTGGGCTAAATACTGTAGATTTCATGTGACTGCATGATGAAGCGTGCGAGTAACTACTAACCTGGATTCATTGAATCCTTCAATATCGAGGGCTGAATTAAACTATGGATAAAACTAAACCACAGCATACCTATGCTAAACCCTCGGCCTATTTGTATGAATATTACTATTTTTTCTGGTGTTCACCCAATAGATTCAATCCACTCACAGACAAAGATGGCACCTGTGTATTTTACCATTACTCCTTGGCTAAGCCACTTGTAGAAAGCAATTTCTCACAAAAAAACAACATTATGTATGCAAGGTTTAAATTTTTCAGACCTTTACTGCTTGTTTTTATCAGTGGTTCCAGTATTTTCTTGCACAAAGAGTTCTGGTTGAATGTATCAGTTGCCATGTTTTTTGGTATGGTGGTTTACAGTAATTGTTGTATGAAGTAACCTTTCGCCAATATTAATTTTGTCAACTTGTCACTGACAAAGAGCTAGTTCATGATTAGACATTGATCGTTTCATTGATTGCCATGCTCTACATTTATCATTGAAGTACTAATTAACTCCTCTGCCATCAGTGGTTGCATTAAAGATACTGTGTTAGAAATCACAGCACTGTACCCCAAAATCTAATGTCGTCCTTAGCACAATTTCATTTTTTGAGCAAGGCAAAGGTAAAAATCAAACAAGACCACACAGACATCATCACAGAGACAACATTGCTATGTATAATGTTTATATAGTTAGTTACGTAAAAGGTACTCTATTCATTAATTCAGTGTCAATATTCTCCCTGGTAGCAGCTATAATATTTAGCCAACTTGGGATATAGTGGCCTAAAATGGACCCTTTTGGACATCTGAACTTTTAAATTTCCAGGGGAAGGTTCTCCAGACTTTGCCATCCAAGTGGGAATAAATGGCTGCCACACTTTCATTTTGGTCCCTCCCAGCTTCTCAAATGTTGTCCCTCCTTTCCACAATCTTACCAAAGCTCCCATGTGTGTAGTAATAAAAACAGCAAAGTGAAGTGTGCTATCTCAACAAGAGGTGATAATCATGCACACTCTTAAGTGAGTCATTCTAGCAGATGTTTGGTGAGGTATTGTATTCTGTGCTCAAAATCTAGTTCACGTAGACCTGGGAAAAAAGAATGGGGTGTAGCAGTCATTCATGTTGGTTAATTGCTCCAAGCCCTAATTCGATACCACTGTTCATTTGGCTATCTTTCTTGCCAATACTGTTTTGTTATTTGGGTTTTCTTGAAGACACTTCCCATTGAGAAAAAGCATTATATGTGTTTACAAATTAGGAGCAAAGAAAAGTGAAAAAAATAGTAGAGTAACAGGGTGGTATCAAAGACAGTGGTACAATTTTTTTTGCAGGGGGGTGGTTTTTTATTTTTGAATCAAAGTTTTAGCCTAAGTATGTCTTAGTTTCTACACTTGTTGTTTAGTCTTGTGATTTCTTGCTTTAAGAAGTGAGGTAAAATTGTTTGAATTTGTTTTTTCATTACAGCCACTTGAGTCTGTAAATGGAAAGAAAACACTGAAAAATGATAGTAAGGAATACATTGCTTGCACTATAAAGTATTGAAAGTAATTTGCAACTCTCCATATTTGTTATTTGTAATTGACATGCTTTGCACAGGTGGTGTGGGGTTAGTGGAGAAGTTAACTGTATTTCAAAAATTAAATCACTTTAAATTGCAGTGAAAGCTACATGTATTACTTTTATAGTTATAAAAGTATCAAAGGTAACTTCTCTGAGAACCTTCCCCAGTGTCTGTGATATAGAAGAGTCCACTAAATATAGGTTCATTTATTAGGAAATGTGGGAAGAATAGTATGCAACTGATAATACAAGTAAGTACTGGAAAAGAATATTTATTCCTTGCTAGTAATCTCAGAACAGCTGTGTGGAGCTGGAAATTAACAGTGCTGGAATACAACAGTAAATCCTGCTGAGAAACTGAGAACAGCTGTGTGGGGCTGGAAATTAACAGTGCTGGAATATGACAGTTAACTCCTGCTGAGAAACTGAGAACAGCTGAGAGGGGCTGGAAAATAACGGTGCTGGAATACAACAGTTATCCACTACTGAAATTCAGAAACAGGAAACTTTTAAATACTTTTGTGCAACAATATACTGAGCATGCAGTAATATCTTCCATTGCCTCAATTCCAGTTACTTGTAGAAAGGTCATCTCTGAACCATTAAAAAGGATCTGTTTTACCAGTTATGAAAGGAAAAAAATCTTAATCCTTTAACCCCTAAGAGTGACCAGCTTCTAATTTCTTCTCACAGTATCACCCCTGAATCAAACATTGAGTTCATGAGAATAAAGGAAATGACCCACAACTTATAAAGCTCTTGATTTTTATAAAAAATTCTCTTTGTCAGGGCTTCAGGAAATGTATAAAGAACAGTATGGAGAATATGCATACTGATGTTAGGGTGTAAAGGGTTAATCAATAAATGTATGTTAAAAGTAGCAATCCTATATAACCATTACTTATTCACAAATGTACTATATTTTATTTAGCAGATTGTAGCTTCAATGGATGCCAGAAATATTTTATGAAAATCTGGCAGATACAGTTTTGTATTGTACTCCAGGATATACATCTTTCTCAAAAGATGGTGTTTCTTCAGAGAAGAATGAAAACTTAAATGCATTCTTTAATCAGTATAAAAGACGATTTTTTGAATGACGTAGCCAGAAAAGACCCGTCTACACACAAAAACTTGACCAAGAAGGTAAAATTGTCCGTGACAAAAATGGCATCCTTGTTGTTTTGCTCAACAGTTATGTTCAAGGAGAGCCTAAGACTACAAAGCAACTTCTCTACAGAGAGGCTATAGATGGTGTATTAAGCAGTTTACACTACATTAAAGGTGTCCTTGGAGAGGATACTTGCCTTCTTGGAGGGGTGAATGCCTTGAGTAGGCTATTCAATCAAAAATATGTATTTAAGGGTATTGTCAACCTTATTAGAGCCTTCTTGGCTTTATGTTCAACATGTCAGATGAACAACCCCTTGCCAACGCGAGTGCTTCCCCCTCCTTTCCCCATTGGATCTTTTGGCCCCCATTCTCATTTATATTTTTATTCCAGTTCGGTGTCACAAGTGTAGAGGGCTTGGCCATGTACATGCCGAATGCCCGACGAGACGCGGCCTGGTTGTGCCCCACCAAGAAAAGCAAGCGGCAGATCAAGCAAAAGAAGTGATAGATTTAGATTTCACTAATAAGTTTAGTGAGTTATCTTACATTGCCAAGAGGTTTATTTTATACTTTAACATTAATAATCAATTAAATAAAAACGTACAAGTGATTTATCAGTATTATAAATTAAATGTATATTGTTTTTTTTTTTGTTTTTTTTTTGTTTTTTTTGTTTTTTTTTTTTTTTATTTTTTACACGTGAGCTTAATGATCTTGTTTAGGACAGCCATATTAGTATGTCAATGTGATCGGAAGACATTAAATATTTGGAAGAGAAACTTTGATTGGCCACTGTATCACATTACGTCAGAGGACATATCTGCAATGAGAGGACATAAGTGCAACGGTACACTCGTGTTCCTGCCTGGTAGTTAGTGACACGCCGTTCACCAAAACCACCTATGTCGAGAGGGACTGAGATTGAATGGTGGACACTTCATGACATGTTACACTAACCGAAAATTAGGAAGCTACGAAAACAGCATGTAAACTCTTCATCCAACTAGACCCTGTGAGCAGGGTAACTGGGATACCTGGATGGTACTGGATCCTTGAAATCAAGTGTAGTGATACTACGGGTGTAGGACTAGTATACTGAAATAGTGAGCTCAAGTCTGGCCAGGGGCATACACCTATTTCAAAACATAAGCATGCTATGCTTGCAAGAATTATTTTTTGTAGGGTGGGTGGATTACTTGAAACGTTGTAAGTGGTCTACATTCTTACAAAAGAAGAGAAGAATATTAACGCGGAAAAGAACGAAAACGTCGAATTACCTCATACGCAGGTATTTTTTGGTAGATTATGTGTGTTGTGCAGATAAATGTAACCAAAAATAAACTGTATTGGTGCCACGGATACCTGTTAGTGCAAAATGCAGACTGCAGACCGGATACAAAATATAGACTGCAGTGTGCAGAGTGGGTACAAAATGCAGACTAAGAATCTGAAGAGTTTTTACGTCTGGTATATAATAACATGTCATCTTACAGCTTACCGGGCGTCACGCAATCGCTTTTCCGCGATCAGCCTTCACGATTATTTGTACTATTGTGGAATATTCCTAGCCCATATCTTAATGAAAATCGATCGTAATATAATTTCAAGCCTTCAATATAGTCTTCTTACTTTGCGCGCGAGTTGGCTGGTGTGATGTCTCTATAGATTTTACCAACGCAATAAAAGTAGGTGACGTGACTCAGTGATGGTAAAGCAAGCTTAAAACGGCAGAAATCGCCAGAAACTACAACGGATACACAGGGAATGAGTAAGTTTTATTGATTTTACGAGAAAAATGTTCATATTTCGAAATATTTATTGTTGTAAATCGACCATATTTCGTTCCCTATACTACTCCTCAGAACGTGTTAAAATTTTCAACGGTTCCTCTCGTAACTTAACACCGAGTCACACAACGCGTGACGCGTTCATGAATCAATCGTTAGCTTTTTCACGAGACGTGAGCTTGGGCCGCCTGTGACAAGACAACTGCTTAAACAATACTTAACATTATAACATTGTACACAAAAAACACAGGATTTTGGATCATGTATTTATTAGAAAAGAATATCCATACAACTACAATGAAAACAAACATAAGATTCACCTTTCTGATCGTGAAATTAATATCATTCGCACTGTTATCGTAGCTACGTTCCCTGGCATCAAGTGAATTCAACATAGCGTCTTTCTTCACAAGCAGTTTGCATCCATTGGAGCTTTGTTCTTCAGTCTCACGGTAGTAGTGTTGTTCAATAGATTGCATAGAGTATATGCAGTTTGGTTTCAAATTTCATATTTTGCTTTTTTACAACAAGTGTACGTTTTTCAACTAAGACATTGGCACACCTTATGGTGTATTATACTATATTATAGTATTTTATCCATGTCCGAATTGTAAATAATTTATAAATAGCCTGTAATCCTAGTCCCTTCGAAACAAATGTAGTTTTATTTCTTGTATCATGTAGGCACACTGTAATTCATAGTTTTTATGCCATCGTGTGTATTTTAATAAACCATTATTATATTTTACTTGGCATACAAGGCATACAAGGCATTCAAGGCTTTCATGGCTTTCAAGCGTTCGCGACTCAATCCGTTCCAAAATTACCGCTCCATAACATCTTTTAGTGTGGATTGGCCGCGAATAATACGACTTGTGCATTTGCGCCATTGTGCTCCAGGTGATCGTAATCCAAACACATTGAAATACACAATGAGCGACAAAAGAGTTTTATAAGCAAAAATCTCGTGGTTCGTCATGTGAACCGGCCCTGTCCGTGCATGACAACGTCAATCAAGATAACACGCGTGATCAGCATGTGAACACCTCATTGGATCACAGTTAGTTGTCATGGTGTTGAAGGCCCAATGACCACTGGGTACTATTGCGCAATTTTTCCATTTTGTGGCGGAGGAAAAAAAAAAGACGACAAAAAAACAAAGGCATTTTATGACTGGGCTACCACAGGTATCCCAGTAATTAATGAGTTGCCAGTAATCGGATCCTTGCGTTTGCGCAAAGAGTTCTGGGATCGCCACGGGGCAAACATTGTAACTCGCTAAGGGAACGTATGGCGAGAGGTTGTTTTGAGGTCCAAAAATGCGATTTTTGCGAGAGATTATGGCTTTTTCGTCGCAGTTTTATCATACATGGATAAAGATATGTTGATACGAGGGTAGTGTAAGTTTTTGTTGGAATTACCACAAAATATGTTATAAAAAAAACCGAAAAACTTCTCTCCTTGCGTAAGGTCTATTGTGAAATCGTCATCGCGCAATGGTCTCGAAATATTACAAAACTGGCTAGGAATCGCAAGGAAATAACTCGTTTAAGTCTTTTCAGTTGTATTTATATATGAACTGCCTGTTTTCATGCTTGTTAAAGTATTTAATGAATTACGACGTTTGAAAATATACCTCTATTAAGGAGAGAAGTCGTTGTCCACGGAGATGGAAAATATTTCCACCGAGCTGTTGCTCTCTGAAAGGATGAAATAAGCGATGAAAAACATGGGGAAGTCCCTCGCTCAAGTGATAATTTGTTTGAGAAAAATCCAAAGGTCTTTGAGCTGCAACTTTTCTTCTCGAACTCCTTGAAGGATCTTGTCTAGAAAAGTAAGATCACGAGAACTCCGGCAGAAACTGTGGACATATCACCGGTTGTGCATCACTTCTAAAGGAACCGATTTGCATCACTCATCGTCACAGAAGTAAGGGTTCAGCTTTGAGCCAATTATCAACACTGATTCGTTCGCCTTCATCACAACAAAGAAGTAGTGTAGGTGATTCATCACTTTAATGTACCGCAATAACATTTAATTCTCAAGCAACTATTCTAGCGCTCTTTTGTATTACCAAGCCACGAAAAACGCTGGAAGTACTGAGACTTAACACAAGTACAAAAAGCTGGAACGGCTTAGTTGAGTTATTCCTAGGCGATTTATAGTTATGTTTTCACAATTTCGAGACTATTACGCGATGTCAAATTCACAATAAACCTTAGGCATGGAGACAAGTTAATCGGTAGATTTTACTACATATTACATGGTTTTTCAAACAAAAACTTACGCCTTCCTTTGTATCAGCATTACCCGAATCAATTTCTGATGAAAGAGCCGCGAAAAAGCGAAAATCTCTCGCTTAAATCGTTTATCTGGACGTCGGAACAACCTTTCGCCATACATTTTCTTCTAGTGAGTTGCAATGTTTGCCCCGTGGCGATCCCAGAAATCTGTGCGTAAACACAAGGATCCAATTACTGGCAGCTCATTCATTCGACTATCTATACACAGCGCAGGCAGGCGGTGTGCGCACTCCGATTGCGTTGCATTGTGGTAGCTTCATCTTCAATATGGCGATGAAAGCGTCAGAAATCGGCAGATTTTGACTGAACATTCCGTATAAGTTACACCGCTCCTTTTTCCTTTCACCCGAGATAAATATAACCTGATTTATTCTTAATGTGTAAAAGTATTTTTTTACGTATTTGTCGCGTATTCTTTGGTTCTCAAGGACAAACGCAATCACTGTTTTTTTAGTATGTAATTTGAGACCAGTTTTCGAGAAGGTCAAATTTGATGTACGTCGTAGTTTGGAGCCTTTCAAAGATTTGGATGGCCGCTTTCATCCTTCTTCAACAGCTCTGACCAAACGCTCTCAAACACTCTCCAACGGTACATTTGTTTAACGCATTTGAAGTGCTAGTGTTTGAGACCGATTATGAGCAAGAAAAGGCCTATTGTTGCGTTACACAGCGTTATTATTGTATACTCACTTGTGTCGTAAATCTACTTTCCTAAGTAAAAGAAAATTTACTAATCGCGAGTGTTGTATGATAAATCTACTATCTTGATCATTGAATGAAGGACAGTTGAATTAGAGCAATGAAAGAAGTCACTTGACCACTGAATAACTCTAAAATGCACACGGCGACACGTCGGGTAAGCCGGAAAGCAAAATGCAGTCGATCGTGAAAAGGTGTTGATAGGCTTGTGAGACTCTTGCCATTCGCTTGCGCTTTTAAATCTTCTGACCTGAAAACTTAGCTGTTATTAAGATATCGTTTAATGACTTTCCTTTGCGATGTGATAGTAAGGGTTAGTTTTAAGGGGTAATTTCCCTGTCTGTATGTTCTTGAGGTTTGGAAAAGCCAAATGAGATTGTGTTACAAAAGTTAATATTTTCACGTGTGCGCGCTATTTTCTTTGTTTTCAAGTATACTGTCTCTCTTGCAGAAGATAACTCCAGAGATATGGTTATCAAAAACTTATTCTAAGTATTCTCTATTCTTTTTTAAGCATATTTGAAAATCTGTATGTTTTTTAATTAAACGTTGAGCGTGACGAATTTGGTCTTAGAGGGCGTAACGCTTCTCCTTTTGCGAATCCCGTATTTACACCTTTAAGTGTATGACATGAAAAATAATAGGTGTATAAGAAGGTAGCTGTCTCTTTGTAATGAGTTTGCATGTCAAGGGTTGATTCCCTGTTAAATAACTCGCGAATTTGATATTATTCACACAGCCATCGGCTGTGAGTGTAACTGCTGCCAAATGAGTAGATTCTTGGGCAAGGCTGCAGTTTCGATTCTTTCTGAATCTCTTCAGTTGCCTCCTAACAACGAATTTGTCGCGGAGGAATAACAGGAGTCGCGCAGGCCTACCAACACTTTTTAACTTTCGAGGGAATGGCAACAGACAGTGAATCCCCATTACATTCCGCGTTTATTCGCGCTATCTTGCTGCCACCAGAGATGTTCACTTGACCGCAACAGGATGCTAATGACTCGCTTTCGTGTTACGACCATGATGCAACGAAATCAGAGTGCGCACACCGCCTGCAGCGCAGGTATACTCGTAAAGATCGCTCTCGTGTTCCTGCCTGGTGGAGCAGAGGGGCATTTCGTCAGCGCATGCGCCTATAAAATTTGTTCTGCGCGTTCGGCGTCAATTTGAAATTTTCAGTGCCCTTCCGTGGGTTTTCAAGTGGGCGATCGACACCTTTTTGTAATATTTTTTTGGAGAGGGATGAAAGCGTATGACTAGTTTACCACCATTTCTAACTCTGTGGATACTCGTGGAGTTTGCTGGCTCTTCGGATGAGGATATTTTAATGATCAAAGTGCGAACAAAACGCGAAAAAAGGCCGAAAACTTGAAGTTTGAGATTTGATTTACTAACGATCAAGATGTGCACGCGAGGCAACAAACCTTGAAGGTTAGTCTTAAGATGTTGGTGTCTTACTCCTGTGAATCACGAAGTTGTATGTGGAGACGATCGTGAGATATTCGTCACGATAATAGAAGGTAGTTTAGAATTTGATCTTATTTTACTTCAACTTTGAAATAAAATTGCGTTAAGTTCGAGGTGGCCCCCACGCTTCAAATCACTTCAGATAACATCGTCTCTTCTTTCTCTATATAGTCACATAGAACACAAGGCTTTGAAAAATGTTCCAGCTTCAGGATTGAGTCGCTTTTACTACAACCTTCGGAGAACTTGTTTTTCAGGGGTTGAGATGGATTTTCCAAGTCATGGCTCACAACTGTCTTTGGCCTTTTTGCTATGCAAGTCTGTCGTACTTGGTATGTAGGCATGTGTCTAAACAACGGTTATAGTCTTGCCTCAATCATCTCTGGTTTTATCTTATTTTGTTGTTGTGTTTTGGTAGGAATTTTTCCAATTGCCTTTTTGGGCTTGAAGTGCTAACTAGAGAATAAACTTCGGTAGAACCTGATTATCACATGGCCCCCAAATCCCTCACCACTGTCAGTTTATTGTTTATTTATTTAGCTTTCGGTCTAACCAGTTCATTTACCTCAAAAAAATGCGTGGTCTTTGTTTCATGAGTTTAAGCTGGTGCCGTTTTCATCATGTTCATGTGTTATTCGAAACGAATGGCTTCAGCTTCATTCTGTCTTGTTTGTTTCAGTAGAATACTTCTGCCATAAGAAATGAATTTTGAGTCGAAGTGTACTATGAAACTCGCAGATCAAAATTTCAAACTTTCTCTGGTTCTTAAAATATGAGACAACTGATACAACAAATGGATAATTACTCAGGGGGCTGGAACTCCTTGTTTCTTTAGAATGTAAACTTCAGTATTTCTGTCATATTTAAAAACGAATTTCACGTTCAAATGTCTTCAAATAATGTAATGACTTACATTTCACTTTGCCAGAAATGTTGCGATCCTTCAATTTTTATTTCTTAATTGAGACTGATGATAGGAATTAACTTTTATGTTCTCTGCTGTTTAGGGAGATGTGACGTGACCGCACTACATATACTGACAGAATGGATAGGTGAGACATTCAATGTGCCTAGGTGGTATTCAAGAGAATGCAATTACCTAGTACCAGAAGCTTACTACTAGTATAAATGATCAATCTTTTGTCCTCTCCTTGCAACTTGCCTCCACTAGCTTATGCTATAAGCAACTTGTGTCTATACCATATTCACAATTATAAAATTACCAATAAAGTTTTTAAAAGTTTTGTCCAAATTTTATTGGAAAAAAATATAAAGAGTGATCAGGTGAAATATTGTCATGTTCCTTAAGAGTGCTGAGCTTCCAGTGAGAGCTATAAAATTTCTAAGTGACTGATATATGATTTGTCTGCCTTAAAATTGGCACAGCCAAACCCCTGGCTAGAAAACTATAAATTTCCCCAAATAGGCATTGAAGCCAATGTCCATTACTGCAGAATATGCAATGTTAACATCTCCTTTTGACTTAAGTCTCATTTGTCTCATATGGTGGATGTAAATAATCCGTTTTCATGAAATATCAACAAACCTCACCACATCAGTTTAATCTGACCTCATTTAGTCCTGTTCCCCGGAAAAAAGGCTTTTGGAAATATTTTGTTTTTTATCCTCACTGTTAAATATCAGCCCTTCTGTTTCTTTGTTGTTTGGCATGTAATAAGAGTCTTTTCAGACCACTGAATTTTCACATAACTCTTGGAATTTAATAGGTTGGAGAATGAGGTTGGAAAGAATGTGTATGATTTTGTTGTGCAGTTGAAATGATAAATGAAAATGATTTTTATTGGGAAATAATTGATTTATTTATCTATTCATATTACAACTGAAAGCCCAAACTATTACTTGTTGTAATCCACAATTTCCCCACATCACTGATCATATCTGATGATATTTCCGAGACTAATGATTGAAAAGACTTTTCCTTACTCCGTTAAAATCCACAATTATTCCTCCATTTCTAACAAGCTCTTTTATCTAAGGCGACCGTATCTCTTGTACTAACGTTGTCTTAGTTTTCTTTACTCGACATTGACCTTTTGTATTTACAGCAATCCTTCTTTTCTCCAACAACACGACCGTTCTCTGGAATGCACGTTCGGTATAGTTCATATTCAATAATACTCGAACCTTGAACTCCAAAGTAAATTTCATGAAGGCGCGAAGGTACACTGTAAAGCCTGTTAGTGCACGCGCTTGATGAATTGTTAAAGCACCCCCAGGGAACAAGAAAACTGAAACACACTGTAAAGCCTGTAAGTACACGCGCTTTCTTTTAACTGTTGAATAAAATGAATAGTTAAAAAATCACCCCAGGGCACTGAAGAACACTGAAGCCCTTTAATGATTGACGCGCTTAACGAGGGTGACCAATAACTAACCATTTAGCATCAATTCTCTCACCTTAATATTTACCTGACTCAACAATTATGAACTTAATCAAATTTTGCGCGGGGTATTTCCATCATGGAAAGGGCGAAAAGAAAACACCCTTTTTTACAGTCGCTTTTTTTTTTGCGACTTTTTTTACAGTCCCCTTTTTTTTCGTGTTTTTTTTTTACAGTCCCTTGTCTTTCGCGACTGTTTTTTGGCGACTTTTCTTTGGTGAATTTTTTTTGGCGACTTTTTCCGTGGGCTCAGAGCATAGCACGTGCGGGAAAATGGCGTCGTCAACGTCGTCAGCCACAGAAGATACAATGAAAGAGGTCAAATGACCATAAATGTTAATTAAGAGTGGTTTTTTAGAATTATTGAACATCAACAGGACCATCGCCACTGGCCTATAAAACAGCTAGGACCTCTTTTTGTGCAGCTACAAATTGCTGCCTTGGACCCATGTGAACTGGCCCAGCCTTGCAAAAGGAAACAACCATGTTAAATACCCTATGCACAAGAAAAAAATCGACGAAAAGGGCGACCAAGAAATATCCTCTAAAAACTCAAGTGCTAATGCAAACGCGGGGTTAACGCTTAACTGCAGGTTTTATTAAATGACCCACAAATTTCACGATGAAATACTTTTTGATCCTTATCATTTACACGAGAACAATGAAGCGGTTCTCAACGATGACAATCTTTTGTTCGACTGCATAAATCTTCATTGAATAATCAAACTTATAGTTAGGCAAGCTATAGACTATATCTTCAGAAGGTTTAGGACTTCAAGAAGCCATCCTTTCACATCTTGCTCTTTTCCCAACCAAACTCGGTTTGGTTTACTGCAACCGTCGCTGATCAAACTGACTACCAGTTAAAGCTTTCTAGAGGCGTAATCCACAAACTGTAACTTGAAAGCTTCCTTTTTACCACTACAGGTCCAAAGTACCCACTTCAATGCATACATTATAGTGAATAACCCACTACACAAAGCTATGAACTTCCATCCTAAAATCTGATCACTGAGGGACAATTTGTCCTCTTAGCAAAAATTTCGGGGGACATTTTCATTTTTAGGGGGACAGACAAATTAATTTTTATCCATCATTTTTTTTTATATTCATACAGGCAAGCCGACAAAAATAAATTTTTTTACCTGATCCTTGTAATATAAGAAAAGTGATACAAACAAAAAAAGTTAAGTTGTTGGTATCAAGACTTTCTTTTTCTCGTCATATTTAAACAGAGGATCAAAGAATATGCTTTATACTTCTACACACTATATTTTCAGAAGGTTTAGGACTTCAAGAAGTCATCATTTCAAATCTTGCTCTTTTCCAAACCAAACTCGGTGATGAATTGGGACAGTTCGCTTTCCAACCGACTTGCTTCGTTCCTAAGGACAGAAAGCGAGCTCACTTAGAACTTCTGATGCTGCACACTCCCTATGCTTCTGTTTACAAACGATGCTCCCGTTTCTGAGGATGACGAGGTTGTCTGTAAAGGGGGGTAGGGGGTAATCTCCAATCCCTACTATCCCCTTCCCCTTGATAAAAAAGTATTTCCTAGGATGAAATGGTCGTCTATGAAGGGGCAAAGGGTAATTCCACTCCCCCTCCCCCCCTTCCTATCATTTTCACAAAATCCTTTCTCGAGAATTCTGGCTTAAAAAGCCGTGGGTAATCCCTTTTCCATGCCACCTTGTCCCCTTAGGCGAGAAGGAATGCCAACCTAATGTAAAGAGGGAGGTAATGATACATTTGGGTTCAGAAGAAAATCATTTTCCCCACCCCACCCCACCCCATTTCACTGTTGATTTTTCCCCTTCCTCCGTAAACCTCAGTTTCTGCTACAGCTGCTGTCATTAATTAATTGCCAATACGTAGGACAGAATTACCTAATATTCTCGCATGGTTTTTGATTTTCTCAAGTCTTGTTATTTCCTGATCCAGTTTGATGATGTTTTCTTCCAAATTTTCCATTTCTCTCTGAACCAGAGACTCAAGCGTCGCGATGGTTGACGTCAGTTCCCTGAAATAAAATAAAATAAAATGTTTCTTTATCTGAAGTAATCGGGTATTTGGCATTGTTATGTATCTTATCGCCAAACCGTTGAAATACCGCGACATCAAAAGCGAACGAGCCGACACACGCACTGTCACAAGATTATATAGCTAAGACAGGAATGAACATGTGGAGAGTCGGTCTAATATTTGAGTTAAAGTTGATAACACCACTTTTTCTACACAAGAGGAATTAATACGCAGTAATCCTAATAACAAGATCAAAATAACAAACAAGAATGAGGAATTATTCAGCAAGTGATATTCAGTTAAACCAAAGGCAATTGAGGTATAAAAGTTCCTCTACAGAATCAATCCGTTGTCAGGCTGACAGTCCATTGAATGAACACTTTTAATACCAAATGGCATTGGTTTCGTGGGATAGAAGTAATAGCATAACAGAGGTAACGACACCTAAGGCTTTGAATGCTTAGAATAGCATACCGAATGGGTACAAAATCAAACAGCCCTGGACGATTCTGGAATCGTTAAGTTACTACCCTTGGTTCATCCAATCAAAACTTCCAGCCTTTCACTAAATGGCACGGTGTCAACATTCAGTTTCAAGTCAAGTGAATTTACCTTCTGCTCACCTTTTGGCTTAAAATGGGGCTGCTACGTGGGAGAAATCAATTAAGGCAAATCAATGTTTGGCACCGAGCGTAAAGCGCGGTAAAATTTGTGTTGTGTAACAGTTTGTAACCTGATTGGTCAAAAGCATGACACCTGGTCTGATTGGCAAGACAGCGGGTGTAAACCGCGGGAAAATTCGCGACTCTTGAACGATTTGCGACCTAATTTGTCAAGAACATGACACCTTATCTGATTGGCAAGAGGCACGAATTCAAACAAAAACCAACCACAAGGCTTTGTGGGTTAAAAAAAATCTAACCAACAATCACATTAAAGACGCCTCAAAAATCTCATAGCAGCCAAACTAACCGTTTCACTCGTTTACTGCACCCGTCGCTGATCAAACTGACTACCACTCGAAGCTGTTTAGAAGTGTGATCCACAAACTGTCGCTTGAAAGCTTCTTTTTTACCACTACAGGTCCAAAGTACCCACTGCCATGTATACATTAAAGTGAATAACACTCCACACAAAGCTATGAACTTCCATCCTAAAATCTGCGATTGGAGAAACACAAATTGGAATGGACGCTTCGTATAAGCATACATACAACTATAATGTTGCGTTGAAACTTAAGGCACATTTTTTAGATGCGACCATGTCTGTACAGCGGTCTAACGTATACGCATGTGTGAATGTTGAGTAATAACTGTGTGGTGCGCTTTGAGGCTGCCAAATACAGGTTGTCTCACACGAGTTACCAACAACCACACAAGCTAGTAAGGGCCCGTTTACATGGAGGTGGGGAACCCCTGGTAGGTAAGGTAACCCGCCTAGCCGTGGTCGAAAAATAAAACGCGTTTACATGCAATCTTACAACCCCGGGGTGCTGGGGTGAGGTTTCTTAAGATTGTTGTTGCGCTTCCAATTGAGGAGTTTGAGCAGAGGCGTCCCAAGCTCACATCTCGAAAAAGACGAAAGATTAATTCTCGGACACATGTGTATTTATTCATGAAAACGTCACGCGTTGTGTTACGCGGTGTTTGGTTTCGCGAGAAACCGTTGACTCTATACGTTAGTTTGGGAAACCAAATATAGTCGATTTACAACGCTAAATATTCCGAAATGTGAACATTTTACACTCCTTGTCTGTCCGTTGCGGTTTCTGGTGATTTCCGCCATTAGACGGCTAGGAAATGTACAAAGTTTTAAAACATACATGTTTCGCGTTTGAGCTTTTTGCCATGAACCGCGACCCCGGCTAGACGGGTTACCCCACCTTGACACGTTTACATGGCAAATTGTCACCCCGGCTGCCAGGGTTACCCTACCTGGCAGACCGGGCAGCCCGCTTAGGCGGGTCACCCCACCTATCATGTAAACGTGATCAAAATAAAGTAAGAAATTATATGGGAAGGCGGGTTAACCACCAAGGCGGGTTACCTCACCTTCCTAGGGTCCCCCAAACAGGCCCTAAGTTATGGTGTTTCAGAAGCACTTTCTTTCGGTAAAGCTCAAAACAGTTCGGTAAATCAACTGGACACCAGGGCTGAGTTGTTCAAAGCTGGGTTTAGATAACCCAGGGTTAGTGTGAAATCGGATTTCAGCTCTGGAAGCTTTAAAGGAAAATTCAGTAGAATTCTTTTGTCAACAATTTGATGATTAGATGCTCCATATAGAGTAGAGGAAAATGATCCCAAAAAGGCTATCGAACAAAGAAGTATAGAAACCCAGATTAAAATTTAACTCTGGGTTAGCGCTAATCGGCTTTCGAAAAAACTGGGCCCAGGACTTGAAATAGCTTAGGGTTAGGAAAGTCTCACGCTTTCCTTTCCCTGCTTTTTGTTTCCTTTAGCAGATTTCTATTGACCCCTCGCGCATGCCCGACGTTTGACGGCTGAGCTTTATGCCTGAGGTTCTCTTAATCAATAAATATTTTAACCCTTACCAGTCCTCCAACTAGGACTACCTGCGTAGCAGCGGGCATCGTTAGTGAAGCTAGCCCTGGCAGTTGCCATGGGCCCCACAGTTCGAAAATAAATTATCGAGAGGCGACATATCCATCCAACCTCAGTGCAACTGGTTAGATGGGCAGAGGAGTTAATTGTGGATCAAAACAACAACTCAGAAATGGCTTTAAGCCATTTCCCTCGTTTGAAATAGAATTACACTAAACGGCTTCCTTTCGAAAGTCATTACAAAATTGTTAACGCTCTTCATGTGCTCCTTCGACCTTAACTCTTCTCTGACTAGAGTAATTTTTCCATCGTTTCTTATTCCATTATTAAAGAAGTGTTCTTACATTCACTCCCAAAGCGATGGCTAGCAAAGTAGGAATACATCCCAAGTTTCCGGAAATCGCCCGCCAGTCAAGAGAGAAGTGAAACTTGATATCTTCATGAAAACCAGTTAACAGTCTGGACACAGCCAGTGGGTAGTTCGCTTGGAAATCAAGACTACAAAAAATAAATATGATAAAGAAATTAGTAACAAGAAAAACGGATATTTACTCGTTTCCCCTCTTGGGTGTCTGCTTCCTGGTCTCTTAAAGCCATTAGTCTTGATGTCTTACTACACCGAGTCAGTAGATCTTTAACCTTTGACCGGCATCTAATTTCTCCTTACAATATCACCCCAGACTCACACATTCAGGTCACGTGCACTAAGGAGATGAACGCCAACTAAAGAAGCTCCTGATTGCTTCACAAATTCTCCTTGTCAGCACCTTAGGAAATGTGTAGAGAACAGTATGGAGAATATGCATACCGATGATAAGGGTTAATGGGTTATGGAACACAATACTCACACTGGAGTGCTGAGCTCATAAGATACCTCTGGTGTTTCAGGCGGAAGAAGACTACGAAGGCGATCTGGGAAAAAAGGCAATATAGTCATTTGTCATCACCCAGGGGGAGGGAGAGGGGTGGGGTTTGGAGGATGCCGGTCTTATCAAGATAAAATTTACCAGATCTCCTCATAAGACCGTGAAATATTCTTATTATTCCCCCCCCCCCCCGGTTGGTAGTAAATTGATTTTGGCAGTCAATTTTCTACAGTCCCACTTTTCACTCTGTCGGTGACGACTGACCCCACTCCTTTCCCTCCCTGAAAACAACGTGATCCCTAAATCCTCCCCCACCAAAATTAATAACTAGTCCCTATGGACTCATGTCTCTTTAATGTTGGCTTCTTTCCACCCCCCCCTTTTTTTCCCCCTACCACGTGAGTGACTTCGTGATGTACCACTAGTTATTACTCTTCCTCAGTTATTTTGCTACCCTGGTGTATATCCTCCGTAACAAGCGTTCCTGAACGAAAGAAGAACTATTTAATATCCTAACCGCGCGATATGTGGCGGGATGAGAGTAAAAGGGTCGTATAATGGGGGTGAGGTGGGGTGGAGAGGAAGGAAGGCTCGCAAGCGAATCCTGGCTTTTGAATAATCTGTTTGCCCAAAAATGCCACTTCTGATTGGTGCAACGTGATTGATTGATTTTTTTTGTTGCTTACATACACATTCATATTCACTCATCATTCATGTAACATAGGGTAGTTCCTGAACACTGACCTTTCATTTCTTCTTGTGCCCCACAAATCACTTGAGTTTTAAAATTTGAACAATGATCCGTCATATTTCTTTCCAAGCAACTCTTGAGGTGATTGCACAGTTCCTGTTGACATAATCAGCGATATAGAGTTAAATTTCAAATACTTCTTCTATTGCAGTTGTTGCTCGTGAAATTGTCTATACAATTAATTTTCACCTCTTTGTATGTCTTAAGCGACGCAGTATCAGTAAGGAATGGAGGATCAAACTCATTCACCAGCAAGGCCAATCCATCAATCTCTTCTGTCATAGCCGCTTTCACCTAAAGAAAGTAAAACATTTTGTTGAGTAAGCTACATCAGACTTTCTCACTGAGCTTTGAGTTAATAAGAATTAACACACAGGACGATGTGCGACACAAAGGTTTGAGCACCGGGTGGGTCAATGTGTCGTCTTCTTGAACAAGGCACCTAACTCTGACAGTCTCTCTCTATTTAGAGAAATTTTCGGTCATCACCAACATTTCACAAGTGCGGATGGACTGTTGCGACTGAAAATTTGTCCCAAGTAAAAACTGGACAAAATCGACCACATAAACAAAACTGTGGTAAATCCAGGAAATTGGAGGTGGAATCCTTTGGCAACTATGCGGGCCGCTCTTATGAACAGATGAGGCGCTTGAAATAATTTGAGCTTTGATTTTTTCCGGGACAATTCTAGTTTTGTTCGCTGCTGCGGAAAGGCTTTAAGAGTAAAAATGGATACAAACAAGGGATGGGGAAAAAAAAAGAAGAAATGCTGTCAGGGTGGGGGACAGGTAGCATGGGATGGACTGGCTTCCCATTTCAGGGGGGGAGTAGCCATACTCTGGGTGTGGAAATTGGGAAAAGCTCTGACAGTTTGGTTCTGTAAGATTTTGTACCGACTTGTGTTCACCCTTACAACTGTAAGTCATCATACTTATTACAAATTAGGTAAATATCTGTGTGTACTCAGGTACTACAGGAGTAAAATAAAGGCAAACTCTTGATAAGTTTTTACCACTCACTTCAAAGTAAATTTGATATGCATATCAAAGGCACCTGACGTGCACTTGAGAAGCATGCCAAAAAAAGTCATCCAATTGATGACACTTTTTGATCTGTTTTGGAACCTTACACTGTGAAAAACTTGAAATTACCGTGATTCGAGACTAAATAAACAACAAGTATTAAACTTATGCCTCCAAAAGAGCATTTGAGTAGTTATTTTATTACCTGAACCTCAACTTCAGAAGTGATTTCCTCGATCCGGCATTTGAAGTCATGTTTACAGCTTATAAGCTGTTCCTTCACATATTCCAGTCTATTCTTTTCCTCCATCTTGGTTTTCTCCAGCTTAGATCTGAGTAAAATAGACCATATGAACTCAGCAAAACCAACAAATCACTGAAATCACTATTGAGAGGCAAAATAGGAAATTTATCTGTCTCTTTCTCACCTTTGCTGAGATGCAGAATCCACTATTTTTTGCATACGAACCTCTACCATGTTTGCAATTTTCAACCCACTGAGTGCATGAGATTCAAACTTGGTTTGTATATGCTGACTTAGAAATACACTCCTATAAAATCAAGCATGTAAAGCCTCTATTGCAAAGTCAGAACAATTAATTAACACAAACTCTAGACAAGCAAATGTGTTTAACTTTAAATGGAAAAAGGTACATTAATTTACATAAACATCGTGACTCTGTGGTAGCAATCTTTCATTAGCTCTTACCAATGATTTAACACACAACAGACCCAGGGGTCTCAATAACCTTTTCCATAAGCAGCTGCCAATGGTGTTTAAAGTGACAGTTCCCAGAGAAAAGGGTCAGAAGGCCCCTTTCCATGCTAAACAGATAACAGTTAAAGGTCTTTAAGGCGGCAGTAAACCACCTGTGACTAGCTTTTATGGAAAACCCCTATAGAGCTATATGTGAAGTTACCATTAGTAGTTCTATACTCCTTGAATAACAATGCCATTAAATTCCACATTGCAATCATCAAAATATTTTTGCCACCTTTTGGTTCATAGGGGAATCTACCGACAGACAAGAGGATTGGGACTGCGCATATACGTGTCTGACTACCCTGGGTCTGAACGTATGAAATTCATCTACGTAGTTATTGTATACGCGAGCGGTACTGTAAGCCTGAACAGCAGCTACAATACCTCAAATTTGTGTTCAAAGTTCTCAAACTCCAACTGTCGTTCATCAAATCCCCCAAAATGAATGGCACCATCTGAAAAACAACAAGGCAATGCTAGTTACTCTATTTAAATTTAAAATCTTACTTGTTGACAGTTTGTGTTTATGCTGTTTCAAGAGAATGCACTTCTTGTTCAGCCACATACCTCCTTTAGGCATTCCTTGGTGTTCCAGCATTCTGGTATTTAACGTCTGGGTAAAACAGAAACAGGAAAAGAAAGTGGGAAAAATAAATAAACAAACTAAGAAGTGTGTCCTGTGTTATATTTCTCTTTGATAATTGTAACAAAAACTTGAAGACTTGTTCAAAGTTATTTGCAATTGGTCCTTATAAACCCTGATACATAAAATCCAGCAGCTTACCTCTTTAGCTGAGACAAAAAAACACTCTGTTCTGCCTGTCCTTTGTCTACACACTTGAGCTCATCGGCAAGGAAACTGATGCTTCTACTGAGATGCTGATCTTTCACCTTAAGGAAACAGGTAAAAACTTTAAAAAATCACACTTTATTACCATCATCTAAAAGTGGGGGGGGAAGGGAAGGGGTTGTTGTCCAGGGGGAAGTGGGATAAATGGTTTGTTGTCCCACCCATCATTATACCTAAATCCTGAATCCTGAATCCTTCCCCTCTATCTAAGCACCCCTCACCCCTCACCCCTCACCCCTCACCCCTCACCCCTCTCCACCAGGAATCTATCTATACCTTTTTTTTTTTCAAGCAACAATTTCCTATGAAGAGAGCATCTGAGATAAAAGGCAACTCCAATGCTGTGTTTTAATTCCATTTTTGACATCTTTTGATTTCAAATTTGAATGGGTATCAAGGAAAAAATAAGTGCTTACTTACCAGCTTCATTGTGTCGGGTTCTGATGCAGATGCGTCCCATCTGTTATATAGAATGAAGATGTTTGGTCTTGAAAAACGCTGATTCACTTTGTGAAAAAAGCTTTTCTCCTGCAAATGACAAGGGTACCAAATGAGAAACCACACAAGCATGGGAAGGTTCAGTCAATGAATGCTACCACACTGGATAAATTTCTCCTGTAATAAGTCACATTTTAAAGCAACTGAATTTTTAAAAAACTTCCATCAAATTATAAGTTTGTATGTGGTGTATCTTAAATCTACACATAGCACATGAATGGTCATGAACATACCGCAAACTGTAAGCGTTGACTCAGCATTAGCAACCAGGACAAACACATCAGCATCCAAACAGTGCTTATCTATCCACTCATTAAGATCATTGCTCACATCTATACCAGGACTAAAATAACAGTTGTCTGTGACTATTTATATAGCAATTTTAGGCTTCTTCTTCATGTAGAAGACACAGGATATGTCACAATAGAGCAATGCCTAATTAACCTATTGTTTTCAGTGTTTTCTTGTTTTTCTGTCTTTTTGTTCTTCTTAAACCTTCACACCCTAACATTAGTCCTCTATACATTCCCTAAGATGTAGACAAATACAATTTGCTAAACAGTCCAGAGCTTCATCAGTTAGTGATCATATCTTTTATTCTTGTGATCTTAATGTGTAATTCAGGGGTGAAATTGTAAGGACAAATTCAATTCTTAGGGTTCCAAAGTTAATTATACCGTACATTTCATCACTTTTAAATTGCTTACCTATCCACCAAAACAACATCCTCTGAAAACATTTTACAACTGAGGTTAAAAAAAAATACATTTTTTACAAAAATGAAAGCTTCACAAGTGATAACAATGTACAGGTAGAGCTTTATTGTAATGATACAAACCCTCTGATCTGATGTGTACCATGTTTGGAAAGTATTATATCTTTTAAAGGCACAAGAGGCGGCCTATCCAAGAGCTTTCCAACACTAGAAGTACATTTCCTTTGTTTATAAGACACTCCTTGAAAAACCAATGACACAGCTTTATACCTAACTGTATGTATATTAAACAATTACTGAGGAAGTTGAGCATGATAACTTGAATTATCACAACCGAGTTCCGAGTTATCTGCCAAAACCAAAGGCTGAGGCAGATTACAAAGACACAAGGTTTAAGTACTACTTTTTCTAAGGCAGTCCTCTTGACTTCCCATCGTTGTCCCCTGCCTAACCAAATTAGTCAATTTGGTTAGGCAGGGGACATTAAAGAACCCACCCACGAGATTGCTGGGGAGGGTCTGGCCTAGTCATTGTTAATACAGGATCCACTGTAATTGGCTAAAGCTG
Source organism: Pocillopora meandrina (assembly GCA_942486045.1). Classification (NCBI taxonomy): domain Eukaryota; kingdom Metazoa; phylum Cnidaria; class Anthozoa; order Scleractinia; family Pocilloporidae; genus Pocillopora; species Pocillopora meandrina. The sequence goes on from CALNXJ010000047.1 coordinate 529,367, forward strand.
TCATGGTCTCCCTGCCTTAGATAATTAGGCAAAGCTAAATAAATAAAAATAAATCTTACAAAACAACACAAGTCCATTTGCTTGCTCAATTGTGCTCGTGTCAAAGATCATTTGCATAATTCTGAAAATTGATAAAGATCTCTTCTCGACCATTCAAACTTTGATCATTTATCTTCTATGTCAAAGATTTTAGGTTTTCTAAATGGAGAATAGAGAATAGATGGCATCCTAAAACATTGCATAAATGTGATCAGTTGTAACATTTGCATGCTGGCATGACTTTCAAAATAAACAAAAGGTGACCGAAGGCGTCTTCTCAATAATTTTCATTGAAATATCAGGTCATGAACTACGCACAGTGTGGAGAAGATCAACATTAAAGAATAAAATTTGGCACTGTGGTCATTAAAGACATATTGCATTGCTTAAAAGGGCACCAACAAGTCAAAATACATCACAGTGTTATTTACAAAACAACACACCTACACTCCGAATTCTTATATTGTCTCCTGAGATTTAGCACAAGGAACATGATGAACTAGCCCTCCTTTCTGCAAAGTTGTTTCCATCATTAATGATGTTACGCTGTTATGGACCACAATGGTTTTAAGCAACAAACTGAAACTTTCCTACGACCATCAAATTGCTTGATGTGATTGTGCAAAATTTTTCCACCAGCCAAAAATCATTTTTGGCTTGTGGTGATGCAAAAAGAGAGAGTTGGAGAACAACTAAACTTTTTTTTGAAACATGTGTCCTAAACCCTTTTCATGGGCAAAAATAAAAGAAAACTTTTTCTGACAGGAAGTTGAGAAGACCACTCTTAGCAAGACCAGTACCTAATAATTCACGATATCATGTAAAAACTGAATTCAGTAATTGTTTTATTAGACATTTTCTAAAATCAATCTGGAAAAGGAGACAAGTTTGAGAACACTTCATCAAGAAAGGGTTTGGAAACTAGGCAGAATTTGAACTCCAAATGATAAATGCAATGTCTGCTGCAGATATTGGGTTATTATGTCAACTTCCTCTGCTTTTGTATATTGATTGAATGCTCTGGACCAATCAGATATTTTATTATAAGTCTAATGCATAATAACAGAATTAATCTGAAGGCAAAAAATGTCGATAAACTTAACCTCTTTGGAATAAACTTGGACAAGAACAATTCAAGTACAACAAGGGGCACTACACTCTACTTTTACAACTAATGAATAAAGTTTACAAGGTTGAACTGTAAATACACTTTGATTGACACGACAACAGTTACCTGTAAGTACATGTGAATGATATAATAATTACAAAACAAAATCAAACCTGGACTTTGGCCAGAACACTTGAACAAGACTGCTAGGATCAAGCTTTTCTTCGGACAAGGCATGGGCAAGTTGACATAATGACTGTTTCGATACCAAAAGAGAAAAGTATGTGATTATCATGATTATTAACAGTTCATTAACTTATACAGGGCATTTATCAATTGGAGTATTATTTAATCTATTTCTGCTTTAAGATAATTTAAGTACCAGTGATATTTTCTAAATTAAAAGTCAAACCGAAATTAATTGTTAAAACCATATAAACACCAGAGAAATGCTTCTAGTTTAGAATTAAACAGTATGAGTAATTGATCAAGGTTTAGGCCTTTCATCGCCAACAATTTTGGTTATGACGAATCCACACAGCCTCAGCGGTGCTTCCTGTGAATCTAACATGGTGGTTGTGTGTAGAAAGAGAAGTGTCGAGGAAATTGATTACATACAACTCCAAAGATTATCATCTGTGGTGTTGTACAATATACCTCAGAAGAGGCTGAAAACTTACTCTTCAACAAACAATGTGTAAAGAATAATGTGCTGGTGGAAGGTTTGCAATGTGAGTATTAACAGCCCTTAAAAGAAAATAATAACTTGATATGAATTTTCTGTTAACATTTTGAAATTTTAAATGATACGCCTCAGAAGAGGCCGAAAACTTACCCTTCAACACACAATGCATAAAGAATAATGTACTGGCAAAAGTTTTACAATGTGAGTATTAACAGACCTTCAAAGAAAGAAATAACTTTAAAAAATGAATTTTCTGTTTACATTTTGAAATTTTAGCTTCAATCCATATTTTTCCTCTAAAAATGCATTTAGAATTTCTACACAGCTGATCGCCAGTGCATTATTTTTCTTGAAATTGTACCAGCTTTTTAGACAATTGCATGTGAATGCAACTTTAAAGACCACTTCTTTGCTGCTAACATACTGATATTTTACATAATTATGTTGAACTATCATTGATGGAAACACTCTCAGACTCCTTAAACTGTGATAAAGCAGATTTGTGGAATAAATCAGACATTTCAGAGGTCTCAGAAATACTAGCCCATGCAATACAAACAAAAACTATTATTATAAATTTTTTACTTTTCAATTTTTAGCCCGAAATCCACTGCGCAAACTTGCTCACACGTTTACCTACTGGCTAAAAGCGTGCTGTAACACCTATCCCAGAAAGACTAGGAGCTTTAAAAAGCCGAAATCACATTGAAAATTTTGATACCAAACATGGCATACCTTGCAAAGTTGCTCTGGAAAAATTGAGCTCTGAACGAGTGCCAGATCTCGGGAAGGAAGTTGATATTGCAGGTGGAAGCTTGTTTTTCTTTCTTGCAAGGCTCAGAATTTTTTGCATTCTTTACAAGGGAAAAGGATGGATCAAACTTTTCTCTGTAGACTTCAAATTTTAGGGTAGGGTTAACAATGGAGTCAACTATAGGTCTCCACTCTGGCAAGTGAAGTACCAAGCACAGGAACACTGGTATCTGTCTCTAATTTTAGGCTTTTCAGCTTTTCTTTGCCAGCTATAAATGCTTAAATGGTTGCTCACCTCGATACAAAGCAAAGGAAAAATGAAGTTTTTTTTTTTTTACCTTAAGTCTTATTATTTACAGCAGTACACAGATAGCAGTCATTATAATGGCATCCCGCTCCGGCAAATTTTCAATCTGTAATTTTTAACCAACTTTGTCAAAGTATTAAAAATCTCTTCATACATTTCTTTGTAAAATTTGACACCATTTTTAGAGTTACATTTCTAAAAAACTGCTCATGCTATGTGGGCGCGTGGCCACTATAGTTAGTGATGATCTGCTGTCAGGCTACAAATTAAAATACAATTTATTCATAAATCAAATTTTATACATGAAATGTTTGCAAGAAAAATATATATCTTTGTTAAGACTACGTGACAGTTTGACAGAGAAAAATCATGTTTTCTTAACCAAATACCTGTCAATCTTGAAAAATGGATATTATGAAAAGTTGACACACCAAACCCAGATTAAAACACCATCCTGATGCTTTTCAACACCAGGTACACTTGGCAAAGTTTGAAATAACTATACTGATTGCTCAATCAAGAAAATATGGTACATATAATTATTACAAAGGAAACTTTGACAATTTTAAATCAAGAAAATGTGGTACATATAATTATTACAAAGGAAACTTGCAACAATTTTCAATCAAGAAAATGCAGTACATATAATTATTGCAAAGGAGAAGCTTACGATACTTTTTAAGAAGACATACCTTCACATTCTTTTTGTCATCACTCCCTGGAACCAAGATATATGGATCTGGTGTATCTAAACCATGTACACTGAGAAAACAATTGGTAGTATGGCCCATTCCCATTGGTAAGATCTTATCTTGAAGCATGGCATTTATTGTGGTGCTCTTTCCATTGCTGGTTCGTCCAAAGAATGCCACCTTTATCTGATTCCTTCTTAGTATCTCTGAGATGCTTGAAACCTGAGCCAGAAAGCCTGACACCTGTGAGAGAGAAATGCAACAATCAGTTGTGACCTAATAAGAATTAATTACATTAAAAAAATTGACAGTGACAGTACAGGTACCTGGAGTGTGTACAGAGTGAGATGCACCATTAAGTGCCCATTACCAAGATTGCAAAATTGGTGTCTTGACCATGTCTTGTGTAAATTGGGAAAAATAATCAGGGAAAACAAAAAGCTGGCATCAATCTACAGAAAGTGCATCTAACATACTGATAAGCAGGTAAAGAACAGAACTACATGATCTAATCTTATTGTGTCTATCAGTGTAAAACGCAGACTGCAGACCAGGGGTAAAATACAGACTGAAGACTGCTGACCAGGGGGTAAAATACAGACTGAAGACTGTAGACCAAGGGTAAAATACAGACTGAAGACTGCAGACCAGGGGTAAAATACAGACTGAAGACTGTAGACCAAGGGTAAAATACAGACTGAAGACTGCAGACCAGGGGTAAAATACAGACTGAAGACTGCAGACCAGGGGTAAAATACAGACTGAAGACTGCAGACCAGGGGTAAAGTGAAGACTGCTGACCAGGGGTACAATACAGACTGAAGACTGCAGACCAGGGGTAAAAAACAGACTGAAGACTGCAGACCAGGGGTAAAATACAGACTGAAGACTGCAGACTTGCAGACTGCGACATTCGACAATCTTACCTCGCTTGAGTCTTTCTTGATGTCATTTTTATCACTGAGACCATTTAAGATGTTTATAAAATATTCAAGACACATTATGAAGTTTGCGAATATAGCGTTTATCTTCTTCTTCGCTTTTACGAAATTCTTCAGAGCTTGAGGGCGTTCTTCATCTACTCCATTAATTCCGCCATCATGTAGAGGATTACCTCGCTTTAACTGAGACGATGAATTGCTCATGTTCACCAAGATGTGTGCTGTGCTCACTGCTTTAAGAGATTGAAAATGACTGCGAGGGTTTACAGAATTTAGCGGATCCTTAACCTCTTCGTTTACTAAGCCGACCCCAGTCCCTCTTTGAGAACTCGGTCGAGATGCATGTTGGGATATATTCTTTTTATGAGATGAATTTCTTTTTCTCGAATTCGGTATATACGCCATGGCTGAATGCCATATAGACGACAAAATGGCTGACAATATATGCTTTAAGGTTCCTGTAAAACTTACAATATGTCCTAGTTAGCCATTTTCTACCACGTTAACCCACATCTACCCTAAGTTAGTCATGTTCTACCACGTTAACCCACATCTACCCTAACTTAGCCATGTTCTATCATGTTAACCCACATCTACCTAAAGTTAACCATGTTCTACCACGTTAACCCACATCTACCCTAAGTTAACCATGTTCTACCACGTTAACCCACATCTACCCTTAGTTAACCATGTTCTACCACGTTAACCCACATCTACCCTTAGTTAACCATCTTCTACCACGTTAACCCACATCTACCCTAAGTTAACCATGTTCTACCACGTTAACCCGCATCTACCCTAAGTTAGCCATGTTCTACCACGTTAACCCACATCTACCCTAAGTTAACCATGTTCTACCACGTTAACCCATATCTACCCTAAGTTAACCATGTTCTACCACGTTAACCCACATCTACCCTAAATTAACCATGTTCTACCACGTTAACCCACATCTACCCTTAGTTAACCATGTTCTACCACGTTAACCCGCATCTACCCCAAGTTAACCATAATAATAATAATAATAATAATAATAATAATAATAACGAATTTTTATACAGGATTGAAACCCATCAGTGTGTAACACTGTTGTCCTTGGGGTCCTGTCAAAAATAATAAATAAATAAATAAAATAAAATTTAACAAGATATAATCATTGATCTTAAGGTCTAGAAAAGCATACAATAAAATTAAAAAAAAAATAAAAATACTCTGAAAAGGATACCTATAACCACGTTTAGATAGAATTTAACTAAAATAATCTCGCAATTTGTTCTTAAATTTCAGTCTCGAATCTAACGACCTTAGTTCAGCAGGCAGGTTGTTGAAAGTCTTTGCTCCTTGGTAATAGAAGCTCTTTTTACAAATTCTAAACGAACTTTGGGTAATTTCACTGATATACCGTTATTCCTAGTGGCCTTAGAATGAACCAGCCTTTCGAAGTAGTTCTTAAAGGGTGTGCAAACATTATTCAGGAGACAGTCGAAAACAAACAGACAGCTTTTACGCTTGATCAAATTGTTCACGGATGGGGATTAAAAGAACTATTGCCGATAACTTTAAAGCCTCGTCGTTCGATGTTCTTTATCATTTCCTTTCGGTAATCCGGAAAGCTAAGACCAAGTGTTCCGCAATAGGTAAAGATAGGTGCGATCATAGTGTTATAGATCGATTCTGCACACTTTTGGTCGATCAAAGGACGAATTGATCGCAAGAGATTGATTCTGGTTGCAGCTTTTTATAGATTCGGTCAAAATGTGATGCGAGGTTTAGTGATGAGTCAAGGTGAACACCTAAGTACTTATAGGTAGAGGTATTATTGATGAGTGACCCATTAGCAGAAAGTTTAAGTTCCTTGTCTTGAAGGTTGATTCTTTTAGCTGTTCCAAATAACATAGACTCCGTCTTGTCCTTTTTAGGTTAATGATCAGTTCGTTGTCTTTAAACCACTCGCACAGGTTATTCATATCCTCGCTAAGGCTTCTCTGTATAGTATCAATATCTTTAGAAGAGGTATAGATGACTGAATCGTCGGCATAAGTGATAATCTTCGAGTGTTGAAGCGGTTTATGTACATCGTTGAAAAAGATAATGAATAAGATAGGACCCAGGATACTTCCCTGAGGAACACCTGTGAGAATGGGTTGAGGTTCTGATAGCACGCCTTTATATTGGACAACTTGTGATCTGCAGAAAAGGTAATCAGTGAACCATGCGAGTTCTGTTCCACGAACTCCGTAAGTTGAAAGCTTGCTCAGGAGGCCAGAGTGACTGATGGTGTCAAACGCCTTGGATAGATCGATGAAAACACAGCCTGTCAGGTTACCATTCTCACCTTCTCTTCTGATAACATCGGTAAGATGAGTAACGGCCAGTTCAGTAGAGCGCATGCGACGGAAGCCGTACTGAAAATGAGAAAGTAGACCATTCTGTTCAAAATGAGCCATCAGCTGCTTAAATACCACTTTCTCCAGGATCTTTGACATTGAGGGAAGTATTGAAATAGGCCTATAATTGTCGATTTCGGCCATTGAACCAGATTTAAAAAGTGGTACAATTTTAGCCGCTTTCCAGTCAGTAGGTACAGACCCTGTTGCGAGAGACAGGTTAATTATATGCGTGAGAGGCTTGGCTATTATATCAGCAGAGTCCTTTAACATTCCAGAAGGAAAGTTGTCAAGGCCAGAGGACTTATTTCTCTTAAGGCTCTTTAATGCATTAAAGACAACCTTTTCCGAGACTGATCTAAACTCAAAGTTCTCTAGCGGCTGCTGGGTGTCTATTGTAAGGGCCTTTTCCAGACAAAATTGCAAAAGAGGGAAGATCTTTCTTTTAGAGATCGCGCAACATCAGTGAAGAATTTGCAGAACAAATTTGCAATAACCTCTTTGTCGGTTTCTACTGCTTCATTAACGAGAAAAGCTGCTCCTGGTTCCTTTGTAGACTTTGTAGGGTATAGTTTTTAATAGCTGACCAAAATTTGTTAGGTGAACCCACAGTCTCCTCTAAGAGTTCACGGTGATACCTGCTTTTGCAATTTTTACCATACCGTTAACTTTGTTTCGTTGGCGCTTGTACGAAGACCAGTCAATTTCACGATTTGTCTTTCTCGCTTTTCTCAAAAGCTGATCTTTGGTATTCATTTCTTGCTTTACTTCTGTGTAAGCCATGGGCTGAGTTTCCCTTTGATCCTCTTCTTTATAGCTGGCGCATGCTTATCAATACATTCTTTCAGAATGGCTTTCAAAAAAACCACCATGCTTCATTAACGCAGGAGGATTTAAAGACAGGTGTGAAACTATTGGACCGTAAATCATTGCAAAAGGATATAGGATCATAATTAGCATAGTTTCGACAGGTGATGGTTCTTGGCTGGAATTTATGGTTATGCAGCTTCCGGACACAACCAATCATATCATGGTCACTTAAGCCGGCGGGAATGACTTTAACACTATAAACATTCTGAGGGCGATTTGTGTAAATCACATCTATCAGTGTTTTTGAATCTTGCGTTACCCTCGTGGGATCCTTGATTAGCTGTTTAAGGCCAAAAGACAATAGCATTGCCTTCAGTTCTTTGTTGTCTGAGCTTACCAAATAGTTGCAGTTGATATCGCCTGTCAAAATGCATTCTTTGTTTTCAGATGATACAGCAGAAAACATCGACTCCAGTTTATTTTCAAAATCTGCACAAAGATGCTTTGAAGAACTCGGGGGCGATAAATAAAACCAATAAGGATACCCTTAGATTTTGGAAATAAAATTTCTATCCAGATACATTCGATCCCATCGCGTTCCAGGTCTAGTCTTCTATGAAAGGGGACAGAAGAGGAGATATAAACTCCCACACCTCCACCTTTGCCTGTTTTCCTTGGTCTATTAATGAACGTATAGCCATCCAGTTGAACTTGAGCCTCTTCACTGTCCGATAGATGAGTCTCACTGAGGGATATGATGTCTATATGCTTGGAATCATCGATCATTTGGCATAGACTATCCCTGTTCGCCACGAGGCCTCTGATATTTTGATGAATAATTGTAAGCCCATTTTTCGTTGACAAATCCCGAAGATCAGACAGGATGTCATGTGAACTAGAGGAGCCAACAGGACCAGGTTGAAGTTCAACATCATTTGCGAGACGAATGAGTAGTAAGGAAAGAGAGGAATTAATCGCAAAACGGCATCCAAGGAGTAGAAGTCTTGAATTCGGCAACTGGAGATTCTTTGCATGTTGCGAGCTCGGTGACCGATGGTTAAAAGGTTGAATTCTCACTGTCGTCAGACCGTGAGAAATGAAGAGAAGAGTATCACCAGATATATCGAGGTCAGGATTAGCCTTGGGAAGGAGTGCACCAGAGAAACAAACGTAGAAATAAAGCAGAATGATCCAGCATCTAAGAGCTCTAAAAACGTGACCGTCCGCCATATTGATATCTCTGTACCTCTGTACTTATGTGACCCTTTCACTTCTAAAAGTAACTAGTATCTAAACCTCCTTTGAATATCACCCCTGAATCAAATATTAGGGTCACAATTAACTCTGACTTTGACCCCCAAGATCTGATGTTCTACCACGTTAACCCACATCTACCCTAAGTTTTCTATGTTCTACCACGTTAACCCACATCTACCCTAACTTAGCCATGTTCTACCACGTTAACCTGCATCTACCCTAAGTTAACCATGTTCTACCACGTTAACCCACATCTACCCTTAGTTAACCATGTTCTACCACGTTAACCCGCATCTACCCTAAGTTAACCATGTTCTACCACATTAACCCACATCTACCCTAAGTTTTCTATGTTCTACCACGTTAACCCACATCTACCCTAACTTAGCCATGTTCTATCACGTTAACCCACATCTACCTGAAGTTAACCATGTTCTACCACGTTAACCCGCATCTACCCTAAGTTAACCATGTTCGACCACGTTAACCCACATCTACCCTTTGTTAGGCATGTAATACCTCGTTAACCCGCATCTACCCTGAGTTAACCATGTTCTACCACGTTAACCCGCATCTACCCTAAGTTAACCATGTTCTACCACGTTAACCCACATCTACCCTTTGTTAGGCATGTTGAACCTCGTTAACCCACATCTACCCTAAATTAGCGATGTTCTACCACGTTAACCCACATCTACCCTTAGTTAACCATGTTCTACCACGTTAACCCACATCTACCCTAAGTTAATCATGTTCTACCACGTTAACCCACATCTACCCTTTGTTAGGCATGTTGTACCTCGTTAACCCACATCTACCCTAGGTTAGCCATGTTCTACCACGTTGACCGACATTTACCTTTTGTTAAGCATGTTTTACCACGTTCATCCACATCTACCCTAAGTTAGCCATGTTCTACCTCGTTAACCCTCATCTACCCTAAGTTTAGCATGTTTTACCACGTTCACCCACATCTACCCTTAGTTAGCCGTGTTCTACCAAGTTAACCCACATCTACCATAAGTTAGCCATGTTCAACCTCGTTATCTACTATGAGTTAGCCACGTTCTACCACGTTGACCCACATCTACCCTACGTTAACCATTTTCTAACACGTTAACCTACATCCACCCATCAAGTTAGCTATGTTTAACCACCTTTACCCTCATCTGCCCCAATTTAACTTCGCGCTATCTTGTGGACCGACATATACGTCAATTTAACTCGGTTATAATCCGTCTAGGCCCACCTACCCAGAGTGAATCTCGTTTTAGTTTGTTCACCCACACATACTCCGACACGGCACGTTGTTGCACTTTCACCCACATGACAACTGATTAGGGTTTCAACATTGATATATTACGATAGGATTAATGGCTTTTTATTTACAAAGGTAAAGAGGGTTTTTGATACTGCAAACCGTAGAAAGTTTTGTTTAAGAAATAGGGTGTTACGGGTTTGACAGCCTTCTCTCAAGTGGCTATAAAACAGTCAAGCTATACATTTAACTATCATCAACAAGAGTCTATTATGTCCTGCTAATTATCATTGTAATGACATCGATATGGCAACCTTTGTTACAGTATACTTGACTTGACTCCAAAGCAAAACTATATCTACATGTGTAGACATCGCAACGGAAAATAAATAGAACTGTGCACTCATCAGGTTGGTCTGAAGTACGACTTGTTAATCACGAGTATGATTAGAGACAGAATTGGACGACACGAATTTGTCAAAACTATGACGAATTTGAGAAAGAGACATCACTAATGCATTTTTGTACAAAAAGGAAACAACAGTTAACTCGACAGTTGACACTTGCCTGTGTAAGTGTACAATGCGTGTCATGTGTGCGCGCTGTTGTGTTATATTTACACGACAACAGCACGCGCACATGACGCACATTGTACACTTACACAGGCAAGTGTCAACTGTCGTCTTATACCCTCAGATTACAAACATGACGGGTACGTTGTCCTATCGGTGCTTGATTGTGTTCCAGAATTTTGTTAAAGTTATGAGTAGTAATGGTAATAGGACTGAGTGTAGTCCAATACGGTCGGTAATTATACGAGTGATAACAAAATCGGACAATCGCGTATCACGAGTGCGATTACGGACAGAATATTGGATGACACAAAGTCATACAAATTACAATTTCCGAGAATGAAAAGAATTATTAATTATGAAAGGAAGGGGAAAAGTTGCATCAAACGAAACCAAGGTTGTGATTGGTTGAATCAAACTATAACTTTGAATGTGATTGGTTAATTTAAACTACAAATTTGAATGTGATTGACAGCTTTCCGACAACAAACTGTCTGAAAACAACCTAACAAATGATTTAGTGGAAAATGGGGATTTTTTGAAACAATCACAATCAAGGTAATTGTAATTTTTATGATTAAATATATAATACTTTCATCAAATCATTACTTGTAGTTGATGGGCATCCAGTGTACGAGAAAGAACTCTTTTTTCCCGCTGGTATTTTTTATTGACATTTATTCTCTGACAATATTGACATTGTTTGCACAATAAAAGCGTAATATGTGCCGGAATTCAAATACAATCCATAGACGTAAAAAAAACGCCGTTATTTTTATACTTTACATACGGTTAATTGCGTCAACCCCATAAGCCAGATTACGCGCTGCCATGCATTTATTTTTTTCAAAGTTCAACTTTCCCTCCACTTGCTTTTTCGTCTTTTCACTAACATATAATTGGAGCTGCCGAGCAAAGCGCGAGTTGACAACATAATTATATAAATGTGTTAAATTTTCCTTAGTAGGAAGAAAACAAGTACAATGCAGGAAAGATTCTACAGCGTCCAAAAGGCATGTTTCTATGTTTGTCTAGGAGCCCAGGCTAATGAAGGAGTTGCTTTCCTTCAAGAAATCCATGGTACGTTTCCTTTTCAATGGCGAAGGACTGGACGTACATTTGGTGGACCTTTTTTTTTTTTACATCTTTCTTGCCCGCCGTTCTTTTGCCAAACGAGTTCCTGCCGCCCTTGCATTTACATTTTTCCGCTGAGCACGAACTACCAGAAGTATAGCAAGGGCATTTGGATCGTCGTTGGCCTGGCACATCGGTGCATGCACTTCTGATGTTTCTCTCTCCTACACCACACCTACAGCCATCGGGTGTACGGGCGTTATTTCTGCAGTTGAAACATCTGCATCTTTTGGTGCATTGCCGCCTTTGACGGACACATGGACAGCGCCCTATTGCATCAGGGATACAGAATCCATGCATCCTTGATTTTGCATGTCTTCAACAATGGCAAATCAAACTTCTATTTGGCGGCAGGTCTTCATCATCTTTGACCTCAGCTAAATGCATGCAAACTAAGACACGACAAAAGTTTCCGTTAGAAACCCATGCTAAGCCCGTCATGGTAACTGAAAAAACCAGCTAGGGACGTTATGAAAGCTAATCGTGATTTCAATTTGTCAATAAATTTACTTGCCTTATGTCAGCTCCCATAAAAAGTGTGTGTGTGTGTGTGTGGGTATTGACGAGGCATATATTTTATTTGAAGTTGAACGTATAGTAAATAGGCAAATAGAGGGAATTATAGTGTCAAACTAAAATAATCCCGACAAATGTAATCTGGTATATTACATCAGACTATTTCTCATAAACCGTCTATCGCAACAAACTGATATAAATTGCAAGGGAACCTAGCAAGGACGACTCAACCACCAGGATTCAATTATAACATTTCTTGTTTACCCATATTTACCATAACGTACGGTACCGCCCGGAAAATGATCGATCTGATATACAGCTCTGATTAGTGACGAAATTTCCTTTATACAGATATAAAAACAAAACAAAAAAAAAACAAAAGACAAAGAAAAGAAAAAAAAGGTCCTGGCCGGACAGTTCCGCATTATAGTAGTCACCCTTAGTTACATAGTTTTTGTTATGTGCTCCCACTTTTAGTTGACCAATTTTGTGAGAGATGATCAGTCCAAACCTTCTTCCAGTGCCTTCACTCAGAAATGATAACTGTAATAAAAAAACCTTGCAATACTTTATTTAGAACCTTACTTTGTCGTGATATCAGGGGTGTTTCTCTCTTAAACAAACAAACTACACGAGTGCTCGAAGTGGAATTTATGTTATCGTCAAGAACCCCATCATCCTTCCCGAGATTTCTTAGCAAAACTTCTGCGAAGTACACCTGAATACGGTATCGTTTTCCCCTGGAGAAAGTAATTAATCAATTCTTTTCGTAACTGCGTTATTAATTGAATTTCAAATCCCTTATTTTCTAAATAACCTTTAATTCATAAAACTCAGGACAGATTATTACCTCATGAGTTTTTAAATTACTTGACGATAAACGAGCAATCTTACACTGAAACGGGAGACGCAACGTACAGATAGGAGGCGAAGAAAAAAGGATCAAGTCTATAGGAATTGCATGGATAAAGGGCAGCTTAAAACTAACCAGGAAACTATATTCCCACATTTCTGATGACGAATCAAATAATGAACTGCATTTCGTTTTTGCTAGTTCTAAGAATATCTTGTTGACAATATCCCAAACGTTGCTTTTCAATACCATGCAATGATAGTCTTGTTGCTGATAGTTAAATATTTAGCTTGACTGTTTTCTAGCCACCAATAGAGCCACTTGAGAGAAGGCCATCAAACCCGTAACATCCTATTTCTTAAACAAAACTTTCTACGCTTCACGGTATCAAAAACCCTCTTTGCCTTTATAAATAAAAAGCCACTAATCATATCGTAATATATCAATATTGAAACCCTAATCAGTTGTCATGAGGATGAAAGTGCAAATACGTGCCTAACTCAGAGTATGTGTGGGTGAACAAACTTAAACGAGACTCAATTGAATTAAGTGGGCCTAAACGTAGGAAAACAACGTTAACTTCACGTATATGTCGGTCAACCAAAAAACACGAACTTAAAATAGAATAGATTAGGGTAAACGTGATTAAAACGTGACTAACTCAGGGTAGATGGGGGATTATGAGGTAGAACATGCTTTCCTGAGAGTAAATGAGGGCGAACGTACTAGAACGTGGGTTAACGTAGTAGAACATGGCTGACTTAGAGTACATGGGGGTTAACGTAGTTCAACATGGGCTAACGTGGCAGAGCATGGCTGACTAAGGGTAAATGGGGGTTAACGTGGTACAACGTGGTTAACGTAGGTTAACTTGGTGGAACATGGCTAACTTAGGGTAAACGTGGTAGAACAAGGTTAGCTTAGGGAAGATGTGGGCTAACGTGGTAAAACATGGTTATCTAAGGGTAGATGTGGGTTAACGAGCTAGAATGTGCTTAACTTAGGGTAGATGTAGGTTAACGTGGTAGAAGATGGTTAACTTAGGGTAGATGCGAGTTAACGTGGTAGAACATGGTTAACTTAGGGTAGATGTGGGTTAACGTGGTAGAACATGGCTAACGTAGGGTAGATGCAGGTTAACGTGGTAGAAGATGGTTAACTTAGGGTAGATGCCGGTTAACGTGGTAGAACATGGGCTAACGTGGCAGAACATGGCTGACTTACGGTAGATGGGGTTTAACGTGGTACAACATGGTTAACGTAGGTTAGATGTGGGTTAACTTGGTGGAATATGGCTAACTTAGGGTAAACGTGGTAGAACATGGTTAACTTAGGGAAGATGTGGGTTAACGTGGTAGAACATGGTTAACTTAGGGTAGATGTGGGTTAACGTGGTAGAACATGGCTAACTTAGGGTAGATGTAGGTTAACGTGGAAGAACATGGTTAACTTAGGGTAGAACATGGCTAACTTACGGTAGATGTGGGTTAACGTGGTACAACATGGTTAACTTATGGTAGATGTGGGTTAACGTGGTAGAACATGGTTAACTTAGGGTAGATGTGGGTTAACGTGGTAGAACATGGCTAACTTAGGGTAGATGCGGGTTAACGTGGTAGAAGATGGTTAACTTAGGGTAGACGCGGGTTAACGTGGTAGAACATGGCTAACTTAGGGTAGATGTGGGTTAACGTGGTAGAACATGGTTAGCTTAGGGTAGATGTGGGTTAACGTGGTAGAACATGGCTAACTTAGGGTAGATCTGGCTTAACGTGATAGAACATGGTTAGCTTAGAGTAGATGTGGGTTAACGTGGCAGAACATGATTAACTTAGGGTAGATGTGGGTTAACGTGGTAGAACATGGTTAACTTAGGGTAGATGTGGGTTAACGTGGTAGAACATGGTTAACTTAGGGTAGATGTGGGTAACGGGGTAAAATATGGTTAATTTAGGGTGGATGTGGGTTAACGTGGTAGAACGTGGTTAACTTAGGGTAGATGCAGGTTGACGTGGTAGAATATGGTTAACTTAGGGTAGATGCGGGTTAACGTGGTAAAACATGGTTAACTTAGGGTAGATGTAGGTTAACGTGATAGAACATGGCTAACTTAGGGTAGATGTGGGTTAACGTGGTAGAACATGGTTAACTTAGGGTAGATGTGGGTTAACGTGGGAGAACATGGTTAACTTAGGGTAGATGCAGGTTAACATGGAAGAACATGGTTAACTTAGGGTAGATGTGGGTTAACGTGGTAGAACATGGTTAACTTAGAGTAGATGCGGGTTAACGTGGTAGAACATGGCTAACTTAGGGTAGATGCGGGTGAACGTGGTAGAACATGGTTAACTTATGGTAGATGTGGGTTAACGTGGTAGAACATGGTTAACTTAGAGTAGATGCGGGTTAACGTGGTAGAACATGGCTAACTTAGGGTAGATGTGGCTTAACGTGGTACAACATGGTTAACTTATGGTAGATGTGGGTTAACGTGGTAGAACATGGCTAACTCAGGGTAGATGCGGGTTAACGTGGTAGAAGATGGTTCACTTAGGGTAGACGCGGGTTAACGTGGTACAACATGTTTAACTTAGGGTAGATGTGGGTTAACGTGGTAGAACATGGCCAACTTAGGGTACACTGATATGCCTTAACGTGGTCAAACATGGTTAACTTAGGGTAGATGTGGGTTAACGTGGTAGAATACGGTTAACTTAGGATAGATGCGGGTTAACGTTGTAGAACATAGTTAACTTAGGGTAGATGCGGCTTAACGTGGTAGAACATGGCTAACTTAGGGTACATGCGGGTTAGGGTGGTAGAACATGGCTAACTTAGGGTAGATGTGGGTGAACGTGGTAGAACATGGTTAACTTAGGGTACATGCGGGTTAACGAGGTAGAACATGGCTAACTTAGGGTAGATGTGGGTGAACGTGGTAGAACATGGTTAACTTAGGGTACATGCGGGTTAACGTGGTAGAACATGGTTAACTTAGGGTAGATGCGGCTTAACGTGGTAGAACATGGCTAACTTAGGGTAGATGCGGGTGAACGTGGTAGAACATGGCTAACTTAGGGTAGATGTGGGTTAACGTGGTACAACATGGTTAACTTATGGTAGATGTGGGTTAACGTGGTAGAACATGGTTAACTTAGGGTAGACGTGGGTTAACGTGGTAGAACATGGCTAACTTAGGGTAGACGCGGGTTAACGTAATACAACATGGTTAACTTAGGGTAGATGTGTGTTAACGTGGTAGAACACGGCTAACTTAGGGTACATGTGGCTTAGCGTGGTCAAACATGGTTAACTTAGGGTAGATGTGGGTTAACGTGGCAGAACATGGTTAACTTAGGGTAGATGTGGGTTAACGTGGTAGAACATGGTTAACTTAGGGTAGATGCGGGTTAACGTGGTAGAACATGGTTAACTTATGGTAGATGTGGGTTAACGTGGTAGAACATGGTTACCTTAGGGTAGATGTGGGTTAACGTGGTAGAACATGGTTACCTTAGGGTAGATGCGGGTTAACGTGGTAGAACATGGTTACCTTAGGGTAGATGTGGGTTAACGTGGTAGAACATGGTTAACTTAGGGTAGATGCGGGTTAACGTGGTAGAACATGGTTAACTTATGGTAGATGTGGGTTAACGTGGTAGAACATGGTTAATTAGGGGTGGATGTGGGTTTACGTGGTAGAACATGGCTAACTTAGGGTAGATGCAGGTTAACGCGGTAGAACATGGTTAACTTAGGGAAGATGTGGGTTAACGTGGTAGAACATGGTTAACTTAGCGTAGATGTGGGTTAACGTGGTAGAATATGGTTAACTTAGGGTAAATGCAGGTTAACGCGGTAGAACATGGTTAACTTAGGGTGAATGTGGGTTAACATAGTAGAACATGGTTAACTTAGGGTAGATGTGGGTTAACGTGGTAGAACATGGCTAACTTATATTGAATGTGGGTTAACATAGTAGAACATGGTTAACTTAGGGTAGATGCAGGTTAACGCGGTAGAACATGGCTAACTTATGGTGAATGTGGGTTAACATAGTAGAACATGGTTAACTTAGGGTAGATGTGGGTTAACGTGGTAGAACATGGTTAACTTAGGGTGAATGTGGGTTAACATAGTAGAACATGGTTAACTTAGGGTAGATGCAGGTTAACGCGGTAGAACATGGCTAACTTATGGTGAATGTGGGTTAACATAGTAGAACATGGTTAACTTAGGGTAGATGTGGGTTAACGTGGTAGAACATGGCTAACTTAGGGTAGATGCAGGTTAACGCGGTAGAACATGGTTAACTTAGGGTAGATGTGGGTTAACGTGGTAGAACATGGCTAACTTAGGGTAGATGTGGGTTAACGTGGTAGAATATGGTTAACTTAGGGTAGATGTGGGTTAACGTGGTAGAACATGGTTAACTTAGCGTAGATGTGGGTTAACGTGGTAGAATATGGTTAACTTAGGGTAGATGTGGGTTAACGAAGTAGAACATGGCTAACTTAGAGTAGATGCAGATTAACGTGGTAGAATATGGTTAACTTAGGGTGGATGTGGGTTAACGTGGTAGAACATGGCTAACTTATGGTAGATGTGGGTTAACGTGGTAGAACGTGGTTAACTTAGGTTAGATGTGAAATAAGGTGGTAAATATAGCTAACTTAGGGTATATGAGGGTGAACGTTGTAGAACATTGTTAAGTTAAGGTAGATGGGGGTTAACGTGGTAGAACATGGTTAACTTAGGGTAGATGTGGGTTAACGTGGTAGAAAATGGCTAACTTAGGGTAGATGCGGGTAAACGTGGTAGAACATGGCTAACTTATGGTAGATGTGGGTTAACGTGGTAGAACATGGTTAACTTAGGGTAGATGTGAGTTAACGTGGTAGAATATGGCTAACTTAGGGTAGATGTCGGTGAACGTGGTAGAACATTGTTAAGTTAGGCTAGATGGGGGTTAACGTTGTAGAACATGGTTAACTTTGGGTAGATGTGGGTGAACGTGGTAGAACATGGCTAACTTAGGGTAGATGCGGGTGAACGTGGTAGAACATGGTAAACTTAGGGTAGATGCGGGTGAACGTGGTAGAACATGGTTAACTTAGGGTAGACGCGGGTCAACGTGGTAGAACATAGCTAACTTAGGGTAGATGCGGCTGAACTTGATAGAACATGGTTAACTTAGGGTAGATGCGGGTCAACGTGGTAGAACATGGTAAGCTTAGGGTACATGCGGGTTAACGTGGTAAAAAACGGTTTACTTTGGGTAGATGCGGGTTAACGTGGTAGAACATGGTTAACTTAGGGTAGATGCGAGTTAACGTGGTAGAACATGGTTAACTTAGGGTACATGCGGGTTAACGTGGTAGAACATGGTTAACTTAAGGTAGATGCGGGTTAACGTGGTAGAACATGGCTAACTTAGGGTAGACGGGAGTTAACGTGGTAGAACATGGCTAACTTAGGGTAGATGTGGGTTAACATGGTACAACATGTTTAACTTATGGTAGATGTGGGTTAACGTGGTAGAACATGGTTAACTAAGGGTAGATGTGGGATAACGTGGTAGAACATGGCCAGCTTAGGGTAGATGCGGGCTAACGTGGTAGAGGATGGTTAACTTAGGGTAGACGCGGGTTAACGTCGTAGAACATTGCTAAGTTAGGGTAGATGTGGGCTAACGTGGTAGAACATGGTTAACTTAAGGTAGATGTGGGTTAACGTGGTACAACATGGTTAACTTATGGTAGATGTGGGTTAACGTGGTAGAACATGGTTAACTTAGGGTAGATGTGGGTTAACGTGGTAGAACATGGTTAACTTAGGGTAGATGTGTGTTAACTTGGTAGAAAATGGTTAATTTAGGGTGGATGTGTGTTAACGTGGTAGAACATGGCTAACTTAGGGTAGATGCGGGTTAACGCGGTAGAACATGGCTAACTTATGATGGATGTGGGTTAACGTGGTAGAACATGGTTAACTTAGGGTAGATGTGGGTTAACGTGGTAGAACATGGCTAACTTAGGGTAGATGTGGGTTAACGTGGTAGAACATGGTTAACTTAGGGTGGATGTGGGTTAACGTGGTAAAACATGGCTAACTTAGGGTAGATGTGGGTTAACGTGGTAGAACATGATTAACTTAGGGTAGATGTGGGTTTACGTGGTAGAAGATGGTTAACTTAGGGTTGATGTGGGTTAACATGGTAGAACATGGCTAACTTAGGGTAGATGTGGGTTAACGTGATAGAACATGGCTAACTTATGGTAGATGTGGGTTAACGTGGTAGAACATGGTTAACTTAGGGTAGATGTGCGTTAACGTGGTAGAGGATGGCTAACTTAGGGTAGATGGGGGTGAACGTGGTAGAACATTGTTAAGCTAGGGTAGATGGGGGTTAACGTGGTAGAACATGGTTAACTCAGGGTAGATGTGGGTTAACGTGGTAGAACATGGCTAACTTGGAGTAGATGCGGGTTAACGTGGTAGAATATGGCTAACTTATGGTAGATGTGGGTTAACGTGGTAGAACATGGTTAACTTAGGGTAGATGTGAGTTAACGTGTTAGAAGATGGCTAACTTAGGGTAGATGTGGGTGAACGTGGTAGAACATTGTTAAGTTAGCGTAGATGGGGGTGAATGTGGTAGAACATGGTTAACTTAGGGTAGATGCGGGTGAACGTGGTAGAACATGGTTAACTTAGGGTACATGCGGGTGAACGTGGTAGAACATGGTTAACTTAGGGTAGATACGGGTCAACGTGGTAGAACATGGCTAACTTAGGGTAGATGCGGGTGAACTTGGTAGAACATGGTTAACTTAGGGTAGATGCGGGTCATCGTGGTAGAACATGGTTAACTTAGGGTACATGCGGGTTAACGTGGTACAACATGGATAACTTAGGGTAGATGCGGGTTAACGTGGTAGAACATGGTTAACTTAGGGTACATGCGGGTTAACGTGGTACAACATGGATAACTTAGGGTAGATGCGGGTTACCGTGGTAGAACATGGTTAACTTAGGGTACATGCGGGTTAACGTGGTAAAACATGGTTAACTTAGGGTAGATGCGGGTTAACGTGGTAGAACATGGTTAACTTAGGGTAGATGTGGGTTAACGTGGTAGAACATGGCTAACTTAGGGTAAACGTAGGTTAATGTGGTACAACATGGGTAACTTATGGTAAATGTGGGTTACCGTGGTAGAACATGGTTAACTGAGGGTAGATGTGGATTAACGTGGTAGAAGATGGCTAACTTAGGGTAGATGCAGGTTAACGTGGTAGAAGATGGTTAACTTAGGGTAGACGCGGGTTAACGTGGTAGAACATGGCTAACTTAGGGTAGATGTAGGTTAACGTGGTAGAACATGGTTAACTTAGGGTAGATGTGGGTTAACGTGGGAGAACATGGCTAACTTAGGGTAGATGTGGCTTAACGTGGTAGAACATGGATAACTTAGGGTAGACGTGGGTTAACGTGGCAGAACATGGTTAACTTAGGGTAGATGTGGGTTAACGTGGTAGAACATGGCTAACTTAGGGTAGCTGTGGGTTAACGTGGTAGAACATGGTTAACTTAGGGTAGATGTGGGCTAACGAGGTAGAACATGGCTAACTTAGGGTAGATGTGGGTTAACGTGGTACAAGAAGGTTAACTTATGGTAAATGTTGGTTAACGTGGTAGAAGCTGGTTAACTTAGTGTAGATGTGGGTTAACGTGGTAGAACATGGCTAACTTAGGGTAGATGCAGGTTAACATGGTAGAAGATGGTTAACTTAGGGTAGATGCGGGTTAACGTGGTAGAACATGGTTAACTTAGGGTAGATGCGGGTTAACGTGGTAGAACATAGTTAACTTAGGGTAGATGCGGGTTAACGTGGTAGAACATGGTTAACTTAGGGTAGATGCGGGTTAACGTGGTAGAACATGGTTAGCTTAGGGTAGATGGGGGTTAACGTGGTAGAACATGGTTAACTTAGGGTAGATGCGGGTTAACGTGGTAGACCATGGTTAACTTAGGGTAGATGCGGGTGAACGTGGTATAACATGGGTAACTTAGGGTAGATGCGGGTTAACGTGGTAGAAGATGGCTAACTTAGGGTAGAAATGGGTTAACGTGGTACAACATGGGTAACTTAGGGTAGATGTGGGTTAACGTGGTAGAACATGGTTAACTTAGGGTAGATGTAGGTTAACGTGGTAGAACATGGTTAACTTAGGGTAGATGTGGGTTGACGTTGCAGAACAGGTTAACTTAGGGTAGATGTGGGTTAACGTGGTAGAACATGGTTAACTTAGGGTGGATGTGGGCTAACGTGGTAGAATATGGTCAACTTAGGGTGGATGTGGGTTAACGAGGTAGAATATGGTTAACTTAGGGTGGATGTGGGTTAAAGGGATAGAACATGGCTAACTTAGGGTAGATGTGGGTTAACGTGGTAGAATATGGCTAACTTAGGGTGGATGTGGGTTAGCGTGGTAGAACATGGTTAACTTAGGGTATATACGGGTTGACGTGGTAAAACAGGTTTGACTTAGGGTGGATGTGGGTTAACGTGGTAGAACATGGCTAACTTAGGGTAGTTGTGAGTTAACGTGGTAGAACACGGTTCACTTAGGGTAGATTTGGGTTAACGTGGTAGAACATGGTTAACTTAGGGTAGATTTGGGTTAACGTGGGAGAACATGGTTCACTTAGGGTAGATTTGGGTTAACGTGGGAGAACATGGTTAACTTAGGGTAGATGCTGGTTAATGTGGTAGAACATGTTTAACTTAGGGTAGATGCGGGTTAACGTGGTAGAATATGGTTAACTTAGGGTAGATGTGGGTTAACGTGGTAGAACATGGTTAACTTAGGGTAGATGCTGGTTAACGTGGTAGAACATGTTTAACTTAGGGTAGATGCGGGCTTATGTGGTAGAACATGGTTAACTTAGGGTAGATGCAGGTTAACGTGGTAGAAAATGTTTAACTTAGGGTAGATGCGGGTTATCGTGGTAGAACATGGGTAACTTAGGGTAGATGCGGGTTAACGTGGTAGAACATGGTTAACTAAGGGTAGATGTGGGTTAACGTGGTAGAACATGGCTAACTTAAGGTAGATGTGGGTTAACGTGGTAGAACATGGCTAACTTAGGGTAGATGTGGGTTAACGTGGTACAACATGGTGAACTTATGGTAGATGGGGGTTAACGTGGTAGAACATGGTTAACTTAGGGTAGATGTGGGTTAACGTGGTAGAACATGGCTAACTTAGGGTAGATGTGGGTTAACGTGGTAGAGGATTGTTAACTTAGGGTAGATGCGGGTTAACGTGGTGGAACATGGCTAACTTAGGATAGACGTGGGTTAACGTGTTAGAACATGGTTAACTTAGGGTACATGTGGGTTAACGTGGTCGAACATGGCTAACTTAGGTTAGATGTGGGTTAACGTGGTAGAACATGGCTAATTTAGGGTAGATGCGGGTTAACGTGGTAGAACATGGCTAACTTATGGTGGATGAGGGTTAACATTGTAGAACATGGTTAACTTAGGGTAGATGTGGGTTAACGTGGTAGAACATGTTTAACTTGAGTAGATGTGGGTTAACGTGGTAGAACATGGTTAACTTACGGTAGATGTGAGTTAAGGTGGTAGAAGATGGCTAACTTAGGGTAGATGTGGGTGAACGTGGTCCAAGATGGTTAATTTAGGGTGGATGTGGGTTAACGTGGTAGAACATGGCTAACTTATGGTAGATGCGGGTTAACGTGGTAGAACATGGCTAACTTATGGTGGATGAGGGTTAACATTGTAGAACATGGTTAACTTAGGGTAGATGTGGGTTAACGTTGTAGAACATGTTTAACTTAGGGTAGATGTGGGTTAACGTGGTAGAACATGATTAACTTAGGGTAGATGTGAGTTAAGGTGGTAGAAGCTGGCTAACTTAGGGTAGATGTGGGTGAACGTGGTCCAAGATGGTTAACCTAGGGTAGATGTGGGTTAACGTGGTAGAACATGATTAACTTAGGGTAGATGTGAGTTAAGGTGGTAGAAGATGGCTAACTTAGTGTAGATGTGGGTTAACGTGGTAGAATATGGTTAACCTAGGGTAGATGTGGGTTAACGTGGTAGAACATGGTTAACTTAGGGGAGATGTGGGTTTACGTGGTAGAACATTGTTAAGTTAGGGTGGATGTGGGTTAACGTGGTAGAACATGGCTAACTTAGGGTAGATGCGGGTTAACGTGGTAGAACATGGCAAACTTATGGTAGATTTGGGTTTACGTGGTAGAACATGGTTAACTTAGGGTAGATGTGAGTTAACGTGGTAGAACATTGTTAAGTTAGGGTAGATGGGGGTCAATGTGGTAGAACATGGTTAACTTAGGGTAGATGTGGGTTAACGTGGTAGAACATGGCTAACTTAGGGTAGATGCGGGTTAACGTGGTAGAACATGGCTAACTTATGGTAGATGTGGGTTAACGTGGTATAACATAGTTAACTTAGGGTAAATGTGAGTTAACGTGATAGAAGATGGCTAACTTAGGGTAGATGTGGGTGAACGTGGTAGAACATTGTTAAGTTAGGGTAGATGGGGGTTAACGTCGTAGAACATGGTTAACTTAGGGTAGATGTGGGTTAACGTGGTGGAACATGGCTAACTTATGGTAGATGCGGGTCAACGTGGTAGAACATGGTTAACTTAGGGTAGATGCGGGTCAACGTGGCAGAACATGGTTAACTTGGGGTAGATGCGGGTTAACGTGGTAGAACATGGTTAACTTAGGGTAGATGCGGGTTAACGTGGTAGAACATGGTTAACTTAGGGGAGATGCGGTTTAACGAGGTAGAACATTGTTAACTTAGGGTAGATGTGGGTTAACGTGGTAGAACATGGCTAAGTTAGGGTAGATGTGGGTTAACGTGGTAGAACATGGTTAACTTAGGGTAGATGTGGGTTAACGTGGTAGAACATGGCTAACGTAGGGTAGATGCGGGTTAAGGTGGTAGAACATGGCTAACTTATGGTAGATGTTGGTTAACGTGGTAGAACATGGTTAAATTAGGGTAGATGTGGGTAAACGTGGTAGAACATGGCTAACGTAGGGTAGATGTGGGTTAACATGGTAGAGCATGGTTAACTTAGGTTAGATGTGGGTTAACGTGGTAGAACATGGTTAGCTTAAGGTAGATGTGGGTTAACGTGGTAGAACATGGCAATCTTAGGGTAGATGTGGGTTAACGTGGTAGAACATGGCTAACTTAGGGTAGATGTGGGTTAACGTGGTAGAACATGGTTAACTTAGGGTAGATGTGGGTTAACGCGGTAGAACATGGTTAACTAGGACATATGGTAAGTTTTACATGAATCTTAAAGCATATATA
The DNA here is from genome assembly GCA_942486045.1 of Pocillopora meandrina. Taxonomy (NCBI): domain Eukaryota; kingdom Metazoa; phylum Cnidaria; class Anthozoa; order Scleractinia; family Pocilloporidae; genus Pocillopora; species Pocillopora meandrina. The sequence goes on from CALNXJ010000047.1 coordinate 554,073, forward strand.
TTGTCAGCCATTTTGTCGTCTATATGGCATTCAGCCATGGCTTATATACCGAGAATTCTCTGAAAATAATGGAAAATCGGGTAAAGATTACATATCACAAGTTGGGATATGCTTCACTTGTGGGATGAATTGTATGATTTTACCCCATTTTTACAGAATTCTTGGAAAAATGCAAAAAACCGGCACAAAGATTGAATATGACAAGTTAGGATGTCTTCCATTAACAGGATGAATACTCAGATTTCATCCCGTTTTTCCAGAATTGACTCAAGAAACGGAAAATCGGGGTGAAGATTAACTATTAAAAGCTAGGATGTATCCCACATGTGGGATTAATTGTCAGAGTTTACCTTACTTGTCTCTAATAAACGAAAAAATGGAAAATTAGGCTAAAGATTTGATTTGGCAAAATTGGAAACTCGAAGTAAAGATAGCATATGGGAGCTAAGGGTATTATGAATTCTCAGAGTTTACCCCGTTTTTCTAGAACTAATTCATTAAAACAAAGGAAAATCTGGGTAAAGATTTGACATCACAACTTAGGTTATACTCCACTTGCACGATGAATTGTCAGAACTTATCCCGTTTTCTAGAATTCGTTGAACAAATGGAAAATCAGGGTAAAGATTGGACATTGCAAGTCATGATATTAACCACTCGTGGAAAGAATTGTCATGGTTTACCCCGTTTTTCTAGAGTTATTTGAACAAATCGGGATAAAGATTGGATATGGAAAAGTTACGATATTAGGTCGTAGGTTGGTTCAGAAAATGGAAAATTAGGGTGAAGATTGGATTTGGCATGTTAGGATATATTCTACTTGCTGGATAAATTGTCAGAATTCAATGAAAAATGGAAAAAGGCGGTTAGTAATGGATATGTCAAGTTGGAATACATTACACATGCAGGGTACGAGCTATTTGATTGTTTTGATTTTCGATTGCGCTTAAAACATGGAAATGCATAGGGATGAACAGATATATCGCATTTGTAAGTTAGATCGCTGGAATTGCACCCTTTATTTGCGTAAAATAATGTTGGGATGGGGATAGGTGTCGGAAGGTTACCCTCGGGTGAAGTCAATAATTTTAGCCGGTACATTGTAGAATCCCTGCACAAAGCCTGGGGATTATTGGACGAATATCACTGAGCCTGAGGAGATTTTTATCGCTGGAAAAGAGAATGTAGCCTTCCCTATAAAATATTTATCAGTCTGCAAGTTTTGGTGCTATGTTTCACCACTGTGATGTTCTGATTGTTGAGACTGGTCTGTATATTACTCACGCTCTTGGAATTTAAGTCAATTTAGCGTTAAAAAAAGTTTTCAGACCATTGGAAATTTTCCCAGAAGTCGCTGTAAACTATTGATTTATCTTTGCTTGACAAGCAAAGTGTACATCTACGTAGAGGACTACGGGTTCTATGCATCGTCAGATAAAACATTGTAACAGAATATTTAAAGGGTCGAGTGCAAAGGAAGCCATTCCAAAAAGATCTCATTCCAGAGAGACATCTGCCCAAAAAGCAGGATACTTATATGCGAAAAGAAAAGAAAAGAAAACTTATAATAAGTAATTCAGATTTAATTAAATTTCAACAGATGACAATATTAACAAGCATTACTTTCTTGTCTCTATTAACATGCATCACGACAGAAGACAACTGAGCAATGACTATTATTCATGCTAATACTAAGTCAAGGCTTTGTCACAGTTTATTTCTCAAAAAGATATTGTAGATGAATATGAAGAGTGATTTTATCCAACCGGTGAAATTGGTCATAAACTACTGTGCATTACAAAATTTTTGGTTTATGTCATGTTTTCCACACACAACATGGGGTGATCCAACAATCAAACATGCGTGCTGGTGTCATACAGGTTTGTTTACATACTGTTTCATGGGTTGAGTAAAATCACTCTAGTTGTTCCTTTTTCAATGTTTCATATAAATTTTGGTTATCTTTTTCCTGCTATGATATCCTTTGTTGATAAAATCATCTTGATAAATAGGATACACTGTAAGTGTTGGAACAAATAAACACTTTTTGTGTCATTTAAGCAGGAGTGGTTGGTGCTAAATATTTTTTCTAACCACATGTGCAAACCGTAATTAATCTAACTCAAAATCCAGGCTTAAATTGCTCATCTAACAAACAAATGGGTAGTTAAAAAAAAAACTCCTTCAGTTGTACTTGAACATGCAACACTTCCATGGAAATAAACATCTTTAGAACAAATAATTCAAGTAAATAACTTCAGGTGAAATAGTGATTTTTCGGAATTTGTGAAATATAAAGTAGACTACAGTGCACTAATATACAACAAATCCATTCTATTCTTTTACTCACTTGCAACTATTTGGCTCTAACTGTTCAATACTACTTGACAGATTACAGAAAGTAACTCCTTCTGTCCTTCCAATTTGCCCTTATATACTTTTAAATAAAATAAAGCAGTTGACATCAGATCAAGGAGTCAAGGCTATTTTATTCACCCATTCACTCCTAATGGTTGGTAAGATTTCTTTTTCATATAGGTTGCTGTAAATGTAAAGATTTTAAATAAATTCTTTGCAATTTATATGTTTGTGTCATTTTTTAAAATTTTACTGCTCTGGAAATGCACTGGATATGAAACTCTGGAACTAAACAACTCCAAAGAAGGTTTTTGGACAAATTCATGGGTCTGATGTGAACATGCTTAAGATGTCACATTCTCTATTGATGTTCCCTGGCCATGTCTAGGGCTGGTACTATTCACAATTTGGAGCTGGGGAATTTTGGATATAACTTGAATTAAGCATGGTTTAAAAACCCAATTGAAACTGTTAGAGTGAACACATGACCTGTTAGGTGTTTAATTATTAGTATTACACTGTGCCAAATAGCTTTCCTTTGCTGATTTTATTTAAAATTACATAAAGTCTTTCTCCTCAAGTTGCTTCCATTTCCAGTCTCTCCACATTCTATAATGATGCTGTTCTGTAATGCTCAATAAGACCCATCCATCACTATCAACTTCCTTTAAGATACTTGCCACATCTGTGGTCCCCTTGGTCCAAAATTCCAAGGCTCTATCCTACTTGTAATGAAAAATCTTTGTCTCAACCTACCCATCCTTACCTGCCTCCAGTAATTAAAATCTACCATTTCTTCTGTTGTCATCACTACATGGTAACACCCTCTTGGAACATTTATCCCTTTCTCCTTCCTTAGTTTGAAAAGATATTGCTCAGTGATGGCGTTAAGACCTTGGAATACCTTTCTTCCTTCCTTCCTTCTTTCAAATAGAGAATCTGTAGGGTTGGAATCTGTGAAGAAAATCAGTCTCCATTAGAAAAGAAACTTTAATGACACTCAGCTGATGAAAGACTGTCTTTACCAAATTGGTATTAAAATGAACATTTGGCCTACTTTCATTGGGTTGGTTGGACTTCTTTGCTAATGAAGTACCACTAACCTTGAGTATCAGTATGTTAATGATAATATGCTATGAATTAACTCAAGGGACAATGAAAACAACCTCATCCTTCTGTTAACCCAACAAACAAATTTAGCAAGAAGGAAGAAGGAACATCAATCATTAGATGTATTTACAATAATTTCCCTTAAAATTTATTGCAGACATAAGGCAATAAAAAACCATCCAAAACTGGTCATCAAAAGACACATAAAACAAAAGCAGTAGTAATTATAATTTTAATAATAGTAATAATAGTAATTATAATAATAATAATAATAATAATATTCCCCTAAACTACTTGGCATGTTACAAGAACATCTCTGCATAGTATAAAATAATGATAATAATAATGATATTCCCTTAAACTACTTAGCATACTTACAAGAACATCTATGCATAATTTTAAGTAATAATAATAATAATAATAATAATAATAATAATAATAATAATAACAATAATAATCATAATAACAATAATAATCATAATAACAATAATAATAACAACAACAATAATAATAATAATAATAACAACAATAATAATAATAATAATAATAAAGTAAGAGAAAATCTAAGCAGAAGAAAACCATAAATCACTCACAAATTCTGCATACCTCATAAGAAGTATCTTTGGGAGGCTTGAGGAGCTCAAACAGGACAAAATCTTCATCTGGTTCTCTGACTATAAAAAAAGCACACAACGCTTTCATTAGCAAATAACAAAAAACAAACAAGGTTTATAGAGATAAATAATTATGGAACAATGTAGCAAAAGACTCATCTTACAAAAACAAAGAGAAAAAGAGTGAAAATGGTCAACATAATTATTAACTACCTTGAATATTGTTTTCATTTGACAGCTCTGTGTCCAGTAGTTGAAGAGGAGGGGGGAGAACAAATAGATCATCATTCATATCATCATAATCCTCCTCAAAATCCCCTGATTCATACTCACCAGGAAAAGCAACACCAAAACCAGCAGAAACCTCTTCCATGGTTTTTCCAGGACTAAATGGACTCACTTCTGTTTTGCATTTCTTGATTCCATCTTCACCTATTCTTGCACTGCTGTCTTCACTAGCACAATGCACAAAACAGTATCTGCCAGTTTTTCATCAACATATTTCTGGCATCCATTGAAGCTACAATCTGCTAAACAAAATATAGTATTTGTGAATAAGTACTAGCTATCTATGATTGCTACCTTAAACATACATTTATTGATTAAACCTTTATACCCTGACATCAGTATGCATATTCTCCATACCACTCTCTATACATTTCCTGATTTGTTGACAAGGAGAATTTGTTTAAAAATCAAGAGCTTTATAAGTTGTTGGTCATTTCCTTGATTCTTTATTTAGTATTTAAAAGTTTCCTGTTTCTGAATTCCAGCAGTGGATAACTCTTGTATTCCAGCACTGTTATTTTCCAGCCCCTCTCAGCTGTTCTCAGTTTCTCAGCAGGAGTTAACTGTTGTATTCCAGTACTGTTAATTTCCAGCCCCACACAGCTGTTCTGAGATTACCAGCAAGGAATAAATATTCTTTTACAGCACTTACTTGTATTTTCCAGCCCCTGCAAACTGTTCTGTCATTTTTGTTTCCCAGCTGGAGGTAATTGTTATTTCTGAGCACAATTATTTTCTGGCCTCTCTAGGCTGATTGGAGTTTTCCTGCTCGAGTTAACTGTTATTTTCCGTAAAACAGAATAATGTACATAAGGACCCAGGCATGAAGTGAAGAAACCTTCCTTGGAAACCTTGGAAACAAGACAATAATGATTTTAATTGCTCAGATCAAACCAAAAAATTTTATTGTTTGTTAAAAACATTGTTATATATTATAAAATAATTCAAATAGTACACACAATCTGATTGGCCATAAAATCATTTTACATGAGCGTATGTAAACACGGTTTTCATCCTGAATCTTCTTGTGGAGTTCTCCCTGCTATTTATTTAGCAGTAACTCAGTTTCTTTAAGTTTGTTTTGAGTACAGTAATAGAAGAAGAAGATTTTCCTAATTTTTCTTCGGAGTTTAATTTTCCCAGTATTTAAGAAACGGCCAAAAAGCCAAATGAACAACAACAACAAGCATGTTGCTTTCCTTCGTTGCAAGAAGAGGCTTTTTCATTAGTTATTTCATAAAAGAAATGTCAAATGGTTTCCATGTTTACATAGCCTGATGTAAACACGCAGGAGGTTAGGAGAACACGAGATAAGCTGGAAACCACTCCACTTCGCGTTGTGGTTTCCTACGCTTATCTCTTGTTCTCCCAACCTCCCGTGTGTTTACATCAGGCTATGTAAACAAGGAAACCATTTTACATTTCTTCAATGTTAAATGTTACATAATGTTACAAATATCAAGGCCAACAGTAATTTTGAATGCAAAATTTAATAAATTTGACACCTGTGGAGTATGTAGCATCACTTATGAATGAGACAAGAATGTGCTTTAAATTTTCATCATACCTGAATAATGCCTGTGTAAAATTTGAGCTCAAATGTAGTGTTTTTAACTTATAAATCTACTCCTACTAAGTGGCCCTGGCAACCTATCTTTACATGTTACTGCCAATAAAATAACCCTCCATCTTCATAAAGATCTAAGTAAGCTTTTAAGGCCTTCCTGTCATTTTTTTAAAGCATGGCCTCACAAACTTTTTCTTTTAGCTCCACTGATAAAAATGTTTAGGGAAAGTCAAATAATCAACAACCACAACTAGTACTTAAATACTAAGTTAGCATGAAATGCAAGAACCCTCAACTGGCTGAAACTTGCATCATTCAGTTAGATACTATTCTTCCCACATTTCTAAATAAATTAACCAATATTTAGTGGATACCTCTATGACACAGACACTAGGGTAGGTTCTCAGAGAGGTTCCCTTGTGAAATGGCTTTTGGAATTCCTAGGAATTCCTAGGAATAAAGGTGTGAATTTTCACGGTAAATTCGGACTGGGAATTCCTAGGAATTCCCAACCATAACAACTCTGGTTCTAAAAACCTAGAAATTCCTAGAAATTCCCAGAAATTCCAAGTTTATAGCCAACAGGACTTGGAATTCCTAGGAATTCCAACTCAGAGAACCAATGACTATCCCTGAAAAGCTGTAAATCTAAAAAATTCCTAGGAATTTCTGGGAATTTCTGGGAATTTTTAGGAATGTTTAAGAATTACTGGGAATTTTAAGCAAAAATTTGAGGCTAATGATATAAAATAAGTACTTTAAATTAAAAAAACCCAGCTAAAATTCAAGTATTCAATGAAATTTATTTAGAAGCTTAATTAAGGCTTACATGTAAAATATTTTTGATTAATTATTAACATCAATGTGTGGTAATATTAGGATGGAATTTGATTTATTTTTCTTTTCTTGAAAATTTCATACGGATTAATCCTCAATTACAGCTATTCATATAAAATAGTTCTAATCAATCATTAAATTTGGTTTGACACAAATTGTGAATAAAATCTGTGGATTCTTTTCCATAAAATACAATATCTTAAGTTATATTTGAAAACCAAGCACTCTTGGGAGTGAAGGGGCTAATTACAGACAAATAAAATTGATTTTTTGATTAAAATCTTGTTGTAACTGTAACAATAAATTAGAATGAAGTTATCCTGAACTGCAAACTTAGCTGCTGTTTGTACTGTTTGTATTTTCTTTCCTGGGCTCACAATGAGTTGGCCTTGAATGAGGTTGTCAACAAGAACCTTGACCATTTTGTATCTGGATTCCTTGACATCTGAATTTGAAAAAAAAACATATATTAAAATATGTATATTTAAAGCTCAGACCAGGCTTTTAAGATGGCTATGAGGAAAAGGGCATTCATTGGATTCTCAAATTGAGAAATCTCTGTTATATTGAGTGACTTTTATATTGGAATTAGTACATATCTCTCATGGATTTTACTAAAAAAGGGCTGAATACATTATTTTGTTTTTACCAAGGAGGGCTTCTTTATGTGCTAAGGTTTGTTTAATAACAGTTCCTATTATGAATCTTGAATGTTCCCAAACGTGACTAGAGGAATCTTGAAACCTTACTGATAGGTTTATTTCATTGTAAACCATAAGCTTAAGAAACTGCGGCATGCAAGTGACCGATTCGATTCTCAGAATTATTCTAGTTTCAGTTGCACCGAGCGTTATGTAAGCTTACTTCAACCCGCTACATCTATTCTTTTTTATAAGATTTTGATCACGTAACGAATATCGCAATTTTTACTCACCACAAACTTTCAAAATCGTAGCTTTACAGATGGCCACTCGACCCTTGTTTGTACCAGTCAATATGTCAACTGTTGTCCCTTCTTTTAACTCCACGGCGCCAACGACTTTCTTTTCTTTTACAACACTCACGCTATTCTCGTTTTCCCATTGAACCACAATAAAAGCTATCTTTAGAAATGTTATATTAAGCAAAACAGTTGAGAAAAGCGATCAACCGATGAAAAGTACATTCAAAGATGAGCGCCAAATGGAGTCTTCTCTGTTTCCGATCACGAGTATGATCACGTGGATCTTTTAGGACTTGTCATTGGCTAGCAGAGTGAATCCGCTGGCTTGCCGATTGCAGTGTTAGAAAAAGTGCCCAACTTTATCCTGACTTCTCCGACCAGTTTTCTGCTTCTAGAAGATGGATAGCTTGGTGATATAAATAAAGATGTGAGCTCACTCTATGTAGAAATAATCGACAAGAGTCGATCGTATTACAAATGCACGATTTGTGGCCGAAAGTTGTCGAGGAAACAAAGACTCGAAACTCACTTGAGTTGTGTTAATGGCAAAGGTGAGAAATAACACAAGCCAATCACAGTTTTGAATGCGACTACAAATCGTCTTTTACCCTCATATTTATAAAAGAAGGATACCGCATTCGGAAGTATAAGAGATACATAGATGATCCCAGTGTACCAGTACCTAAATCTACAAAGCTTGACCGTAGCAAGCGTTCAGCAACACGTTCCAACACCGCCATCTCTTTTTCTTAAAACCTTCACATTCAAGGTATTGAGAATTTCTTAGAATTTATGTGGACCTCAGGGTATTAAAATTGCCTCAAATTCAATTCCCAGAAATTCCCAAGAGTTCCTCACTTCTTAAATTATAGGTAGTTTGTAAAGCTGAGAATTCCTAGGAATTCCTAGGGATTCCAAGTCCTCACAAAACTGGAGTCTTCCTTTCCCAGAAATTCCCAGTAATTCCAAGCTTTTTAAATCAGAGTTAATTTGCATAGTTGGGAATTTTTGAGAATTCCTAGGAATTCATAGTAATTCCCAGAAATTCCCAGAAAACTGGTAATTCAGTTTGCAAGGGTCATTTGCATAATTGGGAATTTTTGAGAATTCCTAGGAATTCCCAGAAAACTGGGAACTCAGTTCGCAAGGGTTATCTTTGATACTTTAATAACTATTTAAAGTAATAGCTTTTGCTGCAGTTTAAAGTGATTTAATTTTTGAAATACAGTTAACTTCTTCACTTATCACACAACAGCTGTGCAAAGCATATCAATTGTAAATAACAAATGTGGAGAGTTACAAATTACTTTCAGTACTTTATAGTGCAAGTAACATGTTCCTTACCATCATTTTTGTGTTTTATGTCCATTTACAGACTCAAGTGGCTGTAACAAAAAAACAAATTCAAACAATTTTACCTCACTTCCTAAAGCAAGAAATCACAAGACTAAACAACAAGTGTAGAAACTTAGACATACTTAGGCTAGAACCCTAATTCAAAAATAAAAAAACTACCCCCCTGCAAAAAAAAATGTACCACTGTCTTTGGTACCATCCTGTTCCTCCCCTATTTCCTTTTTTTTTTTTTTTTTTTTTTCTTTTCTATCAACTTTCAAACATACCATGCTTCTTCTTTATGGGAAGAGGCTCCATAAAAACCCAAATAACCAGAAAGAGTACTGACAAGATAGATAACCAAATGAGTAGTGGTATCAAACTAAAGCTTGTGGCAATTCACCGACCTGACTATTAAACCCTATTCTTTTTCCCCAGATCTATGTGAACTAGATTTTGAGCACAGAATGCAATACCTCACCAAACATCTGCTAGGATGACTCACTTAAAAGTGTGCATGATTATCATCTCTTGCTGAGATAGCACACATATGGGGGCTTTGGTAAGATTGTGGAAAGGAGGGACAACATTTGAGCAGCTGGGAGGGACAAAAATGACAGTGTGGCAGCCATTTATTCCCACTTGGATAGCAAAGTCTGGGGAACCTTTCCCTGAAAATTTAAAAGTTTGGTTGTCCAAAAGGGTCCATTTTAGGCCACTACTTCTCAAGTTGGCTAAAAATTATATCTGCTACAAGGGAGAGTGAGGGAGAGTGTTGACACTGATTTAATGAATAGAGTAGCTTTTACATAACCGTAATAATCGTAAGAGTTCGTCTGCAGTCATCATGGCGACCGGTCGAGCACTGCCGAGCTCGCTGAAATATTTTGTGTTCTCGCTCATAGCGGCTTTAATGATACGGGAGAAAGTCGAAAAACAACTCCTATACGGACCAGCTCATTTGGGAAAAAAGGAGGAAGGACAAGAACGTCTGGCCGCTTTAATACCACTGAAGATGAGCTTGAGCTTGAGAACTCGAGCGGGTTGCGGCAAAATGTATTTATCGTTCAGAATTCCATATACAGCGAAGGATACGAGGACCCTACAGCTTAGCCGAATTGTCTTAGGTGACGATGTACATACATGTGGAGGAAGATGATTATGCAAATAACAATGCTGGCGAAGCTGTTTATGCAAATACATTGGACGTAATGAAACCCTGCATAAGGGAATCCCTCGGGAGAGTAATCATTGAGGAAAGGAAAAGGAATTCAAGTGGAGCCCTTAATGTTCATCTAAACATCAATAGTATACAAAATAAATTTGAAGAACTAAAAACATTGAACAATTCCCTTAGAACACATATTATAGTAATATCTGAAACAAAAGTGGATAGTTCCTATCCCAACAGTCAATTTAACCTTCCAGGATACCACATGTATAGAAAAGACAGAAAAAATGGTGGAGGCGGACTGTTAGCATACTTCTCTTCAGCTCTGCCTTCTAAGAAGCGGTCCCTGCCAAAGACCTACAAGACCCTCGAGGCAATTGCTGTCGAGGTGAAGATAGGAAGCAATGATTTGTTAGTTCTGTCAATTTACAGGCCCCCAAAACAGAAAAGGAAGGGAAACGAGTCCAGCCTCCAGGATCTTAACCACATCTGTCAGTGAGCGTGTTTCCAAAAGCAGTCTGTCATCATTTTAGGTGACCTTAATCTGGACAGATTGAGATTGGATCGTGCTGAGGGGAAACTTCTGAAGGACCTGGAAGAAGTCAATAATCTACAGTGCATGATAACTGAACCCACTCGAGTTACAGCTCTCTCGGAGTCACTTTTGAACGTTATTCTAACCAACAATACTGAACTGTTCAAGAAATATGGGGTTTATCAGCGAGAAATGAGTGACCACCATATGGTGTTTGGAGAAATGATGGAGAAAGTCCACAAACACAAGACACGCACTACCACTTTCCAGCAGACAAAAAGTACTGATTGCGAACAGCTTAACCGGGACTTGGAGGCTGCCCCCTGGCATGTAGGAGAGATTTTTTGTAATGTGAACGATCAATATGATTATTGGAAGGGACTGTTTGAGAGCGTTGTGGATCAACACGCACCCACTAAAAAGAAACAAGTCAGGGAGAAAGATATACCCTAAATGACTCCAGAATGGAAGCAAGCCATTAGAGATAAGAGAAAATTTGCAGTTCAATTTGCAAAGGATCGCTCTCTTGAAAACTTTGAGCTCAAACGAAAATACAGGAACATTGCAACGCGGGAACGTAGAAAGGCAATAAAGGCCTACTGGTATAGAAAATCGGAAGAGCTGAAATCTAAGCCCAGAGAGTTTTTTTAACACATTCAGGCCACTCATCAGTACAAAGACAAAAGACACCAATGCTATATGTTTGAAATCTGAAGATGGCGAGGTCGAGAAAGACCAAACTGTGGTGGCTGAACTCCTAGCAGGCCATTTTAATACGGTGGCAGCGAATATAGGAGGCAACCATATCACCAGCCTAACCGAGAATGATTATAGGAACCACAGTAGTGTCAAGGCTATTGAAAGCGGTTACAAGGGGAATAAATTTGATTTCAAAGAATTTAACAAAGAGGAAGTGCAGTGTGCTCTTAAAAATCTCAATGTAAGAAAGTCGTTTGGGTGGGATGTGACAGCACCACCAAAACTCTTTAAGGGAGTGGCTGAAGGAATTGCACCATCCCTGCCTAGACTTTACAATAACTGTATTGACTTAGGCGAGTGGCCATCTGAATGGAAGAAAGGTGAATGGACCCCTGAATTTAAAAAGGGAGACAGACAAGACAAATTGAACTATCGTCCGATCACTTCACTTATATGTGTGGACAAGATTTTTGAACACTTACTCAGCAAACAAGTGACCAGACATTATGACCCTGCTCTGTACCACAGGATGACAGCTTATAGAAAACAACACAGCTGTGAGACAACCCTGCTGATGTTGATTGAAGACTGGAGGTCTGCAGAGGACAGAAAAGAGCTGGTAACAATATTATCTGCTGACATGAGTAAAGCATTTGACTTGTTGAGCTATTCACTCACTCTAAAAAAGCTGGATGCCTACAGTTTTAGTAGCAGTTCACTTGAACTGATTAGATCATTTTTTGATAGCAGGCTAAACAGAGTAAAAATAAATGGCCACACGACTAAATGGAGAATTATGGAACGTGGTTGTCCTCAGGGATCGTCATTTGGCCCTCTCCTCTGGAACATGTTCCAAAATGATATGGCATTTCATATCCCTGACTCAAACCTTACGCTCTATGCTGATGACCACCAATTATATGTGACAGGAAAAACCTATGAAGAAGTTGAATCTACTCTAGTGACTCAGGGTCAACAAGCACTGTTATGGTATAGGGACAACTTCCTTTTGGAAAATCCAGATAAGTTTCAGTCTCTTACGATTAACCCAAGAAACATAGATGCAGATAAGAAGGGCAGCGTTCTCACCATCGCCAATGACGAGATCATGAAAACTGAACAAATCAAGCTATTAGGAGTAAATATAGACAAGAACCTTAACTTTACACAACACATTAGCGAAATATGCACTAAAGCCAGCCAGAAAGTAGGAGTCCTCATGCGCTTGCGCAACCATGCCAAGCTAAGCTCATACTGTATAAAACAGCTATAATGCCACATTTAACATACTGTCATTTAGTCTGGAACTTTTGTAAATCTTCAGATGGGCGAAAAATTGAACGCATCCAAGAGCGAGCCCTGCGTGCGGTCTTAAAAACAACAACAGAGACATATGAGGAACTTCTTAAGTGTGCTAAGTTACCTACGCTTCATATTAGACGCTTACAGGACATAGCAATACTAATGTATAAAGTAAACAACGATCTAGTACCTAGCTACATATCTGAGATATTTACTCGAAAGGGTACTCGTTATAACCTTAGGAATAGTGACTTTGAAATACCACGATTTAATACTATACGCTATGGTAAACACACATTAAGGTATCAAGGACCATATATCTGGTCCAAATTAGAAAATGGTATGCGTGAACTACCAAGCCTTAGCATCTTTAAAACTAAAATCTGTAGAGTTGACCTGGCCAGCCTAGTGGAAGACAGTGGCAACTGCTGCAATCTTTGCAGCACATGATTTTTTTTAATTATCTGCATTGTACAAGTATTTTTATGTTATCTGAACATTGTTAATATTTCTAAATATTTTTAAATTTTAATGCATAGTTTATCGGCTATATTGTTACTTATTATGATACTGTACATAGTTTTTTTATTAATTTTGTAATAGTAGGTGTCCCCAATTAGCTCTATGAGCTAAATACATTGACACGGTAATAAAGATTTTATTATTATT